>JAVBJF010000176.1:0-600000 GCA_033439095.1 Pseudococcus viburni
TTTTATCCTCGTTTTTACCCTTCTCTTAAATGATTTTTTTATGTGGTGAAATATGTGGATAAATTTTACCACGTTTTTACCATCACTGGAAACACTTTTCCCTTGCGGTGAAATATGTGGATAAATTTTATCCACGGATTTACCACAACTGGAAACACTTTTCCTTTGTGGTGAAATATGTGGATAAATTTTATCCACGGTTTTACCATCACTGGAAACACTTTTCCCTTGTGGTGAAATATTTTCCCTTGTGGTGAAATATGTGGATAAATTTTATTCCCGTTTCCACCCTAAATTTTCAAATTTCATTTTTCTACAATAATTTTTCAGAGAAATAAAGATCTCTTTTCCTCCTTCATCGAGATTCAACGAATGAATTTAACAAAAATGTGTATATGGTTTACTTCAATTTAAGGGGGGTATGAAATCAGGTTTTTTATGTGTATTTTCATGTTCCTTTTTCTCGATTACCAGAAGAGGTGGAAGGCTGAAATTTGGAGGGTAACTAGAGTCAACCTTGAGCTACACTTTAACGGGGGGATTTCAAAATTTAGTTCATGCTTCCGAAATTAAGCTTACACGTAGAAAGCTCTCTTAAAACACCATGTTTTTTGGCATACAAATAATTCCTCAGCCTGTTACATGCATGATAAATGAAAAAACCCCCGTCTATTTATAGAGTATAACTTGCTGGAGAAAACAAAAAAAAAAGTAAGTTGATCGATACAGTCGTTCCTGAGAAAAAGGTACATGAACATTGAAAAAGTACATTTTGAGAAAAACAGCTTTAAAGTTCGAACTTTATTTTTCATACATGAACTTCAGTTTAGTTGTACTACAGAGACCCAGGTGTAAATGATAATTTATTTTTTAAATTTTTGTTGAAGAACAAGGCTGATCAAATAATTCTGGTTGAGAATTTTGAGTTTGTGGCTGTTCGTTTGTATCAGCATCTCATTGGATAACTTTCAGTTCACCAAAATTTTTCCTAAATTCTAGGAAAATCTTGATCGTAAAAAGTAATTTTTAAACCTTAAGAAAAGTGATTTTTAAAAAGTATTATGTATCATTTTGAAAAGAATAAAATAGAGAATTCAAATCCTTAGAAAACTCAATTTTGGATTTCTTCACCAAAACTGATTTCATACCCCCCTTAAAATCCCCTACGTCAAGGGAGAATAGAGCAACGAGTCTTCCTAATTGGGTCATTTTCAAAAAAACTGGATGCTTCATAAGCCCAAATCAAAATGACGCGACGTAGGAAAAAGAATCCGAATACTTGCAGCAATCAACTAACTTGTCATACACCATCCTATCTCAATCATATTCACTTCACATTCGCAAAAGCTAATACAAACCAAACTTAACATTCTTTTACGAAAAAAAAAAAAACAGAACTCAAATCGACAAAAATCTCCCCCTTCCTCTCCGCTCCCTCTCCCCCACACCACGCTTTAAAAATTACCAAATTTGAAAACGAACCTCGACGAATTAATATATTTGCTCTTTTCCAAGTTCCTTGGCTTTTTTCGTAAACTGAAAACAGTCGTGAGAGTTTTACGTAAATTGAACAAAAATTCCATTACGTTGGCATTTAACAGCACGCAGCGACATATTTCCCTTACCATCCACGGCGGCAAAACTTAACACCCCAAATAAATCATTGAAACGCGCTAAAAAGATTACAAACACTTTGCGCCAATTTTTAACTTCTGTCAACACGTTCGCATTAGCAAACGTAACCTTAGGTTCGTTTCGCGAATTTCCACCACCGCCATGGTAAAAATTTACATAAAATTCGCCAGAAATTCAATTCCGAGTTCGGGTATTAAATTCGCATACGTATTTTCGTCTCGGAATCTACCACATCGCTTCGTTTCATTAGAATTTCAGGTACATATATGTACGTTAGATATAGAAAATACATAGTACGTTGAGGAAAATACGTCGTCGGTGGGGCCGATGCGATGGAATTTTCATACGTAAAAATTCGAACCCACTTTCTTAATACTTTTTAACGCGAAATCGCGTGAAACGGTTAAAGAAAAAATTTATATTCCGCTCTTTTATAGAAAATAAATCTAAACACACACGTTGTGTGAACTTTTAGTATACACGACGGACGGTACCCTGAGCCCCCTCCTGAATTCCTCTCCTATACCGATACTTTCGCCTTCATTTCTATGATGTACACAAACACAGGCAGCGTCGCCCCTGCCCCGAGTTCCGCTTTTACATTATTTTTATTATTTTCTTTTTCCATTTACTCTCCTCGATGCCCCTCTTTCTCTTTTACTTTGTACATACGAACCCTGTCCCTTTGGCTTGGCGAAGCATTTCATCTCCGCGATATCCATTTAGACTTGTTGTTGTTTATAAACTTCGTTACTTTATGTGTACGTATGTACGTTTTTCGACTCTGTGCTGCGAGACGAAGGCTTTTTATGTTTATGCCGGCCCGAGTTAGTAGTATTGCTTTAACCAGCTAAACAAAGATTACGAGATATGAATAAATTATCGACATAACGTGTATATTTCTGTGAAAGAAGACGACTCATACCCATCTTCAACTCCTTTCCCCTTCTTCTGGGTCTTTCTCATAGGCGTTATTTTTTTTAATTACCTTGCTCTAGTGATCTGCTGTTGAGAATGCGAGGAAAAATCCATCGCGGATGGGAGTAATTTTAGCCTAAGGTAGAAATACTCCAGTCAGATTGGGAAAAAATATACTGTACCCCCCGAAATAATTCAATCCTATTTTTTTATTTTTTGTTTATAATGGTCCTTTAATCAATATACTAAAATGTTCGCTCCTGGGGGGGAGGGAGGAGTTAGCCACTGGACCCAGGAGAGGGGAAAATGCTCGCTGAAAACTGCACTGAAAAAAATGAGAAATGAGAAATAAATAAATAGTGTTTAAAAAATGAGAAATTTTACCAAAAAATAGATAAATTTTATCCAAAAATAATAAATTTCATTCAAAAATACATAAATTTTATCCAAAAAAAAAGTCTTATCCAAAAAAATAATAACGGAACACCACTTACAAAATTGGCAAAATTTATTCTAAAAAAATAATAATATTTATCGCGAAATTGGGTAAATTTTATTGCATAAAAATAAATTTTATCAAATTTCGCGATAAATATTATTATTTTTTTAGAATAAATTTTGCCAATTTTGTGAATGGTGTTCCGTTATTATTTTTTTGGATAAAATTTATTTATTTGTTTTTTCAGTGTGGGTATTTCGCGAGTATCTTCTCCAATAAGTCTTAAAATTAAATTTCTCATCAAAAAGGTTCAATTTTTTCCAAAAACTCCCACTCTTTGGTAGAAAATCTAGGATAGAAAACATCTAATTTTCAGATAGTATTTTTTGAAATAACACAAGCCAGCATTTTTTCAACTTTTTCTGCGTAGCCAACACTGATAGGTGATTCTGACTTATACTTTCTAGTGTTAAGTTCGAATATGATTTCAGTTTTTCTCCATCGCGTCAGGATTTTTAATAATTTGAATTTTTTGTTGAAAGTTTTTTTAACACTTTTTCATAACTTTTGACGCTTAAAGTCGATTTTCTGGACAAAGAAAGGGTCCTACGAAAAAAAAGAATAGAACATAAATTGTAGAGCGTGAAATTTCCTTTCTGTAAAGTTTGAATAATTTTTTTCTAGAAAGTTTAACTTTCGAGATATTTTAGCCGAAATTTCAAAGTTCAACTTTTATCTTTTATTGAAAATATCTCAAAAAGTAAGCCTCCTAGACAAAAAACTAATTGGACTCTACAAAAAGGAAATTTCACGGCCTACAATTCATGTTCAATTAAATTTTTTTTTAGAGGCTTGATTTTCTCAGAAAATCGTTTTTTTTGGAATGAACCACATTTTCAACATTTCATACTTGCAACAACTGAAGTACGTAGTACAGGCTGACAATTCAACAATTTTTTACTGCATAAGCAACTTCGATAGATAATTCTGACCCATTTTTTTTGGTTTTTCTACATCACGTTTTTCCTTGGAATTTTTTTTACACCCTAAAGTCGATTTTATGAGCACAGGAAAAGTCCTACGAAAAACATGTAAGGGAAGGGGCAAGATGCACTAGGGGGCAAGATGCAAATTGTCTTATTGTCGTCTGTGATGTGAGTGAAAACATTTTTCTAGGCAATTGGTGGATGGGTAGGTATTCATTCGATACAAAACATAAAAAAATTACAGAACTGTCAGATTGCTTGTCTATGAGTTTTTGTCAATAATGTGATTTTACGTGATTTTCGTAAAATTCTTGAAATTAGATTTTTGTGAAATATCATGTTTTCAAGTTTTGAAAAAAAATTCAGGTAATTTTTTTTTGTAATCTACATCCAATTACCTATCGAATGATGTATTAGGTTGGCGCCTTCCCCTATATTTTCTTCCCAGTACATTGGGTTAAAGAAAAATAGTACCAGTGGGGCAAGATGCAAATTGAAAATGGGGCAGGATGCAAACATTGTTTTTAAATATGAATTTTTCGAAAAAGTCACATATGGTACTAAAGATGATCCAATTGATATTTTTGTGATTTTTTTCCTCAGGATGTCACATTTTTGCTTCAATTTTTAGATAGAATATCAAAAATATCAAAAGTTTGCCTAAAAAATCAGAAAATCAATTAAGGCAGCATAAATTATGAATACAAAGGTTTTAGAACTCCTCTTTTCAAAAATTACGCTTCTATTTAAATCTGTAGTATCCTCCTCGAATGAACTTGAGTAAATTTTACAAAAAATTCGCGATTTTTCATCATGTCTTCACTGTTTGCATCTTGCCCCATGGGTGGGCAGGATGCAAAAAAAGTGAAAAAATTTTCAATAAATTCTGTAAGGTTGAGGTATGCACCAAAATGGAATTTTTTCAGGGAAATGAAAGGTAAATGTTTGAACTTTAATTTGTTGCAAGAATCAAACAATTTGACCAATTCGAACAGATTTGGCAGAACATTAGGCCTAGGTTGGTGCATCCTGCCCCACGTTCCCTTATAGAACATAAATTGTAGAACATGAAATTTCCTTTCTGCAAAGTCCTATTATTTTTTTTCTAGGAGGCCATTTTTTCGGGAGTTGATGAGTTGATTCCCTGAATTCAGAAATGTATGAATTAATTCCCATTTTTTTCAGGGTATGTACAAATTGGTTTACAATTTTTTTTCGGAGTACGTACTTACAGGTACCAACTTTAAAATTCTAAAATGCTGATTTTAAATTCCATGAAAATAATTTTTGAATTGAAAAAAATTGAAAAAAAAGTTGGGAGTTGGAAAAAAAACCAAAGAAATTTAAAGTAGAAAAAATTGGAGAATTTCAAGATTGAAAACAATTTTGAGAAAAAATTCAGAAAAGTATCAATTAACATGCAAAATCTGAGAAAATTTTGAGTTGAAAAAAATTTGATGTTGAAAATATGTACTTGAGAAAAAATTAAGTGTTGACAATAATTTTTTAAAAATAAGAATCGAAATTTGAAAAAAAACTTCTTGGAAAAATTGTAAGCCAAAAATTCAGTGTTGAAAGAAATTTTCGAGAAAACGTGGGAATCAATTAGCGCATACCTACCCCGAAAAAAATGGGAATCAATTCACCTACTTTTTTCACATGAATATTTCTTTGGGAATCAATATCTACAGTCATTTTTTTCGAGATATTTTTAATAAAAGGTAAAAGTTGAACTTTGGCCGAAATATTTCGAAAGCTTAGCTTCCTAGAAGCAAACTAGTTATACTCTACTTAAAGGAAATTTCACGTTCTAGAATTTAGGTTCCGTTCATTTTTTTTCTTAGAACCCTTCCTTTGCTCAGAAAAATTGACTTCAACCGTGAAAAGTGATCAAAACGTGTAAAAAAAATATTCTGACGCGCAGGAATTTTTTCATCATTTTTTCAGTGATCAGTGCGAAAAATTTCATCAAAATCACCCATCGAAGTTGAATACACATTTTCGTACAGGTTTGTGTAATCGAAACTACATAGGCGGTAGGTAGGTAATAATACTGAAGCTAATCAAAATTTCATCAGTGAAGAGTAATTTTTTATGCACACTTGTAGGGCACCCAAAAAAAAATTCACAGCAAAAATTTTCGCCCCTACAGTTAATTATGACTAAATTTTAAAATGTGAAGGCATAAATGGGGGAAGGATAAACCTCAAAACAGTAGGCTTTCTACGAACTAGAGTACGATTCTGACTTTGTTTTTTTCAAAAACGCAAAATAAAAGAGCTCTCCAGCTTCATAACTTCACTTTTATCAAAAATAATGTAACTGTTTGAAAATTGAGTATTTTTCACCTAATTTTTCACCAAAAAAAGAAGGAATTTTTGAAAAAAAATGAACCTTTCTGATAGGAAATTGCGTGTAGAACACGATTATTAAGCCATTTTTCAATTTTGAGGATTACTGAAGAAGATATTCACGGAAAACCGGGTTTCAGCGAGAATTTCCCCCTCTACCGGGGTAGAGGCTGCTCCCCGGGGTGGATATTTTAGTATCTTGATTAATGGACCATAATAAACAAAAAACACGAAGAAAATCAGCATTGAATTATCTCGGAGCGCAATTCTAATAAAAAGGTGGTACGAGAGCTAATCAAATATTTGACCCTCTTTTTTTTTTTTTAATCGTAATTCGGACGACACCTAAATTACCGATGTTCGACTTAGCGCCAAACGCATAAAATTTATTTATCCGAAAAGAGAACAAGGGATTTCAACGTACGTTCCGTACGTACCTCGGTATTTCGACATTTCCAACGTACAAAAGGGGATTATTAAATTAACCGATCTCCCAGGACCACCCTCAAAAGGTTTTCCTTCTTAATAGAAAGTGTATTTCGTGTGCGAGCTTTCAACAAGCTTTTTATTTACTTTCTTATACTTCTCTGGAACATCGCAGTTGGCGAATCGGATCCGAAGCCTGCGACGTTGCCAAATGAAGCATTTAAAAAGAAGAAAAAATGAGCCCGGCGTGGTCTTGCGGCCACCATCTCCCTATTTGCAAATTATTAATAGACTGTGGGCGGTTTCGAAGTCGTACAAGTTGCTTTATTACAATCAAAAAGACAAGATTAAACGAAACTTAGCTTCCGGTAACGAATATATTGTCAAACTTGGAGAAAGTTTAATAAACTTTAGATGAACTTTTGATAACTTAAGGCAACAACTCAATTAAAATCGGCAAAACGCGCGCCACATTCTTGAAAAATTAAACAATCTGGAAACACACCAAGTCTCTAGCGCGCCGCAGTCGTATACTTTCTATCGCGAAAACCGCCTGCTCTTTTTAATACTGCGGGGAGTAGTAAAGCTTTATTATAATTATCTTCGAGACGTCGTGTTTTTTATTTTCTATTTCTCATAGTATAAGTCGTACCCCTTCGCCAATACTATAGAACTTCTTATGGGTTCATTGTAGCGTTTCTCTCTCTATTATTGTGATGTCTTTCTCTTAACCCCTGGATGGCGTTTTTATTTTAGAGTATTTTTCTTTAATTTTATGCCCAATGAGACCATATTTTTCGCGCCGTCTTTTCAACTGCTGGGTACTATAAGACGCTTTAACTGAATTTAAACTGGCTTAAATGATACGCCGAGGAGTACCAGTCATCATCGTAACAGTTTTTATGTAAGAATGGAATTTTTTTCACCGAGAGATGCGAGAATTTTATTTCGAAATACTTATCCATAATCTCTGTGTAATTTCGAATAATGATGATCATTAATTTTTTTACGATGGAATTTTGAAAATTGAATTGCCTATATTTACCTAATAGGGGTGGAGAAAAATTACCCAAAATATTCAAAAATAATCGAGATTTTATTCGTTACTAATGATTAACCTCGAATTTCATTTAAAAATCAATTCCAGTTCAGAAAAAGTTGAACAGAATTCAAAAACTAATTCAATTTAGTTGAAGTTGACTCCAAATTAAAATAAATTAACCATTTTGAGTTGGTAATTCCACTATAAAAAAAATATTTATTAGAATGTTGCCTTGTTTTGGGAAAAAATCATCAGTTCACTGAGCAAGAAAAATTTACCTCACTTTAAGAAAATTAAGTCCATCAAACATCAGAATGAATTCCATCACTTTTTAAAATAAAATCTTTCACAATTCACAAATCAATACAATCTTACACTACTTCAACAAATCTATTTTCATTCAGCTGCATAACAAAAATGCACTATTCTTCAAATTACTCCTATTAAAACATAGAAATTCTACACAAAAATTCTATCAAATTTCATTAATATACAGATCTACCTAAGAATAATAAAATCGACAGCAAAAATTGAAAAAAAAAATAGGTTTTGTAATGATACCCATTCCCAAGGAAATTTGTGATGCCTATTAAAAAACTGTATAAATTGCATTCTAATTTTTTCCCTCAATTTTTTTAGAAAATTCTTTCGCATTTCAATGACTTTTTATCTAACATAAAAATTAAAGAAGTACCAATGCAGGCCATAAAAAAATTAAAATATGTCAGAAATACTGAAATAAAAGCTTAAAATTTAAAATTTTGAAATGAAATAGAATTTTCATCAATTTTTCATATTTTTTCAACTCAAAATAAAAATTTTTTCAAAGAAATCAATACATCGGTTAATTTTATTTTCTAAAACCAACCTAACTTTTCCAATAAAAATAAAAATGCAATGCTGCTCTCTTGCCCCCTCCCCTATTTGATCCGATTCTAAGTAAGTTTAGCATTAATATTCAGACTACAAGTTTTCCAAAATTCACACTCATTTTGAATTTAAATACATACCTACTATTTTAAGAAATTTCGTCAATTTTAAGAAATAGTACAGTTTCTCCATTTTTGGGAATAGGCAAAAGCTCATCTCAAAAAAAATCCAATAATTTTTGGAATTATATCAACAGCCCACATCCATGATTATTTTTTCATAAAAGAATACTTTTTACAAATAATTCTTTTTAACTCTTTCTTCATTCAAAGTTTTATTCACATTCTCAATTATTTTTTTTACAAAAATCCATTCATAATTGCTTCAAATTTGAGATAAAGCAAAAATTCACCAGTCAAGATTGAGATTTGTTCAGTTTTCAAAGCTTTATCTACATTTAAGGAAATTATTTTTCACAAACGTTCATTTTTCATCACCTCTGTTCGTCGATTTCGTAATCTCAAGACTGAAATTTTTCAATTTTCGAAGTTTCATGCACAACTCCACATTCATAATTATTTTTCCATGATAATAACCAATGATAATTTTTTGAATACCTAGCGTAAAAGTTGGGTCTATGTTTCAAAAATACTAAGTAAAAATTTTATAACCCCTCACCTCGCCTCCCCCTCTCAAACTCAACTCATCGATTGCCCTTAAAATCTTTCTGCATTCAAAATTTTTTGAAAATTTTAGAAAAAAATTATGTGAAATTGTCTTAGGAAATCTCCAAATTTCTAAAAAGTAGAAATCCTGATCTCTTTTTTTCAGACACCCCCCCCGCCCCACAAAAAATCCAGAATAATAAGTATTAAGGTTTAAAGAGCTGTAAATGGGTACCTACTACTACACCTTAATTTAGACCTCACAAATCGATCGTAAGGGCTTTGAAGTCGACATGGGATCTTCAGAAAATTGACAATTTTTTAAGGGGATTTCAATCTCGTGAATGATCTCTTTTTCTAGCGAGGGTGAATCTTAAAAATTCTGGAAACACTGAAAAAATCTAGGCTGCCACCATTGATGTCCTCTTCAACTTAGATTCATCACTGGTTACTTGGTCAGCATCAATTCATCCACGACCAAACACAAAGGCTCCAAATACCTCAAAAAGTGAACCCCCGAAAATCCGTAATATTTAGAGTTAGACACGTCACCGGAGCAGAAAACAGTAAATTCATAAGGCACGACCGACTAACGACAACCTCCAGTATAAATAATTTCTCCTGCTATCGCTGGCGCTGCACCTTTTATAATCGTTCAGCTTTACATCGGCTTACATCCTTCATCTCTTTTGAGACCATCACCTCCCCAGTTGCCAGTACCGAATTTCGACGTACAATTACACGCAGCTAAACCCATTACGCAGCCCAATAAGTGTGAAATATTAACCACATACCCTTAGTTCTCATTACACCCCTCGATGTCAAATCTACTAATAGTAACAAAATTCAAAGTCTTGTAGTCGTAAAATCACACGACAGCGAGGCGACGTTGTATCATTATTCATCAACTCGAAAACTTGCCGACACGTAGCAAAATTTGTACTCCTGTCGAGAATGAGATAAAGGTACATGGCATAGAAGACATGTCAAATGCCAAAATATCCACGAAGGAGGGCTTTACCAGTGGCGTAGCGAAGTATTTTTTCTTGAGAGGGAGGGGGTGACGTTCTCGATTTTTCCAAATTTGAAACTGAAATTTTCCAATTTTCATAAGCGCGTCCAGAAATTATTTAACGGAAGGGCCCAGAATTCGAATAGAAATGGGGGGAGGGATAAACATATTTGAACAAAGAAAAATTTAAAAATTGCTGAATTTTTTGGAACAAACAATCAATACACTCTTGAAATCTGAATTAGTGAAATTTAACTGAAAATCAGTGATTTTTCACTTATCTTTCAGTCGTCAAAATTATTGATTATTCCTGGTAATTTTTGACTGAAAGATCAGTAGAAAATAATTTCACTGATTCTTAAAGGCAGAATTTCATCGAAGACTGATTCAGATTTAGAGAGTTATTTATGTTTATTCAAGAAAAAGAATGACCAAAATATTGCCCGAGCGAAGCGAAGGCGAAAATTTTTTGAAAAATCATGTTTGAATAACAAAAAATTCATTTCTTTCACATTTTTGTAATAAAAAAATCTCCTTTCCGAGCTTGGAGAGAGGACTCGAGCCCCTTGAGCCCCTTGAGCCCCACTCCTCCCTTGGGGCGCGCTTATGTATGAAATGAATTTGAAGTAAAATTTTGGTTTCATAAAATGGTGTAGCAAAGTGTACAGTGAGGACGTACTGAAGACTAAATATTGAATTGAGGGGGCAAAATCTCAGAATTTTCAGCTCGATTTTTGTTAAATTTTGAAAATTAATTTATTCAGGCACGAAACAGACTGAGTTTTTGGTGGACGGGGATGAATGGCACAAATTCACAGACTGAACTAAATTATTTGACCATTTCTCCCTCTCATTCAACAGGGTGTCCACCATATTTCAGAAATGATTTTCCCTGACTTTTCCAGGTATTCCAGACAAATTTTTCGAATTTTTCCAGACCTTCTAAATATGACATTCATAAACCAAAGGGGAAGGGGGGGAGGAGGTAAGTTTTTGCGTGAAGTACTTACATCCTGAAATTTTGCATAAGAATAATATAAAATGCATGGGGCCCAAAAAATTTTTTGTTTCAAAATCACATAGGTACTTTCAAGGTGTCTACAGGATCCGGAAAATTAAAATTCATGCTATTTTCATATTTTTCATGCCATTTTCATTCAATTTTTCATGCATCAAATTTGTCTAAAAAAGACCCCCCCCCCTGCGTATACTCGTTTTAAAGGAAATTTAAAGCACTTTTTCAGCACCCCCCCCCCCCGGTCCCGTGTCCGTTTGTGTTGTGAACGAAGTGAATTTATGTTCCCTTTCCTAATTAAATGTCCTGTCCGAGCGAAGCGGGGGCGAAAATTTTTTTTCAAATGGAAAATGTTAAAAAATTCATGCTTTTGTAATAAAATTATCAAAATTCATGATATTTTCATGTTTTTCATATTTTTAATTATCTGTAGACACCTTGTACTTTTCACGAGATTTTTAAATGTTCCTCTTCGGGGCAAATATTAAAAAAATTTCAAATAAAAGGAAAAACTAAGTATTCACAGCAAAATTATAAAGTTTTGAAAAATGAAACAAATTACTCGTATGTCAGGGTATCTACCAAATCAAACAAATGAAAATTTGTATTTTCCCGGGCTGAAAATTCAAAAAATTCTCAGCAGTTTATTGCCTACTCCCTTCCTCACCCGAAAATGAAAACCACAAGCCTCAAATTTATAAATTTACCTACAAACGTGTTGAGCCCGAGCGAAAATTTCTGCGAAAAAAAATCTTCAAAACATGAAAATTCACCACTTTTTCCACATTCAGGTCTTCCAAAATATGGCCAATAATTTTGAATTCTATTTCATTCCCTCCATTTTTTATCAACATCGTGGTCAAGCGTATCTCACAGCTCATTAAAAAGTAAGTTTCCAAAGAACTTGGGTTTTAAATAAATTCTGGAGAAAGAAAGAGTGTAAATTACCCCAAACGTAGCGGGGGAAATTTTCTTTTGAATAATTCATAATTTAATGGACAAAGACATGTATTTAAAATTAAATATCAATATGATGAATAAAAAAATCAGTCAAAATATGTAATAATTTGGTTTGAGCGGAGTGAGGGCGAAATTTTTTGAAAATATCATTATAAAATAAGCAAAGAAACGCTTTTCAAAATGATTATCCTTTTTTTGGATTTTTAAAAAATTTCAGAGAAAATTCCAAAATTCCCTGACTTTTCTCGATTTTCCAGGTTTCCCAGAAAATGGACACCCTGTTCAATTCATTGCTTTTCCCCGAGTAATTTCATTGTATGTAGTTGGAAAAACCTATGAAATTGTCTTTTCGTTCCGAACGAAGTAAAGGTGGAAAATTTAAAGAAAAATTATAATTAATGTAAAAATTTTGTAGTTTCAATGTGCATGTGAGAGAAATGAATCTGGCCTGAGCGAAGCGAGGGCAAAAAATTTAGAAAACTTCAAGTTCAAGGCGCCATAAAACAATTTTTTAGGTTAATAAAAAATTGGCCACTTTTACTTTAAAACTATTGAAGGAAAAATGTGGCGAAGCCGGGCCAAAGTTTTTGAAAATTTTAATTTTCAAACATCGAAAATAAGAAAAAAATATAATAAACTTATGTTTAAATATAATTTTGAGGAAAAATACGAAAAAATTCAATTTTGTAGGATTTAGATAAAGTAGAATAAGCCTGAGCGCAGAGAGGGAAAAGTTTTTGAAAAAATTAGAATTGGAAGGTAATTTCAGCGTAATTTGTTGTATTGTGATTTCTGAAAAAGAACGGTTTCCCCAAAATTTTCATTTTTTTGGTCAAATTTGCCAACTTTTCTCATTTTAATACGATTTTGCGAACTTTTCTCATTTGAGAAGAATTTGTCAACTTTTTCTACTAGCATTTAGTCTTGGGAGGGGAAAGGGTGAGTCGCCCCCAAACCCCCCATTCGCTACGCCACTGGACTTCACCATTCTATTACGAAATGAAAATTAATACCCTTTTTGTTGCTCAACCTAGAATCTGTATTTTTGCCAAACGTCGACGAATTCATTTGAGAAAAAAGTAGTAAAAATCATACACGAGGTCGTAAAAAACCTATCGGTACATGGTATGACCATGGACGAGAGTAAAAGAAGACACAGAGACGTGTAGGTAGGTGTATTGTCAAATTGTACAGCAATATATTCGTCATATACGTCGAAGCTTTTTTTAATAGCGAGAGTCTCTGGCGTGTTGGAGTAAAGTACGTGGCGGTATGGAGCGCAGATTTATCGCAGACGAATTGTACGATTCGCAATAAATTTCCATTGACGCGGTTTATGGTTATCACGATTACATAAAATGGCGTATTGTACGCCAACGACACATATGCGATTCTTGACATGTTTTTTTACGATCTCGTACACTTATATACCCTCTTGTCTACATATAGGTACGGTTTAGTGCGTTTTTCAAGCTTTTGTCATCTGCAACACCCTCCCTGACTCCTCTTCGGGTAATTCGTTCAATATCGAAAATACTTTGGACGGTTTACGACTGCGAAATAAAACTTTTTATTGGGTATACCTTTTTAAAAAAGATGGCGATTATTTGATTAGGAAAAATATGTTACAGACGGATGAAAAGAGTAACAAATGGATCGTACGTAACAAAAATTATTACATTTTCACCCCCTCCTCTTGCCTCACTCCTTCAAACGATGCTTTTGTATCATATACCTAAGCTACATGTACGATTCGCCTTTAGGTATATTAAAATTCAACCGAAGCTGGGCGCTTCCACGTTGATATATCTTAATCCGGACACGTAGTACCTGAAGATTAAGTACCAGTCAAAAGGGGAGTGAGATTAAACTTAATAAAGTACTAGGCTGATAAGATATAACGCGAACCGGGGTATACCGTCAATGTCAAGCCAATTACTGTCACAGTCGTTTCGTTTTCGCTACACGAAGCTTCTTCGGCAGACCCCCTCGCCACGAGACGACAGCAGAGAAATTTGTTGAAAGCTAAACAAACACCCAGCCCAGCGGAGGTTGCAGACTTGGAAACAATTTGCCCATTACTCGGCGAACTTTCGCTAAACAAAATAAACAAACTTATGGATCGGGCCGGTGACGCCGGAGGGGTAAAAAGAGCGCAAGAAAAAGAGCAAATGCATTTGGACTAGGGAATTTCAAAAGTCTTGACAGGTAGCAGGTGATTTATGATTTTCGAAAGGGGGAAGAAATGATTCAGTCTAGTTTTCACGAGTTAAGGTAAACGACTTAGTAAAATACGGTCTCCGTTGAAATTTATCTTTTTTGTCGTTTATAGTACCGAGAACACTGCGCCGAGTACGAAAAACAAAAAAATACAGAACAAAAAATACCGACGCGAGGCGTACGTACGTTATGCGACATTGGCGAGGAAGAGAGAACCAGCTCGAATTCCAAAATCAGCCTTTTCTCCACATTGTAACTCTCTCGCGAGTTTATAAATTATTTAAATGACTTCTAGGTGTGAATTTTTTATAGCATTCTTGTGATTTCAGTTGTTTTAAATTTGCCAAAGCCAAGTTTTCCCTCGGTTACGTCGTCGTGACGGGGCTTTGTGACACGATGTCTATTTGATGCGATGATTTTTCCCCGTTTTATTTTCCAACACCTATCCGACGAGATGGCAGATAGAGATATGAGAATGTTTTGAAAGACAGCGGAAAATGGAATGGAAGCGGGAATGCTTTTGGAGCCGAATTTTCCGAAAAGAGGAGACTCCAGAAATTGTAACTTTTTCCATGGTTGAAAAGCTTATTATTAAAAAAGGCTGAAATGACAAAGGGCTTATTTTTAAGAAAATTGAAAAAATTATCACGTAATAATTTATTTGCCTATCACCGAAATTGAAGGGGCCACGTGCCATTCAGAGTAAGGGAACTTGTGAAAATTCAGAACTTTTGAAGCTCGGTTATTTTATTCAAAAGGATAATTTCCTAACACCCCCCCCCCCATTTTTGAAATTAGGCAAAAAATAATGAAATAATTTCTTTTTTAGATTTTTAGACAAGACTAATTCCGGTAATGAAAGGTAATGTTTCGATCCAATTTTTCCAATTAGCCTTTAGGCATCGAACCTTTCAACTTTTGGCTACATATCCAACTAACTTCCTTTTGAACGATATCCGCTATAATTATCTATAAATTACCAAACATTGAATAATGATTCTGAATTCAAAATGATTAATTTTCGAAATTACTCTAATAAAAAAACCTAGGTATTTAAATTTCATCCTCTCAACGAAGCTTGCGATTACAATTTTCAAGATCATAAAAGCATGAATGAAAATTAATTAATGATGGATCGAAATATTCCTAAAAAAAAAAACAAGCCTAGAACTCATTTTAGTTCCATATGCAAAATTTCACAATCTCAAATAGACTTGAATGAATACCTAAGTATTAGAAATCATACAAAACTAAAAATCCCCCAGAATTGCAGTTTTTGGACACACAAAAAAAATGGAAATGGATTGAATATTTTTTCAAAAAAGTAATATTTCAATTTTTTTCATTTCAATCTCTAAATTAATATTGGAAAAAATTAGTAACTTTTTGTGACTTTTTTTCAGAGGAAAGGATCTGACCATTTTATGGAGTCTTCAAACGTTTATTTTTTTCACAAATAGCACTCTTTTTTCTTGGTGTTGTGAAATTTGGTTTTTGTTTTGGCAATTTTTGGAGAGGGCTTGGTTTTAAATGAAAACGATTTTTTGGGATTTTTTAAGGTGATTTTTCAAATACAACTTTTTTCAAAAATAACAAATTATTTTAAAATCAGGATAAAAAGACAAAAACCTGGAAATTTTTTTTAAAATCCTAATTTTCCCTTTCCTCGTTCTTTTATTAAAGGAAAAAATCACCATTCTTAAAGAAAATTGTTTAATTTGAAACAAAAAAAAAAAAAAACATGGCCAAAAGCCATTTCTCAGTGTTTAAATGTTTTTCGGTTCTGTTTTCTTTTTCTCTTTTTTTTCTCAATTTAGAACAATTTTCATCAAAAATGGCCAATCTCTTTCCAAAACCGAGTAAGAAATTAAAATATGTATAAAGACAATTTTTCGAACATTGAAGCAATGAACTAAATTTTTCTTATCTAAAAACGAAAAAAAATGAATTTTAAATTGCGACTGCATTTGGTCTTAGTTTTTCTTTTGTTTTTCCAGAAAATATTATTATTTTTCGTTTTCGCAAAATTACAACTACAGGCATCATAGCGAAATTTCGAAGAAAAAAGTGACTTTTAGTGACTTTTTTTGAGCAAAAAGTGACCAAAAAATAACCCAAAAGTAACCAAAAGTAATCAAAAATTCTATTTTTTCGGGGGGAATTTTTTTACAGTTGAAAGAGGGCTGAGAATTCAAGAAAAAATGAGGGGAGGGGTCAAAATTCAATGAAAAAATTAGGCAATCTAAAAATCCAACTTTTTTTAATGGCACTTTAGGAGGCAGATATACATAATTAATTTAATTATATAGATTTGAGCAAAGAAAAATTGAAAAATGACGAGATTTTTGGAACAAACAATTAATATATGACCTATATCTACTTTGTAAATCTAAATCAGTCAATTTTCGTAAAACTGTGCCTTTTTGAATCAGTGAAATGAATTTATTTGAAAATCTGTGATATTTCAATTGTTTGATTGATTTATTCTGTCAAATGGGGAATTTATTAGAAAATCAATTACTTTACTGATTTAAGAAAACAGCGCGAGGGCATTTTTTTTTTGAAAAATCATTATCAACTTTTAATTTTTTTTCTTAAAGAATTTTAAAAAATAGCAATTTTTACGGAAAAATTTGAATTTTTGCTTTAAAATGCGAAAAAAGTGATTTTGGGAGGAAAAAAGTGACTTTTAGTGACCAAAGTCGAAAAAAGTGACGAATACCCTAAAAAAGTGACCTGCTATGATGCCTGCAACTACATTCTGCCTTTCTAATCCAAATTTTAGAAGAGCTCGACTAAAAATTTTTAAAAAATCCAACAATCAAACAAATCAAGTTTTCAATAAAAAATCTATTTTTAGAAATTCGTTTTGAAAAACTTATTATTTTTCCTGATTTATGAGATTGAGATCTAATTTATGACCCCTTTTTTCATTTTCATGACCACAATAAAAACTTAAATAAAAGATAATACAAAATTGGAACTTCGTAAAAATATTCAACATCATTATTGACTCCGGGAAAGGAAGAGAGAAAAATTAAAAAGCTTGAAAAAATGTGAAGAGGTTTCAAAAACAAACATTTTCAGAAACCATAGATATCGTACTTGCATACATTCTTTCAAGTTCTTTTTAAATGAATGCACTTAGCTTGGAAAACCCATACGAGATACGAGTAAACAATTACACTGCGGAAATAGGGAGAGAAAAGAAGGGGTTGTAACTATGGAAAATAATGGACCTTTAAAACCGATTTTGAAGACATTCTCAAATTATATCTTATGGATCAGTTTGGATGAACCTATGAATGCCGTGAAATTGTGATTTGATACCCAAAAAATGTCAAATTCTAGAATATGGTGAAAGAAAGTAATTCTGGGGATCTTCGACAAAATTTTTTGCCCCAAAAAACCACATCAAATGATCAGAAAAATACATTTTTATATTTTGTCGAGTTTGAAATATAGTAAAAAATCGTTCAAATGTCAGAAAAAAAAATGTGTACTTCAATATTCAACTCGAACCTGGTATACGCTCTAAGCTTTCTCGAAATTTCTCAATTTCAATCTCCACAATGAATCTATATCTCATTTCCACCTTCCTTTTCTCTTCATTTGATTCCAAAATCGGAACTTCCTCACCAGCAAATTTTAAGCCAGTCTAATTTTATTCAATTTCAAAGCCATAGAATTTTTTTCTCTCGATGGCTTCGTCAAAAGTTTAAAACTCTACTAAAACTTTTCAATAGAAATAGATATCATAAGTATCCTCTTTTTTTTCTCAGTAATTTTAGATCAGATATTGGAGAAATCAAACAGATGGTCATGGAAAATTCAAAACATAAAAATTACTTACGAATCAAGAAAAGAAAACACTTCGGAAAAAATAATTTCACAGCAACTCACCTGTAATCAGAAAAATAATTAATTTAAATAAAAACGTGATTAATCAGCATACTAAGTACCTAAGTATGAAATAAGCTAGTAAAAAAATTTCAAAAAACCGAAATATATTTTCATCGAATTCGATTTTTTTTTTAAATTTCCCACATTCTTATACTTTTGATCATTTTGTAGAACTTTTGCTAAAATAGCCATGTTTGTCACGGGAAATTCGCCTAAAAACATTTTTTCCTAAAATAATACACTCGACTAGCGAAAAACTACAAAAATTCATCGAGTCTCGTTTACTTTCCAGGACAGATTTACATTTCCCAAACATCGTCGAATAAACAGCACGTACAAAAAAACACATCGCACACCAAGCACTCGAATCCATACAATCGATAGGTATCTTATTACTTTTAATCACCAATATTACTCGCCCAACAAGAGAAAAAAATTAACAAATTGTCGATTGTGTACTCTATTAAAAGGCATATCTGGCTTCAGAGAGTACAAGATGCTCGCACCCTACAGCTACACTTGCGCCTAGTTCATCGTACGAAGCCAAATATACACCATCGAACACGCCGAATATTCTGTATCAAATTACCTTCGAGTACGACGACGAGGTAATGAAGTTGTTCTTTTAAACCCCTTATGTTACTACACCGATTACTCTATTTTTTGGCTCGTTTCGGTTTTCACTGCAGCTCGCGCCGGTTGAACAAAAAGCCTGCCGCGAAAAAATACGCAGGAGCTGCAGAGTGTCAATGTCACGTCAATGTATTTTTTCTCTACACAAACGTAAGTATAGGTACTCTCACCCTGTCATCTCGTTCCGAAACGACGAAACACTTGTCAAAGAAGAGCTTCAGACCGGTGATATTTTTTATCCGAGATGAATAAGTTCTCCCGAGATAAAATCGTTATTGATCCGTTGATCAAAGGACCTGTCAATGTTTGATCTTCGAGCCGCACCGTCGCACCTTACCATTTTTTCAAGAGGTTGTTGAAGAGCTCTTTGATACGTGTTCGATTCGCCACCTGATTTATATCGTTTGGTTTTTCTCACTCACGATACGAGAGAAATAGGTGTCATGAAACCAGAACTGATCAAACGAGGTGGTTTTTTTTTGTCGAGTAACTGATATTTTTTATATTTCCGTCGCATATGTAACTGTGACTGTAGTCGATTTCCAATATTTGGTTGGGTGATGTAGTGGTTTAGTTATTGACGATGTTTGGGACGGATGCTGATGAGTGGTGTAGGAAGATAAACGTCGCTCGGGGATTTCTCTTGAGAAGTGATAGGGTTGTAAAGGAAAATCTACGCTGGATGTGGTTCGGTGGACTTATTTGGGTTTGGAAAAGTTACGTGTGCACGACAGGAGGCCTTATTTTTGGGTGATTTAGTTCATTATACTGCGGGGTTTAGAGGGGCGTTTAAAATATGGTCGATGAGGGGTTCTGAGAATAGCTAATTTTTATCGAAAGATATTGATATGGAAGAAAATTATGATCTCCTAGGTCGTTTTGGTAACACAATACTTCTCCAATTTCAATTCCTTATTTTTTTTTCTTTTTTTGAAACAAACATGGAATTTTCCAAAATTTGAGGAATGGTTGATGTTTTAAAAAAATTGTCAAGAGAATTGACCAAAAATTTTTGAAAAATCGCCGAAAAAATGAAAACTTTTTTCAAGTAGAAAGGGGACCAAAGGCCCAAATTTTCTCTTCGTGATATGTATTATGAAATTGAGTGATATTTCGAATACTCAAAGCAGGTTTTTTCAATATAGTTTTTCACGTGGAATTTTTGAATGATATTAGAAAATAAAGTTGAAAAAAATTGAGAAGGGCTAACAGAAAATATCGTCAAGATGGTAGAAAATTAGAAACTGAATAAATAAAAGTGTTTTGAAGTATCACAAAAATCGTTCAAAACGTTGAGAAGATTAACTATAATGCTCTGAAAATCATTAAAAATTTAATGACAATGAAATTGATGAAAATATGATAAAAATTTCATGATGAATAGGTAGCGAATACCTAACATTAATAAAATTGTACGATTTGGTACATACAAATTTTTTAGAAAATTTGATGAAAATTGTTCAAAATCAAAAAAAAAGTTACAGAGTATATTGGGGACATTCTCAAAATGAAGAAGAAATTGATGATTGATGAAATTATAATTGAGTATTTCAAAAAAGGGGCGTTAGCTGTAAAATCAACTTTTCGAGAAAAACATGTTTAAAAAATATTTTTCCTTCGTAAAAACATAATCTCATTTTCAATCAGTAAAAAATCACTGATAAACAGTCAAAATTGCAGCACAGGAAAAATCAGTGAAATTCACTGATTTTCGACGATTTTTCACTGATTAATCAAAGAATTCCGAAGATTTTTCAGTGAATTTCAAAAATAGGTATCACTGAGTTTTCAGTGAATTTTCACTGATTTCGTGATTTTCTTTCACTGAATTGCTGTCAGTGAAAAAAATTTCACTGATTTAATACTGTGCTGAAATTCTGACTGTTTTTCAGTGATTTCTGATAAATTTCACTGATTCAGAAATGAGAGAGTATCTTGAGAAAAATATCGGTCATACTCTGATAAGAATTAATTTTATCAATAATTCGAGAAAAAAATAGTTTGAGGGTTACTTCATGCTCTAAAGTGCCCTAAAAAAAGACCCTAAACTTGAAAAAAAAATTGTCAATTTTTTAACGTTTGGACCCTTTTTAGAGCACTTGGGGATATGACCATTTTTTACATTTTCCACAAAATTTCATAGTACCTACTTGCTATCAAAAAATATAATTCAAAATTTCAAATTTTTAGGGTTTGGGGTCTTTTTTTTGACTAATTAAAGGACCCGAAACGGGTCTCAAACTGTTTCAGATTCTAAGAAAAATTAATTTTCAGAATCGATAATTGATAATAAAATTTTCCAAAAATTTCTACAAAGGCAGTGGAGTAAGTATTTATAAAAGGGATTCGACCTTATAAACCAATTTTTCAGATTCGTCAGTAAATGTTCAAAAAAAAATCGAAAAAACAAACAAAAATAATTTTTGGCAGCTTATGAAACCAGGAAATATTTGATATTTGTACAAATTTTGAAGAAAAAGTCATAAAAATTGTTGAACAAAATTCAAAAATATGGGCTGAAAAAATAGAAAAATTTTAAAAAATGAAAGAAATGACTGAAATTACCCGAAAAATGTAATTTTTTCGACATTTAAACCAATTTTTGTCACATTATGAATTTTTCGAGACACTTTCGACGATTTTTAAAACAATTTTGGCATATTTTCCAACGATTAAACAATAAGTATTTGGAAAATTTTTACAACATTTTGAATGTTTCATTAAAATTTTGCATTTTTTTCGCAATTTACTTCATCATTTTTACAATAATTTTTGAATATGATTTTTGAGATTTTTCTAGATATTTTCTTGAAACATCCTCAATTGGAAATGAATGATTCGAGAACAATGATTTCATGACATGAGGAAATTTTTGATGGTCGATCTACATTCGCTTAACATATGTGAGCCTGGATATAGAAACTAGGTACCCTTAGGTGTCAAAAATTGGTTTTTGAATTGACACTGGTTTTTGACCTTTCAGAGGGGATGTGGAATCAAGGAGGAACCGCAAATTAAAAACCAATTTTTGACACCTAAGGGTGGTTTCTATACCCAGACAAGTGGATTTTGAAAGATTTCTTCATTCGAAATGAGTCATTTTCTGAATGATTTGATCAACGATAAATCGTTTTGAGAATGAGTTGATTATCCAAACACAATTCGTTCACAAAAGATTTGATTCAGAAATGAATCATTGAAATAAAATTTGATCAATGACGAATCATTCAAAATCAATTTCAATTGGGCATAATTCATTCGCGAACGATTCCAAATTTATTTTATAAAAATTTTTGCAAACTACAGTTCAAGAATGATTCGACTAAATACAATTAGTTCATGAACAATTTAATCGTAAGCAAATTATTCACAAAAAATGATTTAATCAACTTTAGATTATCGTTGAGAAAATATTTCATAAAAAATATGAGCCAACGCAAACTTTCTCTTCTAAAAAATTTCCAATTTCATTCAAAATACCAATATCTCAAACCACGTGGGACAAAAATTCACCATTTAAATATTATTTTCCAAACATTCGGTATTTTTCACAATTTTCTACCCACAATCGGGTCCCACATTGTGAAAATTTTCAATCTACTTTCCGCAGGCTTCTTTTTTAATTTAGCTGAATTTGAATTACGACCCATAAAACGCGGCTTATCTGCTGCAAAAAACACCGTAGCTTTCTCGCGCAGATTTTTATAAACCAAAAAAATTCAATTCGCCTCATCCTAGGAAACCCTCGCCTCGCGAAAATCGGCCCAAGGAGCGAATACGCCACGTAAAATGACGCAAATTATCGTAAAAAATTGTTACTCGCTCGGTTTAGCTCGGTACAGGAATACCGCGACGTAAAATATTTCGCAGATTCGCTCGGCGATTTTCGAAGAATGAAACCACAAGCGAGAAAAAATAACGAGAAAAATCTTATCCTAGCACCTGCACTTTTTACACGGCGAAACCTCTAGTAAATTTTTTTATCTGCGAAAAAGCACGCACCAAACGTCTACATAAATATCGAAATAATTTTCCGTAAAAATCCCCTTTCGTCGCTCAAAAAAAAATAACTACCGGCAACCAATTGTCTAATTTCCTGGTGCTATACAAGGAAGAGAGAAAAAAACCTACGTGGTATCTTGCCACAACACGAGATGATTCGCGAGATAAACAGGGGTAAAAATTGCGTACGGGACCCTTCTTCGGTGCAGATAATTTTTATACACAGTCGACGTGTAAGTATAGAAATCAAAGGGTTGGTGTTTTTTTTTCCATTCGGTAATGGCGGCTGAGACTCGGTCAACTTACTAAGCATTTCATCCCGAGAAGCTAAGTACCTTTAAGGGATCTCTCTGGTGTGCACGTTTAAAAAGCAAACATTCATATTTATACATAATTCACGTCGGTTCGGTCATCTTGAACAGCGTGTTCCTAGGGGTGACCAATTTATAAGCCTTTTATACCTAGTCGAGCTTTTTGTTCGGCGGTATTTTTAATTAAACGAGATTTACGTCGCGGAATATAAATTACTAAATCTACCCCGACTTTATCGGAGTAAAAAAATTAATAAATTCGTCCTTTTTTCGTCAACTTGCTCGCGATGACTTGGGTTAAAAAAACTTCCTCGACAATACGTCAATCTAATTAACCCTTCTTCTAAACGCCAATTACAGGATGTCTACAATGTTTCAGAAATGATTTTCCCTGACTTTTCCAGGTTTTCCAGACTAATTTTTCAAAGTTTCCACACCATTTAAATATGAAACTCATGAACCATGGAGGGGAAATTTTTTGCGTAATTTACATCCTGAAATTTTGCAGAAGAACGATATAATTCATGGGGTCCAACGAATTTTTTTTCAAAATCTACGTTTTATGAGATTTTTAAATGCTCTTGTTCGGGCCTAAACAAAAAGATTCAAATTCAATTCAGAAAGTTTTTGAACCAACGCAACCCAACTCCCCCTCGCCATAAAAATTTGAGAATTTAAATTTATTACAGAAAAAAATTCAAATAAAAAAGAAAAACTACATGTGTCATTCCGCTAGTAAAGGGCCCATTTGATCGATCACAGTTTTCGAGTGAATCGCGTTTTTAGCAAAAGTGGTCAAAATTATCAATTTTTTTTTGCAAATTTCTGTTCCTTGGAGTGTCTACTATCTTGTGGTACAGGGATTTTGCCGAAAACGCACTTCAAGTGACATAAAATGAGGTTCGAAAGTTTTTTGAAAAGGGCCCATTTGGTCGATTGCGTGTTTTTTCTAAAATAAAAACACAGAATGCAAGGAATCGCTATTTTTTCACCATAATTTTTCTATTCTGATTCGTAATAAACATTCATCCTTCTGCACGTTTTTCTAACTTAAACATTGATGTTCTCTCATGAATTGAAACAGTTTTTATGAAGGGCCCATATGGCCGAAGGCTGTGTACAGGCTCTGAAGGGGGGGATATGGTTACCTCAGCCAAATGATGAGAAATGACATGAAGAACAATTCTGCACGTTTTTCTAGATGTTCTCTCATGAATTGAAACATTTTTTATAAAGAGCCCATATGATCGTAGGCTGTGTACAGACTCTGAAGGGGGGAGGGGCATCGCTTTTTCAGTCAAATGATGAGAAATGACATGAAGAACAATAGTTCCAAACCTCAAGACGATCGGTTCATATGCGGAAAAAATATTTCACTTTTTCACTTCGAAAAACTTTAAACTCAATTTTCTCGACTTTTTAAAATTTTGACTACTCGCATTTTCGAAATTCAAAATGCGATATCTCGGCGAATTTTGGACCTTTTGGGCTGGGATCGGTTTTATTCGACTACTTAGGGTCTCTGTCTTTAGTATTGTCCCATGGCAATAACTCCATTTCGACCTTATGGGCTCTTTGCTAGCGGAATGACACATATTTTAAAACAAAAAAGTTTTGAAATGAAACAAATTATGTCAGACTGTCTACCAAACCAAGATAATGAAAATTCGGATTTTCCGGGCTGAAAATGAAAAATGTTTTCTCACATTTTATTGCCCCTCCCCCAAAAAACACATCCCTCAAATTTATAAATCCACGCAAGACCCTGCAATGTTTTCAGCTCACACCAATAAAATAAAAAATCGATGATGAATTTTGTTGGGACATAATATTAATGTGTTGAGCTCGAGCGAAGCAAAGGCGAAAATTTTTGCGAAAAATGATCTGCAAAAGATGAAAAATTGCCACTTTTCCCTTTTTCAGGTTTTCCAAAACATGGCCAATAATTTTAAATTCTGTTCATTCCCTCCTCTTTTTTTTCAACATCGTGGTTAAGGACATCATAGCATTTCATTCTCATCACATCTCATCATAAAATAAGTTTCCAGAAAAAACTTGGATTTTAAATAAAATTTGTAGAAAGAGAGTGTGAATTGCCCCGAGCGTATCGATGAAACTTTTTTTTTGAATAACTCATAATCCTTGAAAAATCATCTAATTTTTGGGAAAATTATTCGGTTATTTTTCAATGGTGAGATTACGGGGAAAATCGTTTGAATTGTGAAAAATATCTTTCGAGGTTTGGAAAATTGTTCCAGTCAGGGAAAATTCTTAATTTTTTATACAACAATTGCATTTTTGAAAATGTTTCACCATTTTTTAGAAAACTGTAGCATTTTTATAAAGTTTTGAAATTAGTTGGAATATTTTTCCAGTTTTTAAGAATTTTTCAATTTTTAGAAAATCGTCTCTTCCCTAAATTTTAATCAGTCAAAATCGTGTCAAATTCTGTGATTTTTTACTCATTTTTTCTGTCAGATTTGAATTTTCCTCGCATTTTCCTCAGTGCATCCGGATTGTGAAAAATATCGTCTTTGGATAATCGTCCGATTATCGGAAAATTGTCGTCAAGTTTTTTTTTTTAAAGTTTGGGAAATTAATATTTCATTTAGATGCGGAAAAATTAAGGAAAATCGTACAATTTTTGAAAAATTGTCCAAGAAGGGGAAAATTCTTTATTTTTTAGAAAATAATAATATTGCATTTTTTGAAATGTTTTACCATTTTTCGAAAAACCGTAAAATTTTTATGAATTATGGAATTTTCAAAAAAAATTTCTAGTTTTTAATGATTCTCTAATTTTCAGAAGTATCATTTTTTTGACTGAAAAAAATGGAAAATGAAAAAGGTTATGAAGGGAACGTGATTGGTATTTTCAAACATCGTGAATTATTAAATTTCGGCCGTACACTCTTCCAGAGTAGAATTTTATTGAAATTCATCCCGTTGCTCTCTCCAGGGATAAATATTGATCATTTGAAATTTCTGTCGTTTGTTCTCCAAAGCAGAACTTGGAAATTTAATTTGTTCCGTCGTGCCTCATTCCAGAGCTGAATTTCGATAATTAAAATTTCTATTACACACTCCCCCAAAGTAGACTTTTGGTAACTGAAATTCATCTCGTATTTCCCTCCAGAGTACAATTTTTGAAATTGAAATTTATCCCATATTCCAGTACATTGAGGAAATTTATCCTGTATCTTCTACAAAGCTGAATTTGAGTACCTAAAATTTTTGCTCGCCCTCTTCACCCCAGAATTTAGAAAATGGACATTTGTCTGGCACCCCTCCGCAGAAGAATTTTGGTAAGTAAAATTTTCCCGATACTCTTTCCGCAGCGGAATTCAAAAAAATTGAAATTTGTCTCGTACTTTCTTAGAAAGCTGCATGGGAGGATTTTGAAAACTTCGTCGTCACCGCCGATTTAGCATCATTAAGATATTTAAATACGACTTGTCAGGGCGAATGGAAGAAAAAGAAACCGTCGAAGGTATTTTTCGAACCATCCCGACGAATAAAGACGAAACACCCCTCCAGATACCTTGTCAGCACGAGATGTGGTAACGAGAGAGATGCATTTTTCAAACCAGCCAACAATATCAATCATAAGGTGTCAAGATTTTCAGGTGATGAACTTGAAATGCAATTTCAATGCTATAGAGTCAGTGATTCATCATCGGTGAGTATTTATAGGGATCCTAGATAGGTACACGAAACTGGAGAAAATTTCCAACTGTTTTGTGAAGTTTCGATATCATTAAAAATGTAACCAGAGGATGGAAATTCGACGATATTCTGGTAGAAAAGACACAAACGAAATAAACAGCAGATTTCAAGAGAATATAGCAAGTAGAACTATAGGTAGAAGTACTGAAGCGATCGTCATTGTGGGACGATGACGTATACACGATGATACATAATTTATACGTATCGTGCCCTTTTTCTCTCTACATTCTCGAGGCCTTTTTTGTGTACTGACAAGCGAAACCGAGAGAAGGGAAAACTTAAAAAGACTTAATCAGATCCGGTACGTGTACGAGGATTAAATTTCAACCGTAAAACAATAATATGTAATGATTCGAACGATTCTCCAGCTCCAGACTTGGCGGCGCGGCGGCTTCTCCTATCGTATTGTAAGCCCCGTGATTATTTACAAAAGGAATAAATTGGGATGGAATGCGATATGTTTGGTGTATACGTAGAATGTACCTACAAAGTATTACGATGTATATTTTTCTTTTTAATTCGAACGCCGTTTTTGTGTTTATTTTTTCAGATGTGTAAGCATCGACGCGTGCACTGTGGGGTCGGTGTGGTGGGTATGGGGTTATATTACGTATTCTCGTGGTTTTGTACGTATAATATCTAGACCCATAGGTACTACATACGAGTGAGTATTTGTCTTTTTGTCGTTGTCATCCTCATCATTCGGTATGAAAATTAAACACCTAGCTTTAGCGATGCTTTGATGACGGAATTGGAAATTTTTCATGTCTTAATTTTGCTGTTTTGTTCGTCGACTTGAAATCAGCTCGGGCAGAATGATGAAAAACGATCAAAGTGGTGGGAATTTTTACACGTTTTGGAGTATTTTTCAGGATTTTTATTCGAAGATGGGTAGCAATAGGTACATATATGTGCAATTTTCATACGAATAGATCGATTCCATTTCGAACGTTTGAGATCAAACTTTGTTTAAACAAATTAGAAAATATTTTTAAAATATCTAGGAGGGCTTCAATTATTTTGGGTCAACATTTTTGGTGATTTTTTCTTCAAAATTTATTTTTAGTAAAAAAAATTTATGAGGTTTCAGCTGTTTCAACTCCTCAAGTACATTTAAAGAACAGCCTTAATGCCTAAGGGTCCTAAAGTTCAAAAAAATGTAGAAAAAATTGGTAAAAAAAGTCTCTGTTTTAATGACAAATGGTTCTGAAAAAAATTAAATTTCGCGTCACCTTGATGAAAAATAAAAGCAAAGTTTCTACCTCAATTTTGAAAAAATAACGAAATGTGATCAAGAATTGAAAATTTTCGAGAAAAAAATTATCAACTCTTTTTCTTTAATGTAGCCTCTTTTCGAAATAAATGACTCCAGAAACCTCCCCTTCCTCAATTTAAGATCAAAAGCCAAACTTCGTAAGACACATGAAAATTGATCATGATATTCATGATCAATGATTTCACATTTTTGTTACTTTTCAACACTTATTCTATCACCATCAAACATAAACAAACCTACCTAAAATTTAAAAAACTTTAAAACTTAAAAGTTAGCTCAAATTACAAAAAAATTGAAAAATTGCTGGAAATTGATTGAAAGTTTTTGAATTTTTTACAATTTCTCAATAGTTTTCTTCAGTAGGTAAAAAAATGAAGGACACCCTCTTCAAAAATACAGTAGTCTTAATTTTCATGCCTCGTGAAAAGATAGAATTTTAATCTATTTTCCCACGAGTCCCTGGGGGAGGGGGGACTGAAATTTGATGACCTGCACCACCACTTTTGAAATTTTAACGATAAGAATATTAAAATTGATAGCAGATCCAATAAAAAAAATTTGGACACCATTTTTTTCAAGAAAAATTCAATAATAATTTTCAATACTTTTCCTCCCTTCTCTCCGCCAAATACAAAACATCAAAAATCGTACTGAATTTTGGATTCAAAAAAATTAGTTGAACCTTGCTCGCTCTTCAACAGAAAGAAAACTAAAAAATAACTCCTTTTTATGAAATGTGTAATTGAAAGGTTATAATAAAAAATGTAATACAATTTTAAACCCCTTCAATTTTTTGATTTTTTTAGGAATCAGAGGATCTTGCTAATGTAAAATGCACTACTTTTTGTAAATGGGGAGTAGAAAAGGTATACATTATTTTTTCATAAAAAATGGACCACTTTAAAAGGAAGTATGGCAACTTTTCAAAAGTTGAAAGAAAGAATCACCCTAATCCAGTGCCATTACTATGAGATTGATTGACACTACTATTCTCAATGTGTCAACCTTGATTACATTTGTGGAGATAATAACCTGTCTAATTTGTGCCATGACTGAATCGGAAATATTGCCATGTGGCATATGACAGGTGACCTGTGACAAAAAAATGACAACAAAACGTAATATCTGACCAATGAGATATGTCATGATACAAACATATCCTTGACTTCTTGTTCTTTTTTCTGAAAGATTTTAAAGAAAATCATTACATTCTTAATGTAAGGGAAAAGTTGAAAATGTTTACAAAAAAAAGCTTACAAAATACGAGTGTGTTAGGTATCAAATAAATAGGTACATAAACTCAAAAATGTGCTTCGAAACTAGACAAAAATTGGAAAAATTTGCCAAATAAAATATTTCCAAATCCTTAAAATTTTATCCTGCTCGAGAATAATTTTTCGAATTTAAGTAGATAAGTATACAGAATTTATAGGGTGTCTAAGAAATTTTGTTGAGCAAAAAGCTTGACTTAACTTGACCTTTTTGCACGATTTTTTTTTTTACTTTTTTATAAGCCACCCCTATCCACTGGAAAAATAATTTTTACGAAACTTCAAACAAACATAATTTTAAATAAATCACAATCACCCCTCAAATTCAAATTTTTACTATTTCTGAGTAAATAAATATTGTCGTTTTTGTCATTTTTTTGAAAAACGACAGGAAACAACGGTTTTAGAATCAAGGAAAGTGGATGTTTTTGTAAAAAAAAATGACAAGAAAATGACGGATTTACAAAATTGAAAAATGGTCGTTTTTCATCGTATTTGAAGAACCCGCCATAAATAACTATTTTCTTTTTTAATTTAAAACATGGTCTTTTTTCATCGTTTTTGAAGAAACAATTAGAAACAACTATTTTTGAATAATTAAGTACTGCTGTTTTCGTCGTTTTAAAAAAAAACTACAGGAAATGACGCTTGACCTTTTTTACGTTTTTATTAGTCACCCCCCTCCCCCCCGAAAAAATACGAAAAACTCCAAACAACTACCCATAATTTTTAAGAAATCACATTGAGCTCCTAAATTAAAATTTTTACGAACAAATTCAAAGAAATATGCTTCAAAAAAAAATCACAATGAGCTTTTTTCAAATTTAAATTATTTATTAAGAGTAAATGGAAATTTGTTTCAATTTTTGAAAAAATCATGACCTTTTGAGTTGAAAAGCTTGACTTCGCATGACTAGCTTGACCTCTTGGTAAAAAGGTTGACTTATCTTACCAGCTTGACTTACAAGCCGGTATCATAGCGAAATTTCGAAGAAAAAAGTGACTTTTAATGACTTTTTTGAGCAAAAAGTAACCAACAAGTGACCAAAAAGGTGACCAAAAAATGATAAAAAAGTAACCAAAAATTCGATTTTTCGGGAGGAATTTTTTTATTGTTTTTTTTGGGGGAAATTTTTTTTGTAATTTTTTACAAACATTTCAAAGATAAATCAACTGAAATGACGTGAATAATTTCATTCCAGGTATCATAGCGAAACTCTATCAAAATTAAGTAAATTTTAGTAACTTTATTCGAACAAGAAATAACCAAAAAGTAATCAAAAAATGAGCAAAATGTAACCAAAAATTTAATTTTTTAGATGGGGGGGGGCAATTTTTTTGAAGTGTCCTGCAATCATTTTAAAGATAAACTGAAACGACGTGAATAATTTTATTAAATTCCTTCGTCAAAACTACAAACAAATAATAATTTCATTACGGTTGTAACACACAGTGTTACCGAATTCTAATGTTGAAAAATTCCCAAAAATTATCCGGAATTCGTAAAAAGCTTCGGGTTTTTATTTCACCACCACTATAGCTAAAAAAAAAAGAGGTTTGGGAATTCAAGAAAAAATGAGGAGAGGGGTCAAAATTCAACGAAAAAATTAGGTAATCTAAAAATCGATTTTTTTTTAGTGGCACTTGAAGAGGCAGATATACATAGTAATTATACAAATTCGAGCAAAGAAAAATTGAAAAATGACGAGATTTTTGGAACAAACAATTAATATATGACATACCTATATCTACTCTCTAAATCTAAATCAGACAATTTTTGTAAAACTGTGCCTTTTTGAATCAGTGAGTTGAATTTATCTGAAAATCTGTGATATTTCAATTATTTTTGATTGAGTTATTTTAGTTAAAATTATTGATTTATTCTGTCAAATGGGGAATTGACTCAAAATTCAATTACTCAACTGATTTTAAAAAAAAAAAACATAATTTTTTCAAATTTAGAAATAGAATTATTGAAATACTACCCGAGCGAAGCGAGGGCAATTTTTTTTGAAAAATCATTAAGCATCAACTTTTAATTTTTTTCTTGAAGAATTTTAAAAAATAGCGATTTCTACGAGAAAATTTGAATTTTTGCTTGAAATTTCGAAAAAAAGTGACTGGGAGGAGAAAAGTGACTTTTAGTGACCAAAGTCGAAAAAAGTGACTTTTAGTGACCAAAGTCGAAAAAAGTGACTTTTAGTGACCAAAGTCGAAAAAAGTGACTTTTAGTGACCAAAGTCGAAAAAAGTGACTTTTAGTGACCAAAGTCGAAAAAAGTGACTTTTAGTGACCAAAGTCGAAAAAAGTGACTTTTAGTGACCAAAGTCGAAAAAAGTGACTTTTAGTGACCAAAGTCGAAAAAAGTGACTTTTAGTGACCAAAGTCGAAAAAAGTGACTTTTAGTGACCAAAGTCGAAAAAAGTGACTTTTAGTGACCAAAGTCGAAAAAAGTGACAAACACCTTAAAAAAATGACCTGTTATGATGCCTGTAAGGGAGCTACCCGAGGTCTGACACCATTGAAAAAAAATTCATAGGCTTGTAGAGCATCGCAAGAAACTTCCACAGGTAGAATTTCAACCACTAAAGTTGACTTTGGGTGGAGTTATGAGGATTTGAATTTAGAAAAATCGCCCAATAGGTGCACCGAAAGAACTACAAGAATCCAAATTTTCCACCCCCATATGGCATTTATGATTTACGAGATGAATTTTCAGCCACTACCCCATCTCCAAATGGTTCACATAAGTATACCGCAGGTAGATCGTGGTAAAAAAATTCATATTTTAAATGCCATATGGAGGCCAGAAATTTAGATTTTGTAACTTTTCCGGTGTACCTATTAGGCAATTTTTCTAAATTCAAACCCTCATAGCTCCACCCCAAGTCAACGTTAGGGGCTGAAAATATGTCTATGGAAGTTTCTTGTGATGCTCTACAAGCTTGTGGAAAATTTTTTCAATTTGACGGGTCAGACCTCGAGTAGCTTCCTTGTTAACTTGATCGTTTGACACGCTGATTTTTGATGGGTACCAAATTAGGAAAACTGAAATTTAATTTCACATCTGCCAAATTAATTTCAATTACCTCTTATTAGTCAAAATCTGGAAATATGCATCAACTCTTTTCAAAACACAGCATGTAAAAAATATGTACATGCAGCATGCAACATTTGTTACACCAATTATAGGAAATCTCACGCAAGCTGCTTCAAATACGTACGCTCGTATATCATCTCATCACTCACTCAATAATTAGTTTAGAGAGTATGCCCACGGTGGGAGAACCGGTTCAGCTCACACGTGATGAAATATTTACCAAGAGGATATGTACACCCGAAATACATAAATTACTCATCGATTAGTATCCACACATTATACATAATCGACAACAACTTAGTAACGCATATCGAATAAATATCAAATATCCTTACCTGGCAAAAAACGCAGCCGCAGTCGAAGCCTGATACGTAATCCGATCGCTGTACGCGGCATATTTCTCCCTTTTGGTGAACCCGTTGTCGGTCGATCTGGACGCGTATTTCGAGCATATTTCAAGACTAGATAACCCGTAACGAAACCGATAATCCAACGTATTCAACAAAATCGCCGAAGCCGAATCATGCCTATGCTCGGAAGACGATCGACAGTACGACGATCCGAATTTATTACGCGAATCGACATTGCCACCGTTGGTTAACATATCGAGATCGATTTTACGAGCCATATACGGCTCGATCGCGAATTTCGGCTGGCTCACGAATTTTTCGAAACTTCGGACCCGATCCGGATATCGAGAAGCGGACGTGTCGCAGCAGGCCGCCTTGGGAGCCTCGTGCTGAGCATCGTGGCGGTTTAATGAATTAGACACGATGCCGCCGTTCGCGACACCATTCACGAGATGACTAGATGACGGTGGCGGTGCATTTTCATCAAACGAGCCTACATTAGCCAGCGATGCATCCGCGAAAGCCGTCCGGTCCTCCCCTTGCGTGTAGTCGAGATTATATGGATTTTCAGATACCGCAGAGCTCGTCTTGTTCTGTTCGTGTGCCACTGAAGTTGCCACTGGAACGACGATAGCTTCGGCTGAATCGGCAACTCGTGTCGGTGATTTATGTACACGTATCTGCAAAATGATACAAGATTAACCACAATGTAATTTTTCCAGCTTTGGGTGATTTTCTTCGAGCTCGACCCTATTTTCGAGACGCCTTCTACGAAACCGTGCCCTAGGACTTTACGACAGGAAACGATATTCGTGCTCGAGTACTTGATAACCGCTCATATCCTCATTATCGGACAATTTAAAACCGACTGAAGTTTAATTTCCAAGCGTTCGTTAGGCGTCGAATTCGAATCGCGTTTTGAAATTCGAAACGGAAATATATTCCAAAGATGGGGTAAATTCTTCGCCAACGTAGACGCGAGTTTGGTAATTCGGAAATGACATTTCTTAAAATTCGATCGTCATCGAGTCGATTTCGCCCTCGCGTTTTTACCCCAACTCCCTTAAAATTTCCAATATCTCGATGATTATTTTCTCGATAAACCAACGTCGAATCGTTCGTCGCTTAATGTCATGTTACCATCGTATCGGTTTTAATAACCAACCGAGTAACCAAAAACGATTCATTAAAGTGCAAAAAAATACTCCACCCTTCGATACGAACGTACGCAAGTTGGAAAAAAACCCTCTAATTTGATATTCTTATAGCCAGATTAACACCTTTCTAACCCTGATTTATTAAGCCTACGATTCTTAAAGTGCTTTTTCTGATCGCCTTATATTATGAAAAGTTAACCCGCTTCGTTATTTTTTTGCATAAAAAAATGGGGTAGAAGGCTGGATATAGGAAATTTTCACGTTCTAGGCCGAAAATGTGCGAGGGATCAAAAGACACGTGTCCGCAGATGTTTTTTCGTATATTTGCGAAAAAATCCATTAATTTAGACGTGTCACAATAGTGTCGAGATCATTTTTAAATAAGCTTATAAATAGCTAGGTGTGGGTCGGAGGTGAAGAGAGGTTTATTGGGGCGAAGGGGCCAGAGAGGTGATGTGAGAATGCATTATGTAAATTACGTCGTCGTGTCTGAAGTCGATTCGCGTATTGGCTTTTTTTTTCATCTTGCTCGCGTATGTATTCTTATCGTAGTCTCTCCCTTTTTATTTTGATTGTATTATGAATAAGGAGACTGGAGCGGTGATTATTAGCGATGTATTAGAGTGGCCTTTTCAATTAGCTCGATTGATTCGAGATGGTAGTTTAGTAATGATTGATTAGGTTGGGAGAAGTGAGGAGATAATGAAATGGAGTCTGATTTTTAAGGGTGCGGGAAAATGAAGTCGAGATTTATTTTGTCATTGTATTGTAAGCAAATGTGGAACATGAAAATAATTTCTTTGACAGGTGGTGATTGCATCGCCTTGGATTGATTGAATAGAGTGACTTACTAAATGAATCTGAATGCCCTCCTTCCTTTTGCCTCTTCCATCATCAGATTCGAATTTGTACCTATTTTTTTTAAAAAGAAAACTCATTCTTCTGAAAATTTGTTGTGCCATTCAGATATTAATTTTTTGCCCCTTTTTGAAAACGTCACGTGAATTGAAATTTTTATATCTAAGTTATTTGAGAATCATAGGTACCAAAAATATTTCATCATTAACAACGCACTGTAGAGAATTATGTAATGTTCCAAATTTTCGAGTCTTATATCCGTTTTTCGATTTTTGACGATTTTTCAAAAAAATTTTCACAATTGGCCATAAAGAAATTAAATGTGAAGTGATCTTACGATTTGAATTATGCTTCCTATGACATCACGTCGACGTTGAAAACGTACCTACTCCACGAATAAATTGTGTTCAGGAGTTTTCAGTCCCTGTTAATTTATTTTGAATCTTGGCGATTTTTAAGGAATAAATTTAGTATCAGAAGTGATCCAAATTTTTAAATGATAAAATATATTTTTTGACTTCAAAATTTTTTTTGAAAATGATTTTTTTACAGTTTACATGAAAGGTGCCCAATTGTCCATTATATAACCTTTCAAAGTTGTTGAAAAAAAATCATTCCCGGATGGGTCTTCAATAGTTGTTGATCAATTCTGAAGTCATAATTATAAATTTCAAACGATATCCGAATTTCTATCAAGAAATTGGTTCTAGTTTTCCTTGTTATTTTTGAAACTCAAAAATAAAATCATTATTAGAAAAACAAGAAAACAAAACAAAAAAATCAAATTATTATTTCAAAAAAAAATCTCCAAATTATTTGAAGAAAAAGCCCAAACGATTTAAAGAAAGAATCAACGAACTCGAAATCAATTTCAGAAAAAAACGAAACGACCCAAACATCATTTCAAAAAAGAAATCTCCAAATTATTTGAAGAAAGAGCCCAAACGATTTAAAGAAAAAAAATTCTCACGCCTAAATCGTGAGATAAACCGACTTTTCTCGTATACTTATGCATCAAAATGTATTAGCTATCAAAGATACCTATCATCTGTGTAATCAATACGTAACTATTTGTTGGGGTTAATAATTTTGATACAATGAAAATGAGTGAAAACGAAATAAACCTACATCTATGCGATTTCCTGGTTTTAGAGAGCCGATAGGGGGGTTCAGAGGAATCGAATGAAAAAACAAAACCAAACAATAGACTTGTCACACGGTATTTTTCATGAGCACATATTCGAATTCAAAATTTAGTCAATTTCTTGGCGATTCAGTTTCTGAACATTCTAAATTGACAGGTAATTTCAAAGACCTGTCTGCACTTCTTCCGAACTTGATGAGAACTGGAAACGATGAATTCGTCGCTTGAAGAAGTCGATCTCAAGTGGGTCCTGTTATTCTACGATTATGTATATTCGAATGATGCCAGACTTGAAATTTTTTGATCAATTTGATTGGAGAATTTTTGCTATGCATTTTTATTGTGAGCTTTTTCGGATACCCTGAAGACCTCCTTTTTTCCAACGTTGATGGAAACCAGAAACAATGAATTCATCACCTAAAGAAGACCATCATTATCGTGAGGGTCCTGTTATTCTACCATCATGTACATTCGACTGGTAATAGACCAAGACTGACGACAGATTTAAAATTTTACAATTAAGTTAGTTACAAATTTTTGCCAAGCATTTTAATTGTAATTTTTTTCGGACAACCTGAAGACCTCTTTTTTTTCTTCAAAGTTGATGGTAACCGGAAATGATGAATTTGTAACCTAAAGAAGCCCATCTCGAATGGATCCTTCTTACTATCATGTACATTCGAATGGTATTAGAATAGGACTGATGCCAGATTTAAAATTTGTCAATTAAGTTGGTTAAATGATTTTTGCTATGCATTTTTATTGCAAGCTTTTTTTCGGATACCCTGAAGACCTCTTTTTCTCCAAAGTTGATGGAAACCAGTAACAATGAATTCATCATCTAAAGAAGGCCATAGTTATCATGGGAGTCTTGTTATTCTACCATCATGTACAGTCGAATGGTGATAGACCACGAATGACACTAGATTTGAAATTTTTCAATTAGGTTGGTTAAATAATTTTTCCTAAGCATTTTTATTTATTTTTTTTTGGACACCCTGAAGACCACTTCTTGGACGCTATTTTCAGGCAAATTCCATGAAAAAAAATCACAAAAATTCATTTTTCTCAAAAACGTTTCAACCGATTTTGATAAAACTTAAAATCTCACAGGTTCACCAATGCCCCAACAGCTCGACGTTTTCAGATTTTTCTCAGACCTTACAGTTTCGGAGTTTAATCCAGGACAAATTCCATACATATATATATATATATATATATATATATATAGGTAGTAATATCCGTACATGTGAGCCACTTTGTGGGTTATTTCTACATACAAAGTGAGCCACCGTACTTCTCAGCCATGGCTGAGATTGAATGGGTTAATTCTACATACAAAGTGAGCCACCTGTTTTCAAAACTTCCACCAGAGTGCGCACCACTTAAAAATTGAGTCGCGAGGATGAACGTAGGCTCATTTTTTAAGTGGTGATGAGTAGAATAAGGAAAACAGGTCGAATTTTTTTTACCAGTACCAAATTTGGTTATGCACAATGTTAAATTTACCCCATCATTTTTTTGTCATTTTATCAACTTGAACAAAAATTTTTGACACCAAAAATTCTAATTTAAGCCAGGCTTTTTTGTAACAGAAAAACTTTTCCAAAATTTGCAATGGCTTGCAAAATTTTGCAATTTTTCTTCAAAAATTTTGTTGTAGGAGTCTCATTTTTTTTTGCCAAGGTGGAGTTTGTGTAGCTAAGCACGAATCTGCAATTAGAATTTTGATAAGTCAATTAGGAAAAGAATAAGAAAAGATTTAAAATTTTGAGTATATATAGAAAGTGGCTGACAACCTACGGTCGCGTGCAATTATATATGTATATATATAAGGAAAGGTGAAAATGAACCAATGGTACAGTTGTGTTCCAAATGACCCAAAACGCAAAGAAAACTCACCCCCGACCCCAAGTCTCACCGCGGCAACAAATTTAGTACCTGACTTTTCAAGAAAAGTCGGTAAAAACCAACAAACTCGAAATCAATTTCGAAAAAAAAAACGAAAAAACCCAAATCATTTTCAGAATAAAACAAATAATTCGAATCCTTTAGGAAAAAAGAATACAAACTCCAAATTACTTATTTTCATACAAAAACTAAAGATCTGAAATCAGGAAAACCAAATGATTCTCAAAATAAAACCAAAAAACAACAATAAATCATATCTACCAACAAATCCCAATCATTAAGAAAAAATCCAACGAACTTGAATTATTTCAGAATCAGTAAATAAAGAAGCAATTATTTTCAGAATAAAACAAGAAAACAGACCTTCAACGAAAAAAACACAATTTTTTAAGATAAAAAAACTTTAAAATTTAGAATTTAAAAAAAATCTTAGTAGGTAACTTTAAGAAAAAAAATAAAACCCCAAAATTATTTAAATAAAAAGATTAAAGAATCCAATTCAGTTTTAAAATAGTGCCACAAAATCCAAATCATTTTTAAGGAACAAAAACAAACAACCTAAGCAATTTTCAGAATAAAGACAAAAACAATAATAAATTATTTCAAAAAAAAACACAAAATACTATCATTTTCAGAAAAGAGATAATTTTCAAACAAGGTTAAAAAAATAATATTCAGAATAAAATTGAAAACAGAACAAAACAAATCACTTCAAAAAATAAAAAATCCAAATCATTTTTTTTTGAATTAAGAATAACCTAAAATCCTCTTAAGAATAAAATGAAGAAAAATGAATTCAATTCAAGAATTCATTTCGAAAATGTAACCAAAAAACCCAAATCATTACAAGGAAAGAACGAAAGAATCCAAAAAAGTTTTAGAATAAAAATTAAACAAAATTGAAAAAACAAAACAAAACCCCCAAATAATTTTAGAAGAAAAAAGAAAAATTTAATCATTTTCAGAAAAAACTGAAAAATGAATCATTTCAAGATGAAAAAAAACAAAAACCCGTAATCATTTCAAAAAAAAATACAAGAGCCAAATGAATATCAAAATAAAATTGAAAAACTCAATTCAAGGTAAAACCGAAAAAAATCATTTCAGGAACCTCTCCCCTCCCCCTTCCCCTTCCCCTTCCAAAAAAATCAAATAATATATATAATTTTAAGAAAAATTTAAAAAAATCTGAAGCATGTTCAAAAAAAAGCAATAAAATAAAATAAAATAGGTACCTACATCATTTATCATTTCAATTTTTCAAAAAACAAAATAATTACTCATAACATTTTTTGAGGGAAAAAATAATAAATTATAAAATAAAACCACCAAAAAAACAAGTTATTTGAAGAAAAAACCTCGAGCAGATAATTCAGAAATAAAAAATGAGTTTTGGATCACCAATCCTTCATTTGAGAAATACTCGTATTTTCTGTTTACTTCCCATGTTTTTACCTATGGTAATAACACAATTTTGCAATGCCCATTTATAGTCTGTTTACTTTGAGTAGGAATCCTCTTGAAGCGTTAAATTTCTCTTTGCTAACCAGTTAGATTCGTTTTCGATGAATTTTTCTTCCGAAATTAGAGGCACTTCCACACCAGTGACGATCATAATATTTCCCAATTTAATTTAAAATTTTCATCTCGCGTGAGAAAATTTTCCAAAGACGAAAAATTCAAAAATCAAAATAAAGAAAAATTGAACTGAAGTGCACCTAGAATCACTATTCTTCAAAATCTTCATTCAATAAAAATAAATAATCTTCATGATTGTTATCTGGAGTGTAGAAGTAGGTATCTTTAATATTATATATTTTTTTTAAATTACTGAAAATAAAATAATATAATTGATTAGCAAAAAGAAATTTGAAGCTTTTGGGAGGATCTTTTCTCAAAGTGAACATAACTTACAGATTTTTTTTAGTTTCTTCAAACAAATGAAAAAAATGAACCACATACTATGGTATTTCATTGTTGAGACTTTTAAAAGGTTGAATTTACAAAAAATTTCTTCAATCATCAGAAAAATAATTTATAAATTTTCGAACAATTTTCCTTGAATTTTCAAAATTTAATTAGAATACTCAATTCCAAAGGTACAAATATCAACTCAGAAAAAATAACAAAATTTCCCCAACACTCCATCTCCAAATCGAAAACACAATTTCAAACCACCGACCTCCTCATCCACCCTTATAAGTCAAGTCACCCTCAAACCACACCAAATTCGTATTCACACATCCACCCATCAATCCCACACTCACATTCGATAACTACATTAAAACCACTCTCGATCGTACGTACCGTGCGACAAAAAACCTACACCCATAAAAATCACCATCCATAAAACAAGAGACAGTCGCCAAGGCTTCGCAAACGTAATGCATTCGTCGACTCTAGCCGAGAAAATCCTAAATCGTTGTAAATTTGATTTAAATCTTGGCCAAGCGTCGGATTTATAGCATGGCAAAAATGACTAACACAGGGTGGGCCAACGAAGCCGCCCTCTATACAGCTCGTCGTGAATCCAATGATTGGGGATGATGACGACTATCTACGACTTTGGCTTACGCGTTAAACGTGTGCTCGTGCTCGTTACACCACATCCCACGATATCTGCTTTAAATCATACCTACCCCCCCGAAGAACCGATTTCAGATAAACACTCCGAGAGGGTGCAAGAAATAAAAAAAAATTCTCTTCTATAGATTTCTGTTTTCTTTCCACAGAGAATTCGTATCGTAAACGGAGAGATGAAGTATAAATCTAATTAGTAATATTTTCGTCGCTGGAAATTGATTCTTTTTGACGTCCGGGTACCCACCTCTTCTTTAGCTATTTACCTTCCTAATAACGAGTTCCAGTCATTATTTACTTTACGTACTCACCGAGTTTTCTGTACGTTTTCGTTGCTCGACGTCTTCTTCGTAAAGGCAGGCTGGTTCATTTGGGCGTGAAATTCTGCGCAGGGTAAAAAACACGAATTAAGTCGACGTTTAAAGAAAAATTACTTACTCGAATTACTCGTATGTTTTTCCTTATTTCAAAAAAAGGTTAATTACGGTATCGCGTACTTATAAGTGCTCGTAGGCTAATTCGGAGTGGGCAAGGGGGAGGGGGGATAACGCAAAGTGGTAAGGACGCCGAGAGCAATCATGTTTCGAGTTTATTACTTTTGGCTAGTAATTTACGTCATTCTGTTCCTAATTATCACTTTTTCTACGATTCGAGTCGACAGAGTGGTGATCAGGGTGGGTTAGGTACTCGCAGATACCTATGTTTTCGCTTAAGGTACGAACCTCTTCGGATGAATTTTTTAAAAGCTAATGTAGCTCGGTTAATACGGGTCTGTCTATTCTCACACGGAATGAACAACGAAATGACCCAACTATGCGCGATCTCGTTCATTTTTTTTCGTCATCTTCACCGCTACATTGATCATCTCAGCTGTTGACTGTACCTTTTTCTCAAGATTTTAATTTTTTTCAGCTTTCAAAATTTTTTCTCATAATATCAATTTTTTCAACTACAATAAATTCCCCCCCCCCCCAACCAAACTTTCTTCCTCAAATTTTTTTTAGCTCCAAGATTTTTTTCAATTTCTTCGATCTTCATTTTTGGATCATTCCCATGTCAACTCGACCAGGTTTTGACCTTGGGTCTTCCGATTTCGCTCAACATTTTTTTATGAGTTTTCCTCGATGGTCTAATGAAGGAATCACCGTCATTCCGATCTTAATCCTTCAGGAAGGCGGGGGGTGGCCCTTGTAATTTTCGTATAATTAAGATTTTTTGCGAAATGGTTCAACTTTGAAGGAGCATATCTCGAGATTGGTTAGGTCTAAGTTGAATCTGTTCATGCGGTTTTTGTAGAAAATTTGTTTGAAAAGTTCAAAGTTGAGCTTTTATGATGAAAGCTCAACTTTCATGATAAGTACAAAACATGAGGGGCCCCATTTAAAAATTTGAAAAAATTACTATGAAAAGAACTTTTTATGTATTTTTCAATTAATCACTTTTCAAGATGGGATCTCAATACCCCAGGGGGGCACAGGGGTTCTAAATTTTGGTCAAAATTCAAAAAAATGGAAAAAGTGAAGTGATACATCGATTTCTACTGATTCGGAGCTGAGTTCGAATATGTGCTTAGTTTTTTCATCCGACCCTTCTGAACCCCCCCCCCCTCCCCCATCAGCCCCCTAATGAGGTCAAAATTCAAAAAAAATGAAAAATAACGTGTGACGTGTCGTTTGTTGGGTTTTTGAGGGTGCTGAGTTCGAATATTTGCTTATTTTTGGGGTTTGACCCTTTAGTGCCCTCCCCCTAGCCCCCAATTTTGAAAAAAACATTGATTTTTAAATTTTTTTAGTTATTTGAAGTGCAGTATGGAGAACGGGGGAGGCCGATCGAGAAAGTAAGTTGATAATCGCGCTCAGCGACCTCGAATTAGTAGAAATCGATATGACACATGCTATTTTCAATTTTTTGCATGTGTTTTTTGCAAATTTGGGGCTAGGAGGGCTCTAACATTTCGCAAAAAATCCTAATTATATGAAAATTACAAGTGCCACCCCCTACCCCCCTGAAGGATTAAGATCGGAATAACGGTGATTCCTTCATTAGACCATCGAGGAGAACTCATAAAAAAATTTTGAGCGAAATCGGAAGTCCCAAGGTCAAAACCTGGTCGAGTTGACATGGAATGAGCCTTTTGCTAAAATTTCCTCATTTTATCTAAATTATCAACTGTAAAATCATACTCTTTGATCTTGAAATTTTTAAAAACTTGGCATTCTCTCGATTTTTTCTCACATTCTTAAAATGTTTTTCAACCCTTTATTTAAAATTTTTTATTCTAAAAATTTCAGAGCTAGAAAATAATTTGAGAAAAAGATTTGAGCTACTTATAAAAATAGAATTTTGAGAAAAAAAAATCAAAATCTGTAAAAATTAAACTTTGAGAAAAAATTTCAAGAGAAAAAAAATTTGAGAAAAGATTAAACTTTGAGAAAAAATTTCAAGAGAAAAAAAATTTGAGAAAAGATTTAATTTTGAGAAAAAATTTCTAGAGTTGAAAAATAAAAACTATGTATTTTTGGAGAAAATTTCAGAGTTGAAAATTTTTTATACCTACCTGAAAAAAAATTGGAGGAAAAAATTTCAGAGTTGGTAAAAATTTTATTCCAGATGAAAAAATTTTAGAGTTGAAAAATATTTTGAGGAAAAATTTTTAGAGTTGAAAAATATCTGGAGAAAAGGGAATTAAGAATAATTGAAACTATTTTGAGAATCGAAAAAAAATTGGGTTGAAAAATTGTTGATTTCGGTTTCAAATTTTCAAATCAAAAGCTAAAAATATGATCGACTTTTTAGCAAGATCTTCATTCCTGCTATCTTACGAGACAGGTTGCGAAATTGCGATTCGAACGAACGATTTACATTTTGTTGTTCATTCCGTGTGAGAATAGACAGCCCGGTTAATACGATGTTTACTTTATCCTTTAGTACGTACGCTAAGTAAGCTTTGGTTATATTCTCGCGGGAGATGAGAACGAATTTAAAAATATATCGTTTAAGTTTGTCGTAGGTATCTATGCTCATTGGATTACCTTATATTCAGGGATGGATAAAATCAGCCCAGACTGGGTAATATTCCTGTGATGGGTTAATGGGCAATTATTATTTCAGGCAATACCTCCTTTCTCGTCTGGTTTTAAAATGCAAACTTATTTCGAGTTTGTATTACACGAACGACTCGAATTAAGGAAAATTTTGTCGACTCAGAGTTGGAACACGATGGCTCGTTATTAAAAACGAGCTTCCAGTTTGGATCGTAATCAGTAAATGAGAATCGGAGCCCTCCAATAACACGACGTCGTCGTATAATACGTACACGTTCCAGGAACGTTACAAAAAACCTATTAAATTCTTTCTTTACTCTTTTTTTCCTTCAGCTCCAATCAGATACGATGGTTTAGAATTGAAGTAGAGAAAAAAACAGATTTTTTAACAGTTTTCCTCCCTGTCGTGTTTTTCGAACCGTAATCAAAATACGCAACGAATTGCGGCTTATAAATTGCTAATTGGAATCGTACGCTGGTAATTATAATCAGATTAACTTTAATTAATTTGCCTTCGAGTGGAATCCGATACTTAATACCGCTGTATTCTCAGCTCGACTCCAAACGATGGCTTTATTGACTGCAAAAATACAAAAAGCAGTCGATCTTTAGCGTTGTATTTTGCCTTTATCTCGAATTCATCAACACGTGTGCATTGCTCTGTGGCGCGTGCATGAGGCAAAGGAGAGAAAAAAGTCCAGAGGTAATCTCGCCAGCCTTTATTTAAAAAACGAAGACTTTTTTCTCCTTCTCGACTACAACGACGACTCGTTTACATTAAACGATGCGTTTTTTACGACCTTTGCACAACCCTGCTGATGGTTGGTTTTTACTCCGATTTAAGATTGGCTTTTCGCGCATCTATATAGAAATCTGAATATAAGATCTAAGCTATTACGTGCATAAGGGCGAGAGAAAGTGATGTGTGTACGTTGGGGATGTAAAGCGGTGTTTTTTTGAAACTTTTTTCACCGTCGTGAAGCCGAGAGCTCGTTTTAAATAATGGAGAAATCGAATTAAAAGCTTTTCAGGGGCGATGTTTCGTATCGAAGAGATTTGCAATAGGTCAAGTGTGCGAATATGGAGTCAGCGTCGTTCCGAGAAAATAAAACAACAAAGGGATTGTCCCGGATGGAAATTTGCTGATCGGTGCGGATAATTCGAGATACGGATGTTTGAAAGGTGTTGGAGTTGTGCTCGTTTTCGGCTCGGGGGTGGGAATAAAAGTGGAATTAGTGGGAAATCAGATAAAGAGCAGATTTTGTGCCTTAGAAAAAAACTGAGATAATATTTTGTTTGAAATTTAAAAATTTTCAATTTATATAGAATTTTTCCGAATTGAATTGAACGATTTCTTAATCTAATATGGCTTTACAAAGGGCAAGAAGAGAGTAAAAAATTGAAAACTTTCAACTGAGGTGAAATTAGTTTTTAATTTTTCTGATTCAAACGTAAAATTACCCAAATTTTCAAAAAAAAAATCATCATTTTAGCAAAATTCTTCAAATTTGACTGCAGTTTTTTCGATTGAAAATGCAATTTATCAATTCGAGGAAGCTTAGCAAACTGTCACCTTTGTGACTGATTAAAAATAATTTTTTTCCAAACGGGTTATCCACTATGAAAAAAATTCATTCATTTTTTTATCACGCAGTGCCATTGGAAATTTTACAGAAACAAACTTTCAAGAAAATTAAAATTTTTCAAGCACAATTTTACTTCTCAATAAAGTACCTATACAGTAAAAATTGAAAAAATCTGCCAAATATTGTTTTTTTTTTCAAAAAATTGTGCCTTCTGGTATATAGCCACTAAATAAATCACATAGATTTGAATCACTTCAAATTTTCTAGTACATTGATTTTCTGTCAATTTTAGAAGTTTTGAAGGATTTTTTACAATCAAAAAATTTAAGTAATTGATCGAATTTCAGTTGTTGTTTTTTTCATTTGTCTTCCCAATTGGTAACTTTTTCGGAGACGAAAATTGAACATTTTTAATCCACTTCGCTCACGCCAGAGATTTTCATAAATTTTAAATAAAAAAACTGATGTTGGTACTAAGCTTCTTCAAAAAATTTCTTCAGATTTTCTTTTCCCATTCACAGAGAATTTCACATCACAAAAATGATTGTTTTCATGTTAACACACGAACAGTTTTTAAAAAATCAGGTGCAAAAATCAGTTTCTAAGCTAACGAAGTTAAAAAAAAGAAAAAATGAAAATGAAAATTCTTCAAAATTTCCAATTCTGTCGCAAAGGTTGAAAATTTCGAAAAAATTTATGTGAACTACCTATAAAAATTATCCACTACAAAAAATGATAGCAATAAAATGTATTCTTTTCTCAGATGTTCTCAAAATTGAATAACTAGATTTCAAAATTCCAATTATCAGGTAAGTAGGTAGGTAGCAGGTACGACTTATACATGGTGCCTACTTGATTTGAAAAATAATTTTTTTTGCTATTTTCTGGATTATTCTTGCTTTATTTTTTACTTTAAATTTACCCCAAAAAAATAGCTCCCTTATCTTTCGATTAAGAAATTCAAGGAAAGAGGAAAATGTTGAAAATTCTTGTTTTTTGCAGTGAAATAATTAAAAATCTTGCCATTTTTTGGTTTTTCTTCCTTTTCTAGCTAATAGACACCATACTATAAGCTAAATATTTACATTTTTTCAAAAAAATTCTCCCTGACTTTTTCAAACTTACGAGACAATTTTTTTCAAATTTTACAGACTCCTTTATCAATTTTCCTGAAAAAGTTTCAAACTCTAAAGGCTGAATTTTAATAAGATTTTTACGTCAATTTTCAAGACTTTTCTGAAAAATTTTCAAACATTACACAGGGGAGAGGGTATTTAATTTATGAATAAAATATTTCCCATCAAAGTTCATCCTTTTTTCCTTTGGTCGTCCGTTTTACACCAAAAAAAGGATTTTGTCCCAGGGCAAATTTTTTTAAAAAAAGTCGAATTCAGTTCCAGATTTTCCTTTAAAAAATTTTTAATTGAAACTGACATAGGTAGTCAGACTCAGACGGTTATTGAACCTTTGAAATTTTTCGTAAAGAAAAACAGATTTTACACAATTTTTTAAAATGTTCATTATTTTTTAGAAAAAAATGTCAAGCTTTTTATTTCATTTTTTCGGTCTATTTAATTTTTCAGATAGTAATATACACCCCCCCCCCCAACATTATTCAAACCACTTTTTTCTGCTGTTTTCGTTTTTCATTGTTTTTTGCGATGAAAAAAAAGGTGTTACAAAAGAACTCAAAAAAATTATCCACCCTCCGTTTCAAATTAAAAATACAAAAAAGGCACAACATAACGAGACCTAAAATTTTGAAAAACGTATTCAAATGTTCAAAAAGTGGGTACTTTTTTCAAGGAATGCGATTTTAAAATGTTCGGATCTTTTGGATGAAATTTTACAGTTGAAAAAATAACAGAATTTAAATTGAAAATCTCGAAATTTCTTGACTAATCAAGGTTTTTCAAAAAAAGAACATTATTCACAGGTTTATATGAGTTGGCAGTGTTGATTCAACAATTTGAAAAAAATTTCTGCACATTTTAAACATCAAATACCCAGATAAAATAATTTATTAAAAATAATAACTAAATGCAAATACGATTCCTTTGTTAGCCCACAAAATTATTCATTTTTCATGAATATGCAGGGATGCAAACCAAAATTGAAATCTGATTGAAATTTGAAACCACTAAAATAGGTCCAAACACGTAACCGAAACCAAAATCGAAATGAAAAATTTGAAACCGTAACTGATATTTTTTTCTATTCTAGTTTGTATCCCTTTTTTTCAGTTAAAAATTTAGAATGCCTCAAGTTCTAAAATTACCTACCTAGTAAAATTTTTTTTCTACTTCTGATTTCTAGTTTTTTACTTCAATAAGAAAAAATTAAAGAGCCGAAATTGTTATTTTTTTGCTCTAACCGTAACCGAAACCGAAATATAAAAATTTGAAACCGTAACCGATATTTTTTTCTGTTTCGGTTTGCATCCCTTTTTTTCAGTTTTAAAAATTTAGAATGTCCCAAAGTTCTGAAATTGATAAAATTTCATATTTTTCTGCTTCTTTACTCCAACAAAAAAAATAAGGAACCGAAACTGTTATTTTTTTGCTTCAACCGTAACCGTAACCGAAACCAAAATAAAAAATTTGAAACTGTAACTGCTAAACCGGAACTGATATTTTTCGATTTCGGTTTTCATCCCTGCAATTATGCCAGTCTAGCTAGTTTTTATGTATTTTTAAATTTTTTTAAAATTTTCATGAATTATTGAAATCAAAATATCGACATAAAATTTTAAAACGAGAAATTTTTAAACCCCTAAAGATCAAAAAATCCAAGCACCCTAGCAAATATACATAATCACCTTCGAACAGACCATCCTTAGACACTCGACGATTTACCATCGTGACACCCCTTTAGGACATTCGATTAGTCGCGAACCTCGCTATTAAATCATCCATCGAGCCATTAATTGCGAGCCGGTGTTTAAAAACCATTAAAAGGCCTTAGTAGGCTAGATAAAATACCCTTTGTCGGTACACCATAACCGCCGCAAACCGCTCGACTTCACCGAGAAGACAAATTAATTACTCAATCACCTGAAACGTACCGTAGCCTTTCGACCTTTCAAACTTTTCACACCGTTTAATAAAATTCTCGCACCTTTTCGCGAATCGAGCCAAAGAAACGACGTCGAATTTATACTGAACTGGAGTTCGCACAGAGGCACGGCAGCAATAACACGAACGCTATAGAAAAATATGGCCGCATTCGAAATAATTCTGATTACAAGAATCGTACGCCTCTGGCATAAAAATTACGCAGCATCGCGTTCTCGCCCCCTCTCCCCGGGCAAAAAGGTATACCTACGTTCAAAACAATTTCTACAGACAAGGATCGCTTTATTTCGAAAATTCTTCCACTTTTAATTTGTTCTGGTTGCGACTTAATTTCGTTACGGACGATCCCCGAAGTACTTCTTACGTCCCTGGACGACCATAATGTCCTTATTTTGAAGCCCTCTTAAATTAAACTGTGCAGTTTAAATACTCGCTGTTTAATTAGCAATGCTGTACTGTGAAGATAAAAATTTGTCGGATCGTTTGATATTTTCCATTTCTGTGTACCTTGTTTTTACCCCCCCTCCCCCCTTGTCACTCCATACTTTCTTTCATTATTCCTTTTTTTTTTCTCATACATACATTTCTTTTTTCGACCTGGATGTATTTTGAAGAAAACGTATGTACATTAAGTACCCAGGCAAATACCTACTTGCTCAATAAATGTTTAACGAACGAAGCTTCGCAAGTTGAGACGATATCTTCAAATTGATTTTTCGATTATTCGATTATTTTAAATATTTTTTATCGCGAACAAAAAAAAAGGGTGCGAAATAGTACCAGAAACGGGTGAATTACCATTTGAATTTCGTTTTATATACGTATTTCGATAACACGAAACGTTGCTCGAATCAACGAACGCATTCGGAATAATGAACAGAAATGTTTTTCCGATTGCGTCTCACGGTACGGCACGATGTAACGACCATTCAAGACGAATAAAAAAGTACAAGAAAAACGTACATCAAGTCCAACTTATTATACAGTTCGTCGAATCGAAGTAGACTATATTTTTTTCTCATCGAAGCTTCGTATTGTATTGCAGAGGTAGAAAGGAAGGTACGAGGTAAGTATATTTGTACACGAGAAAATTCCTTATTGGAATTTCATATTAAAGTCGTTCATTGAAATGAATAGAAAATACCCGTCGAGAAAACTCGTCGGTAACGGGGAAAGTTTGAATTTTAAACGAATAACGCCATCTATGAATTTCAGCGGGGAACCATTTAAGTCTGAAAACTTTCGCTCGAATAAGAGTGATTTTATATTTTAATGGCGAGCAATTTTTCCATTCCAGTTGTTTTATTCGAGTACCTATGCGATGCTCGAATTTCCACATAATTTGAGAAAATTACGAAAATTCGAATTGTTCAAATTGCCCTCCGTCTCCAATTTTCTTCGTAATTACGAGATAAAATAGTTGAAGTGAACGATATAACAATTTTCATTTTCAGGTTTTTTAAATCTCTCCTTTTTCGAACAAATGCCTTTTTTCGTGAGTCCAACTTTTGAGATAAGGGGGAGGGGGAGAGGTCCGCTCTGTCGGGAAAAGGTATGGTGAAAATGGTCGTGATAAAGCTCATTGGAAAGGAAATTAAATTCTGAATACTTTTGGTGGTTACAAATTTTGCCGTATCTTTGAAACTTTTCGTTGAAAATGAAAAAAAACGTAATTTTGAAGTTTTCTCAAAAAATGTTTCATTTCCAAATTTGGAAAGCAGAAGTTGCTCCAAAATGGATTTTGATGAGAAATGAAAATGTACATTCGGTGCTGAGGAACAACTTTTGTTTGAAAATTTTTTCATTAAGACCCATAGATAAGGCGATACACGCGTTTGAAATGTTGAGGGGGGTGGACCTTGGGGAAAGAGGGAGGGGGGAAAAGGGCATACGGGCTTAATTTCTTTGTTTTAGTGTCCAAAACAAGAATCAATCATAAAATCAATTTTAACAGGAATATCGCGCGGAAGCCTTTTTTTCCTCAAAAAATGATTAAAAATTGCACACAAATTAAAAAATTACACCATTTTCCAACAATTAATCAAAATATTGGAAAAATTACACGATGTGGTGAAAAGTTTTCAACATTTCATGAAAATTGATCAAGATTCTGTAAAAAATGGATGAATTTGTTGAAAATTAAAGCTATAATTTTAATTTTATAGTAGGTATGGGCATTTGAATTTATTTAAGCAACATTTTCAATCATTTTTTGCAACATTTCAAACATTTTCTATACATTTGAAAGCAATTTTCATTTTTACCATAATCATTTTTTCATACTTTGTATTTTTAACCCCAAAAAATGTTTCAGATATTTTTCATGATAAATTATCATTTAAATCATTTTTTCAACAGTCAAGGTGTCCACAATATTTTAGAAATAATTTCCCCGACTTTTCCATTTTTTTCCAAATCAATATTTCGAATTTTTTCGGACCTTTTACATTTTGTATGATGTCCAACGATTTTTTTAATTCAAAAATCACAACTTTTTACGAGTTTTTGAATGCTATTTTTCTGGCTACAAAAATGACTCTAATTCAATTCTGAAAATTTCTGGACCTCCCTCCTGCCGCACAAAAACTGGAGAACTTAAATTAATTACAGAAACAATTTCGAATCAAAAGGAGAAACTCAGTTTCGAATCAAAATTATAGTTTTGAAAAATGAAACTTGTTATATGTCCAGGTTTTCCAGGTTAGAAACAATATTTTCATCATTTTTTAAAATAATTCTTCACTCAACAATTTTAAATCATTTTAAATAAATTTTTGTGATGCATTATTTCATAATATCTTCAACGGTTTCAAACATTTTTAAGAACATTTTCAACAATTTTTGTGACTTTGCAAACAATTTTTTTCATTTTTCAACATTTTAAGCAACCTTTACATTTTTGAAAACAGAACAACTATTTTTTTGATTTTTTCACCTTATCTTCCTTTTTTTAAATTTTCAAGCTATTTTCCTGACTTTTTCAACGATTTTAGTCACTTTTATGAACAATTTGGAGATCTTTTATAGTAACAGAAATTGAAAAAAAATAAATAAATAAAGAGGCTTGTGAATTTTTGTTGGCATGGGAAAAAACAAAAAGTCACAAAAACAAACAGGGAATAGAATGAGAAAAACGTTATGATTTTTTCAGATGGGATCTGGTAGAAATAAGAAAAAATTAATAAAATATGTAAGTACAAACAAAAGGGAGGAAGTCCAAATTTCTAAATGAATCAATTTTACTTAAAATATCACAAAAATAGGAGAAAAAAATTATTAGTTTTTTGTTGGAGTAGGTAGGTACATCGGGAAAATTTAAAAGAAATGATGGGGTAATGTAATTAAATATTCAGTTTTTGTTCATTAATAACTTTTCATTGAATAACATGATCAAAAAAATTTTCTTGAAAGAAGATACCTCTTGATGGTAAATTTTTCACGAAAATTCTGAATTGAAAAAATTAAATTCTTAAAATCCCGTTTCAATTTATGTGAATTTGTGAACCAAAATATCATTAAGTTTTGGAAAGACTTCATTTAAAGAATTACTGACACGAAAGTTGGAAAAAATTGAAAATTTTTCATTTAATTTGAATTTGAATTTTTTTGGCTGGATTTAATTTAAAAAAAATTAGAATTGAATATTCACTAGCGAGTTGATAAATTTTCAATATTCAAATTTTATCAAAGTTCAAAAAATATCATGCAATTACGTAATATTTCTTCCATCAATATTTCTAATCCTCACAATCTCACATTTTATTTATTTTTTAATTTAATCCTCAACGGCCAATTCCATAATCCCATGGACAATTTTAAAAAACTCACACTCCAATAAAAAATCGAAAAATAACTTACCCAAATTTTTTCTCAACACCGACAGGAACTTTTGGAGGTAAAACTGGTATCGGAACTCTTCGGCGTTTAAAACGAAGATACTCGGTAACGTGACAATTGCGTTCTACAGCTTCCATAGAGATCTGCAAAAATAAAACATACGTGAAAAATCAAAAATTTAACACTTAATCCGCCAATAAAGAGTAAACTCCATAAACTCCAAACGCTAAATTTCGCGCCTAATTCTAATCCAAATAACACCCCCGGTTCCACTTTCAAAAAAAAACTACATCTGTATCATAATTCCGTCAACGCGATAGTGTAAATCGACCCTAGTACCGAGTCGAGGCCGCACACCCCATTTAAACAATAGATATATAAATACATTTGTTTAGGGATTTCAAACGATTCGACACTTTTTACGACCGTATGAGTCAACTTCAACCCTGCTGTGTTCGATCGTAAATACATATTATAAAATCTTCTTAATTAAAGTTAAAGTATACGACACCGTCAATGAGTGTGCGTTTAATGCGGATGGATCTCCGTTTGGTACTTTGAAAACAGAGGGGTAAGTGTACTTTTGTATGTACTTCGGCTCCGAAAACTCTGATGCGTGCAATGAATTGCGAAATTTTTCGACGTGAAAAATTAATTACTCGTGTGATTTGCAACGTACGGTATGACGAGTAATTCGGTTCATGAACCATTTTATGAGCTCAATTGATCGAGTAAAGTTTGAAAAAAAAGAGATAATGGAAGCGTTGAAGTTTGAATTTTTTATATTTTCGATACTTTTTTGTAAGTTGGTTTAAAATTTTGGATTTTGCAAAAGTTTGGTCAATTTTTTATATTCGAGGATTTTTTAAAATTTCAGTCGCGAAATTTTTACCAGGACAAGGATTTTTAGCATCTTTAAAAGATACATGTAAGTGGAAAAATATTCAGAAAGAATTTGCCTCTCATTGCACAACTGTTAATCCCTCAAGCATGTATTTTTTCCAGACTGGACCCCGTCAGGTAATTCTCTTTATACATGAAACTCGAACTGGGTTGAATTAATTACACGAGGTTTCTTCGGATAGGTTGCGTGGCATGTATAAAATCAGCCGATAAACGTTTTTTTAAAAGTCTAATCTTGCTGAAACCCGAATGTGCGGAAGCCAAAGAGAAATATACGGAATTCAGTAAGTCGATTGGCAAAACGACACGTATTATCCTCAACTTAGTACCTTGCTTACAATGTAACACCTTCTTTCATAGAGGCCCTAGGAACTACCTCTTACATGTTTAATATATGTAAAGAAAATAACAAAGAAGAGTTTCAAAGTCGTAAGTACCTATAATGTTACCAAAGAAACAGCCGAGGGTAAGATTATTTTTCAACATTGTACGTAAAATATGCAGGTTTGAAGACAATGAAGAGTAAGGCGAAAGAGATACTACATTCTTTTGAGAAATGTGCCCGAAAAACTTTAGATTTTGGGGAGAAAAGCGCCATCAAAGGTACATAGGATCTTACTTAGGTAGAAATCCTCGAGGTAAATTTTTCAAACAATTTTTTATCGCTATTTGTAGATTCGTGGGAGGAATTTGAAACTGAGAGAGGAAAATGCGAAGGTAAGTCATATTATATTACATAACGAAAAAAATATTCTTGAAATATTTTAATAATATTAAAATTCGATATTCCTTCAGATACGGAACACTTGAGTAGTAAGAACATTGCAACTTTGACCAAATAAAATCAAAATAGTACGAATATACTGATAATTTAATTTTTTATCAGAGGAAATTAAACATTTTTGGGAAAAATTACCTTACACTGGAGTTATGGAAGCAGTATGGGGAATAACTCCAGAAAATGTGGAATTCGTAGGCAGTTTGATAGCCTAAGAAGATGAAGTTTGGTCAAAATATAAAAGTTGAAAGCTGTTTTTCAATTACAATGATGATGCAATAATTAGATACTGGTACAAATAAATTATTCTTTCATTTAATATTCGACAACTGAACATGGATTATTCTGCAAATTTTTTCAAGTTGAATGACAGAGAAAAGTAGTATTAACGTTGTTTAAACCTCAAAAAGACCTGGTGAAAATGCCCCCCCGCATTGAGCTGCCTCAAATTCCAAACGTTCTTGAAATCATTGTACGAAAAATAATTTTGGTAATGGATATTTTTACTCGAAAATACCATTGGGACCCATTTTTCAACATTACCTTATTTACACGAGATTCTTCAAAAACCACTTTTTTCGTGTTTTAAAATTTTCGAATAAAAAAACGAAAAAAATGTCAAAGAAAATTATGTTTGGAAGAAATTAATATGTGAGCCTGAATATAGAAACCACCCTTAGGTGGCAAAAGTTGATTTTTGAGTATTCTGATTTTGGGCTTTGCAGCAGTAGAATCAAGGGGAACCTCAACTCAAAAATCAACTTTTGACACCTAAAGGTGGTTTTTATATTCAGGCTCACACATAAATTATTCAAAATTAAATTTCGTGGATGATTTTCCACCAATATTTCCATTTTTAAAAAAAAAACACAAAATGCTTTACTTCATTTTTGAAAAATGATCATGAAAGAGCCCGAAAGGTAATGATGAAAACTCGCCTCAAGTGATTTTTTTGGTCAAAAACATTCAATGAAAATTTTGTTACAATCTATTTTTTCGATTTTGCTCAGAAAATTCAAAACATGAAGAATATTTTTTTGGAGAACCTCTGACAAATAGAGAATGGTATTTTTGGATAAAAAAATCTATACGGTACTCAGGCCATTTCAACAATTTTTTTTCTAAAAATTTTCAGAATTTTTTGAATGTAGGTAATCAGAATGTAAGAGAATTTGAAAAAAACGAATTATTCTGTAGATAGAGGTGAAGTTTTTACCAATCAATGTGCAATCCTTCTCCGTCATTTGAATTTGAAAGAAAAAATTCCAAAACAAGCCACCACACTGTCTGTCGGTTATATTTTGACACTTCTTACCAATGAGTAAAAATGTCTAAATTTTATGATTTCTTGAGGACCAGAAAAATTTATACAATAAATAAACAACCGAAACAATTGTTTTCTTTGAAAAATTGGAAGGAAAGTTAATTTTTTGTTAATTTGAGAAATCCTACAGGACTTTAGTATCATTCCCTTTGCTACATTTACATCAATAAGTAATTGAAGAAAGAACCGATTTTAAGAAGAAATTTTCAAAAAAAAAAAGTAGGTAGGCTGAATTTCAACATCTTTGAGCAGTCATCTGAATTTAAATCTCTCAATAATCGAACTACTGCTTTATTCGAGCATTTTAGAAACTTCTAGGTACATATCTACTTACACCCAAAAACACAATTTATGGCGTTTTGGATTCCAATCAATCCTTATAAATAATTTTTATACTTAAACGGTCATATACATACAGTAGCGTGCAAATTAAGTAGGACAAGCAATTTTGCGCGTATCAAGTCATAACTTTAAACCCTCGTAACTCCGGCAAAAATGAACGGTTTTGGCTCGTATTGGTCTCATTCGATTTGTTGGACTGTCTACTACAAAATAAGACCAGAACGACCCCGGTAGCTTATTCCAGTCCGAAGTTATTCGCGATTAAGCAAAACAGGGGAAAAAATTGGAGGTTCACGGAAATTCACATAACTTTGAGCGAAAATAAGATCAAGATTTCGTTTTGGTACGGTTTTGTAGTAGACAGTCTAAGGAATCGAATAAGACCAAAACGAGCCAAAACCGTTCATTTTCATCAGACGGAGAGCGGTTACAACTTTTGGTAATGTATGGACAACACGTTTATATGTAAATTTACATATAAACGCGTTGTCCATACATTACCAAAAGTTGTAACCGCTCTCCGTCTGATGAAAATGAACGGTTTTGGCTCGTTTTGGTCTTATTCGATTCCTTAGACTGTCTACTACAAAACCGTACCAAAACGAAATCTTGATCTTATTTTCGCTCAAAGTTATTTGAATTTTCCCGAACCTCCAATTTTTTCCCCCTTTTTTACTTAATCGCGAATAACTTCAGACTGGAATAAGCTACCGGGGTCGTTCTGGTCTTATTTTGTAGTAGACAGTCCAACAAATCGAATGAGACCAATACGAGCCAAAACCGTTCATTTTTGCCGGAGTTACGAGGGTTTAAAGTTATGACTTGATACGCGCAAAATTGCTTGTCCTACTTAATTTGCACGCTACTGTATATTTAAGGTCGATTTTTAATAGTTCTATCGCCCTCTCCCCCCAATAAAATATCTAAAAATACAACAAATAGGAGCAAATTTTCTCATTAATTGACGAATCCTATCATAGAACACTTGAATTTCTTCAAAAATACTGGATTATGCAGACTTTCAGACTGCCAATCTAAAACGTTAAGAGAATTTCACTATTTTTTCCATTTAAAAAAATGCCTAACATTGAAATTTTGATCAATTCGATTTCGGAAAATATTTGTGTACCTCATCAAATTTTGACATTCATTCGTACTCTCCTGATATATTTTGGGAACCAATCAATAAAAATTCAAACATGTGGCAAACTACAAAGTGAAAACGATCAAAGTAACATGTAAATCATCTCTTAATGAGACAACTGCGTGACTTTCGAATATTCACAAAAAAACAATTAACACACTGACATCGAATTACACACATATTTTGACAATTCCGCTAGTAAAAAGTTACGAGGAAAATTTCAAAAGGAGATACCGATTTTAATTCAAATATTGGAAAAAATTTCAACTCTTTCAGTCAGCGTTACACTTGAGAAACCAAATTTGCTAGAAGGTCTTAAAAATGATTAAATTATTTTTTGTTGCTGTATTCTCGGGTACGTCAATTTCAGATAATTTAATAAAACTGATAAAATTTTAAAAATTGTAATTTAAATTTTTGCAGTGGTTCAATTATCTCAAAGTTTCGGTGGTTATTGTAAGTTGCATCATTTTTTTTAATAATGGAAAATAATGAAAGTAACATTAACATGAATTTTAAATACATATTTTTTGTTTTAGTTTATGGCGCCCCTGGTAAGAAAAGACCAAACATTTATAACAAAACTGAATTTAAGTATATAATATTACCTCAGATTGAGGTACTGAAAAACCGAATGATTCTTTTTCAACAGATTGTATAGGTTGTTACAAAACCTTTTCCATCGAATTTTTCACTTGTCTAAGTCGAATATTTCCAAAATGTGCGGATAAAGAAAACGCTGATTTTGGTGAGTTGAACAAAATAGAATAAATATCACCAAGAGATATAATTTTAAAATCAACTTTATGTATTTCACAGAACTCGCTGGTAAACCCTCCTACTACCTGTTTGATACTTGTAAGGATAGTGTCGTATCTGGAAGTAAATTCGATCAAAGTATGATTGAAAATGTCCATCGCATATTTGATTTTTGGGCAGAAAATGATAAATATTTACATTTTTATTTCTCGTCAGGATTCCAAGACCTGAATAGCAAAGGTGGCGTCGTTTTAAAAGCTTACGAGAACTGCAGCACTGGTAAATCCCTGAGTGCCAATGAAAAAGCGAATATAGAAAGTAATAATTGTATCATAACTAAGTAAGAAGCATTTTACCACATTTCATTTAACTTTTGGGATAACTTTTTGTAGCATATGTGGAAAATTTCGAAAAAAGCAGAACCCAGTGTAATGGTAAGGAATGAACAATACAGTCTTGGTGAAAAATTGAAGTATGTTTTTAAAGATGAGGTTGTTTTTTTTTTTTAGATGAGACCTATTTACAAAGTAAGTACCTATGAAAAAAACTGAAATGGTTGCTTCAGATGCAACACCCTTCAACATTTCAAAATATTTCCAACTCTATTTTGCAGATGAATTGAAATATTTCCAAGACCTAGGTCATTCTGCACCTCATTCATCACCACCTGGGGATAAAACTAAACCTGATTCGAATCAAACACCACCCAAAGACTCTCCTAACACAGCTCCAAATAACAAGTCTCCCCCAGCCAATCCAAATGACAAAACACCACCTAAAGACACCACAGATTCATCAAAACCTACCACCACTCCCCCTTCTGATTCTACTCAGAGTACAACAACACCGACAAAAGACCTTAATAGTTCTTCACCAGTCAAAGATGCTCCCAAGAATCCCCAAGACAGCAATCCATCATCTGATAAAACCACACAAACAACATCAGCCGCAGCTTCTACTGGAACCACCCAAACAGCCCAGCAAAAAGATACTACAACTTCTAAAGACACCACTGATACCTCAAAAGGAACCAATCAATCACCACCAAAAGACCCCAATAATACTTCAAAAGATAGTGGAACTAATCCTCCCCCTCCTGCAAGCCTTAATAATACTTCTAAAGATGGTGGAACCAATCCCCCACCCCCTAAAGATACCAACAACACTTCTAAAGATAGCACTCCTCCGCCTACTAATCCTTCTCAAACAAGCACACCTCCACCTGCCACAGATCCTCCCAAAGCCCCTCAGGAAACCGGTAATTCTGCCCAAAACACATCATCCAAAGTTTCTGCCACCTCAACCTCTGATAGCACCACTACTACACCTCAAGGAGCCAATCCACCATCTGATAAATCTTCACAGAATCCTTCCCCTACCCCATTTCCTCCAGTAGATCCTTCTAAATCACAAAGCAATGCTCAAAGTATAGATCAGAGTACATCGTCTTTCCCATTTGATGCGAATGCACTGTTCAGCAGTGCTCTAAATTTCGCCAGTGGCTCAACAACATCACCAAATAATCAACAAAGTATGACTGCTTCGAGTAGCACAACTCAGGGAAATCAAATAAATAATTTGGGTGGGACAAGTACATCAACAGGAGGAACAGCGAATAATAATCCACCAAGTGGTCCTTCACAAACACCTCAATATTGGTATAATAGTTTTTAATTAATGATGCTGAATTATTATGGAATTAAGATGATAATTATGATGTAAAAATAAAATACCTAATAAATATAACTACACATGTTTAAGATTTTAATTCAATAAATGATCCGTCATAATTCTGACTTGGGCAATTTTCATTTATTTCAGGAAAAATGTTCATACTTGATATGAAAATTTGGAAAATGCCTCAAATTTTAAATAAAAGGTTATGATAAGATTACATTTTTAATCTAAAAACCTTTTCTATTCAGCATTACATTACAAAATTATTGAAAATTCTCACACTCAACGAATTATTTTAAAAAACATGGAAAATTTAAAAAAAAATTCTCAAAACGTGTAACAAGGATTTTCAATGAACAATTACATACTTTAAAAAACATGGAAAATTAAAAAAAAATATTTTCACAAAATGTGTAACAAAGGATTTCCAATGAACATCAAAAGGAAATTAATTTAAGAAACCAGCCTTCTAAACTGAAGTGGGACTTGTATCCTCATTTGACCCCCCCCCCCCACACTTGATGAACACTTTCTACAACTTTCAAATAGGACATAAATTCTGTGTTAAAAAACGTGTAGAGATCAAACTCATAAAGAATACTTTATGACACATTAACGACAAAGGACAGACAACATAAACTGGGTGAATCAATCGATAATAAAATAAAAACTCATTCACAAAGGTACCGCTTTCCCATATATGACACTGAAGGTATTGTGTTGAATATCTGTGTACCTAGACCTACATGGTATTACAAAGCACTCAAGATGATGAAGTTAACATTATATTTTGCTTTAATTCAACAATGTAAGTCTTCTTGATAACATTTTTTATCCCTGACAAGATGTTTGCTGTTATTTTTCAATTATTTGATTTTTATAGTGACACAGCTCACCCAAGGGTTTATAACGCTTGGAGGGATACAAAATCTACGTAAGTGATTTTTTAAAATGTCATTCATTAATAATCAGATATATGTCTAATGAAAATTGTGTCCTTTTGTAGTTCTAAGTCCTCCAGGTATGTGAAAAAAATACTTCTCAATAATTCAAAAAGGTAAAAATTGAAAATTGGTGCTATAATCTGGAAAAAATTGACTTTAAAAGGTTGCTTAGCATGTTTTCGAGATGAAGCCAGTAATTATTTCACTACTTTGAATAGATTAAGTCCTTTTTGTGCAGACCAAGAAATTGATAAATTTAGTAAGTTGATTTCTTATTGAAAGATGTATTATACTTTTTCATCTTATTTTACATTGGAAGCACAATTACACAAATACAAATATGATTTAGGAATGCTCCCAAAAATGATTGTCTTGGCTCATATTTGTGTTTATCAAACTGGGACTGGATTTCAACCCAGTAAGTACCTGCACATACCATTCAGTACTGGTATGCCAAATTAAAATAAATATACCACTTCTAATATTTTTTTCATAAACTTAGGGTACAATCAGCTTCAATTTCAAGGCAACATAGTTCTAAAAAAATTCCAAAAATGCTTCAAGAAAAAACCTCTCAAACTTGCTAACAGAGAAATATTGAAAAGTAAAAGGGTTTCACTGACCATTTATCTCATTTAAAATTTTAAAAGATTTAAATGTTTCTTTCCAAAATTATAGATGCAACAATATTATTTGAAAAGGGAAGGAGAAGATGCCAAAGTACGTAAATTAATGAAGCTAAAATCATTTAAAATAATTATAAAAAAAAGCTAAAATCATTTAAAATAATTATAAAAAATCAATCACTTCTAACTAAGTATTTCATTTTTTGGTAGATGGAAGTTTCCTGGAGGGTGAGTTTATAACTGACATAGTTTATATATATTTGAAGATAACTCTTTAAATTTTTCAACCTGCTTTATAGGAGGTTTGAAAGGTATACGTGGACTTCACACATCACTCATACCTCTACCACTTCAAGTTCAGAAGAAAATTAAAAAATCAGCATACAAAAAACTAAAGAATTATACTCAAGATCAAGCTAAAACTTTATTGAAATACTCTACTGGAGTTGTGGAAAAGCAGAAAATACCAACCACAAAATCATTGCCTTCATCAATTATTAATAAGAATAATGTATCATCTGATACAAATGATTCTGAAGAATTCTATGATTCTGAAGACAACTTTGAGGATGAAGCACAGGATAAGGAACTGAATTTGGACAATGTTTCCACTCCTTTAGACAATTCGGAAATGTCTGAAGAACAATCTACACTCTTGAAAACTGATGCTTTTGAAGATCAAGTCCAAAATAATGATGTGGTTGAAGACAATATATCTATTCCTACAGAGGATTCAGAATCTATTGATAATGATCAATCAAAAATTACATTTGCAACACCAGATGCCACTGTAGAAGAATTACAAAATGATGAAATAAATTTTAAAAATATTTCCGATGTTCATCCTTTTGAACCTGTGATAAATGATGAAGTTCAAGAAAATTCACTAGTAGAATCTAAACAATTGATGAACAATCCAGTTGAGAATATTATTATAAATTCTGAACCCTTAGAAAAAGATGTGGTTCAAGAAAATCTTATTGAGGATGCTGATCCATTGGTAAAGAATGCATTTGAAGAGGATATTATTGCAGATGCTGAACCATCAGCAAATGGTGTGGTCCAAGTAGAACTTGAACCTATGATAAAAGATAAGGTTAAAGAGAATTCAATTGAGGAAGAAGTCCAAATGAATGAAACTAACCTAGGAAATACTCTTAATTCTCTTGAAAATCAATCAAAACCATTATTAAATGATGCAGTTGAAGAAGAATTGCATAAAATTTTAAATGATGAACCAGTTTCACAAGATGGTACAATTCTCTCTCCCCATAAACCTTTAGAAAAATTGAATGATGAACCTACTTTATCAACAAGTGGCACATCTGCAATAGTTCAAGAAGATTTAAAAATACCTAATGACCAATTGAACTCATTGTTAGCAAATTCTTTTGTATCTGAAGCTAAGGATGATGAAATAGATCCTGACTTTTCTGAAAATCAATCTGATCCACTTGGAAATGAAACCATTGGAAACAATTTACCTCAACTTCAAGATAATGACACAGTTTCACAAGATGATCTCACACACTCTCCTAATAATACTTCTGAAGATTTAGGTGAAGATCAAAATATATCACCACTTCCTGAGGAGAGCAATACTCTTGTACCACTAGAAGAGACTCTCATAGCTGCACCAGTATACACTTCTAAAACCAAATCATTAGAATCACCTACAAAGGAGTTAACTGTATCCCCCAGTAATCCTATAGATGAAGATTTATTCAAAGTTCAAGATGATACAACATTAAAAGATAGTTTAAAATCTTCATTAAATGTTATGGAACCGTTTTCAAAATTTAAGGATCAAATTAATCCTCAAATAAATGATGCTCTATCAGAATACAATGAAGAGTCAATGCCAAATAATAATTTACTTTTAAAACCACTTGAAGCAACACTTGAAAATCAATCTCAGTCACAAGTAAATGAAAATGTTATAAATCCAGAGAGTATATTAGAATCTACACCCAACAATGATTCTTCATTGAAGGAATTGGCTGGAGTAATGCCTGAAAATCAATCTATACCAACAACTAAAGATCTTGCAGCAATTTTTGTGTCTCCTATTGATAGTAATTCTTTAGCAAAAGAGCCCCAAACAGTATCTGAAGATCAATCAACACCATTGGTAAATAATTTCCCCAAAGAATCGCCCAGTTCAGAAAACAATTCCCAGATAAAAAATGATAACTCAATCCCTGCACAAATTAATACTTCTTTAGAAGATTCAAAAAAAATGAACCCTGGAGAAATAATTGTGCCTCAAGGCATTAATTCTCATGTTGAAGATTTGAACCCGAGTCAAAAAATTGATCCAAAGACTGAGAATAATCCCAAAGAGTTGCAGCTAGAAGTAAAATTGGAAGAGGAACAGCAAGGGGAAACAGTACTCCCTCAGAAGAAAAATAGAAAAAAACCTTTAAAAAAAATAAAAACTAAAAAAACTGGAAAGAAAAAACCTAAGCAAAGTAGTCCCACAGTAGAATCAATACCCAATGAGAAAATTGTCCCACAAACAACTGATTCAAATATAAATAATTTGAACCAGAGTCAAAAAGATGCTCCAATTATTGAGGATAATTCAATACAATTATTACAACCAGAAATAAAATTAGAAGAGAAACCAATATCTACCTCTAATGACTCTTTATCAAATACCCCAGAAACACAGTCTAATGAGGAAATTGCCCCTCCAACTATTAATCCCACTATCCAAGATTTGAACCAAATTCTAGATAATGCTCCAAATATTGAGAATATTTCTTCATCTTCCTCATCAGAAATAAAATTGGAAGATGAGCCTACTCCTCAAAATACAAATAATTTACTTTCAAGTTTTATAGGAATAAAATCTGACGAAGAAACTACCCCTCAACCAGAAATCAAACTAGAAGATGGCCTTGCTCCTCAAACAACTGACAACTCTGTTTCAGATAATTATTCTTTAGTAGTAAAGCCTGAAGAGGAAATAAACCCCCAAATGAGTGATACTGAGGTTAAGAATTTGAACCAAATTCAAAATAATACACCTGTTATTGAGGATAATTTAGCACCATCTTCAGCAAATATTAAAATAAAAGATGAGCCTGCACCAAAAACCTCAGATGACTCTCCCTTAGATATATTAGACACAGAAATTACCCCACAAACAACTGATTCTCTTATTGAAGATTTGAATCAAATTCAAAAGGTTACTCCAATCATTGAAGATAACTTTATACAATCTTCCCCAAGTAGTGAAATCAAATTAGAAGATGAGCCTACTTCTCAAACCACTGGTAATACTTTGTTCAATAATTATTTGGGGGGAGTAAAACCGAATGAAGAAATTACTCCACAAATAGACGGGTTCCCTGTTGAAGATTTGAATAAAATCCACGAGGATACCTTGAAAAATGAGGATACTTCTGTGCCATTTTTACCAGAAATTAAATTACAAGATGAGCCTACTCTTGGAAATACTGATACCTCTCCCTCAGAAATATCTGATAAAAATATATCACAAACAACCGATTCTCCATTAGAAGATCCAACTTTAATTCAAGAGAATGCTCCAATCACAGAAGATGATTCTACTCTATCTTCACATGAAGATGCTCCTACTCCTCAAACCATAGGTGTTTCAGTTTCACAAGATTTAGTACCATCCACAACAGAAGTCAAACCAAAAGATGAAACTGTATTAAAGGATACTTTGAAAAATGAGGATAATTCTGTACCATCTTCATCACAAATAAAATTACAAGATGAGCCTACTCTTGGAAACACTGATATCCCTCCCTCAGAAATATCTGAGAAAAATATATCACAAACAACCGATTCTCCATCAGAAGATCCAACTCTAATTCAAGAGAATGCTCCAATCACAGAAGATGATTCTACACTATCTTTACCAAAAGATGCCCCTGCTCCTCAAACTATAGATGTCTCAGTTTCACAAGATTTAGTACCATCTACAACAAAAGTCAAACCAAAAGATGAAACTGTATTAAAGGATACTTTGAAAAATGAGGATAATTTTGTACCATCTTCATCACAAATAAAATTACAAGATGAGCCTACTCTTGGAAACACTGATATCCCTCCCTCTGAAATATCTGAGAAAAATATATCACAAACAACTGATTCTCCTTCAAAATATCCAAATCTAATTCAAGAGAATGCTCCAATCACAGAAGATGATTCTACACTATCTCTACCAAAAGATGCTCCTGCTCCTCAAACCATTGATGTCTCAACCCCTCCCACAGAAATATCTGAGAAAAATATATCACAAACAACTGATTCTCCTTCAAAATATCCAAATCTAATTCAAGAGAATGCTCCAATCACAGAAGATGATTCTACACTATCTTTACTAAAAGATGCTCCTGCTCCTCAAACCATTGATGTCTCAGTTTCACAAGATTTAGTACCATCTACAACAGAAGTCAAACCAAAAGATGAAACTGTATTAGAGGATACTTTGAAAAATGAGGATAATTCTGTACCATCTTCATCACAAATAAAATTACAAGATGAGCCTACACTTGGAAACACTGATATCCCTCCCTCTGAAATATCTGAGAAAAATATATCACAAACAACTGATTCTCCATCAGAAGATCTAAATCTTATTCAAGAGAATGCTCCAATCACAGAAGATGATTCTACACTATCTTTACTAAAAGATGCTCCTGCTCCTCAAACCATTGATGTCTCAGTTTCACAAGATTTTGTACCATCTACAACAGAAGTCAAACCAAAAGATGAAACTGTATTAGAGGATACTTTGAAAAATGAGGATAATTCTGTACCATCTTCATCACAAATAAAATTACAAGATGAGCCTACACTTGGAAACACTGATATCCCTCCCTCTGAAATATCTGAGAAAAATATATCACAAACAACTGATTCTCCATCAGAAGATCTAAATCTTATTCAAGAGAATGCTCCAATCACAGAAGATGATTCTACACTATCTTTACTAAAAGATGCTCCTGCTCCTCAAACCATTGATGTCTCAGTTTCACAAGATTTAGTACCATCTACAACAGAAGTCAAACCAAAAGATGAAACTGTATTAGAGGATACTTTGAAAAATGAGGATAATTCTGTACCATCTTCATCACAAATAAAATTACAAGATGAGCCTACACTTGGAAACACTGATATCCCTCCCTCTGAAATATCTGAGAAAAATATATCACAAACAACTGATTCTCCATCAGAAGATCTAAATCTTATTCAAGAGAATGCTCCAATCACAGAAGATGATTCTTCACAATCTTCACTTAATGATGACTCTGGTTCTCAAACAAAGGATGCATTTGTTTCACAAGATTTAGCACCATCTTCAGATTTTGACTCAATTAATAAAGACACTCCTATACCTTCAACAGATAATATTCCCTTGGAATTATCTTCAAATGTTGAAAAAAATGAGAAAACCCAAGTGGATTCTTTAAGTAGCTATACAGCAGCAAATGGGAATAATTTATTGTCAAAAGACCAATCCTCAGCCCTTACTTCTTCCTTAGAAAATCAACCTACAATTATCCAAAACAATATATCTCTAGAGAAGGAATCAGAACCTTCTCAAGTTAATTCTACAGTAACTTTGGGTAAAAATCCCACAAATGCAGACAATATTGAAGCTAGTATTGCTGATGATTCACTTCAAAATAAATCTGATGTAAATTTGGTCCCACCTCAACAACAAAATGACACTCAAAAAGATAACCCCAAAGACACTAAAAATGATGCGACGGAATATGAAAAAATGATGAAAGAACTTCAACACGATGATATTGAGAATCTAATGAAGTCCAAAAATGAAGTACATGATGACTTTGCAAAGAGATATGCAGAGAACCCTTATATTTTCTAATATATTCATTTTAGGTATCTACACATAAATGGATACATAGCATTTATAATTTATTTAATGTTCTATTATGATTTTATCTGATTAAAATTGAAATAAAAATTATCATTTCAAAAGTTTGAGCTTTTATTTTAAATGTGCCATCGATTACTTATTCCATCTCTACATTTCTATGAAAGCAATAGGAGATTCATGACATATTCTTTAAACTTTGTCTTTGAAGTTTTTAAAAAAAATTACGGTGATGTTTAACGTAGTGCAGCATGACTTTCTTGTTTGAAAAACATTCAGTCAACATTATCTGTATACTAAAAGTTACCTGCACTACACTTATATCTTTGTCGGTAGTGTCGCCCACATTAGGTAACAACGCCACTAATTTATTTAAGTACTCCAGTCACCTTAGCTGTCTGTTTTTTCATAAATTATTTCCATTATCAGACAATAATATGACACTGTAAACTACATACATCAACAGAGACATGACAGCCGATTGAAGTTGAACAATGTGTGCCACATCACTCAATTGACAACGACAACTAAAATGTAAAAACTTTTTTCCCCAAATATACTGAAGTTTTCACATAAAACGACACGACAAATTGACGAATTCAAAGCAAACAGTACTAATTCAAAATTTAAACCAACCCTCAGATCACGTGACAATATATTTCTTCATTTTGGGGTATCTAGTATGATGCCAATGTCTAAGATGAGTTCTTTTTCAATGTTATCTTTTTTATTATTATTTGGCAGTAAGTACATATAAAAATTTATAATTGGAATGATTTTCACAAAGTAATTGTTAATAATTTCACACAAATGAAAAAATGATTACTTTTTATCTACTTTTACAATTTCAGTCTTGAACCAATCCCAGGGCCTTGAGCATTGGGGAAGATATTTTGGTAAGTAATTATTTCATTACTGAAGTAATTAATTTGCCCAACTTTTTGCCAATTTTCACTTGATTTCATTTTTTTCTTCCACAGAGTATAAACTAAAAGGTATCAAATCATTTGAGATGCAATCACTCCAAAGTTCCATATTTTCTTATCAAGATACAATATAACATTATTTACCAATTATATAGATTCAATGCTTTGCTACAGAAATTATACTTTGGACTTGTTTAAAAATTTAAAAAAAGTAGTTCAAGGATATTGTATTGAAGATGGAGAAGACGAATTCAGTAGATATAAAACAAATTCCATGAAACTATATTCTGTCCTACGATACTTTTTAATTCCGAATCATTAAATGTTCTGTTTTCAGAATCAAATGTTAAGGTGAGATCGTCAGATTTTTCTCCAATCACTAAAAATGGTCCAAACAAAGAACTATTCTCGATAGAAAAAAAACAAGCAGAAGACATAGGTTCAAAAACAATTGATAAAATTCAAAGATGCTTATCTTACAATTGCAGCACTCAAAAACGACAAGAAGTGAATAGTATGTAAATTATTCTTTTCTTAAATGTCAAGCACTTTCTTCAATGTGTAATCCTCGTCAATTTTTATAGAATTTACCAAAATATTTAGAAAAGGATGTACCGAGTGTGGAGGTAAGTGCTGAAACTAAAAAATAAAATAAAATTGGTTTTCGTGATTGAAATGCTGATTTTTTTTTTTCATTTTGAAATATTTCAATTTCTTTTTGGTAGATTCGGAGTATCTCAGCAGTGAGTTAATCATTTACATTTTCATCGTAATCAAAAGAGGTATTCTTATTTATTTTTTTAAAAATTATCAAAATTTGAATATTTTCCACCTTTAGATGCCATAACGAAGTTGGAACAGACATGCAACCCTATGGAAGAAAAGAATAAACGAATTTCAAGCGATTTGAAATCTTTCTTTGCTGGGAACAGTAATTCTTATGGAATGAACGATCGATGGGCTAGAAAATAGATATTTACCTATATCACTGTTTAATTACTAAGCAATGGAATTTTTCAAAAATAAAATCTGTTTATTGATTTTTGAAATTGATTCGTACTCATTTACAAATCATGAACATTTTCTGAACCTAATACAGACCAAATGAGCTTAATTGAGACATTGATTCAAGATAATGCTTAAAATTTGTGAAAATGTTTAAACACATTTTTCAATGTCAAAAGTCAAAACGCCATAGTGAATTCTAAGATCATCAATTTATCAAATTAACGTTAAAATTTCTCAATCACAATAAAATACCTACTTCAGTACTTCTTCAATCACCTTCACTTTTTTTTCATAAATTATTGCAATTAATAATGCATATGGCACTCGAACTCATACTCACAGAAACATCAAATAAAAGCCGACTGAAAAACACGCGTATAAATAATGAAAAAATGAGCAACGTGTCACCTGATCAACAACCGGCAATTCAACAAACGCCTTTTTACGCGATAAATAGTAAATACCTTGGCGTAAAATTAAAAACTCTGAATAAGTCATACAATTATCAGGTAGTTGCTAGTGCAATTTGACCATATTCAAATCATTCACTGATATCTGATTCTAATCAATTCAATATTCATAAGATGAATTCGTTTCCTTTGATCTCTCTTTTTTTGGTATTCACTGGTAAGATAAAACTACGCAAATTTCAACTTTTTCATCTCAAAAAAAATCAATTTTGAAAAATTTATTTGCAAAATTGTAAAAAAAAATTACTTGTCTTAATTCTAACGCTATACCCTGGAATATTTCAGTGCTAAGCCAATCTCATAGTAATTTATATTACGATCGAATTCTACAAGCAAGTAAGTAATTTTTATTAATTACACAATTCTAAAACTCGATGCATTCGATTTTTTATAAAATTTTATTACATTATACTTTATGTTTCGATTCTAGGTTGGGAACCAAGAGGTATTATTAATTCAATATCACACTCTCAACAAGTAGGTATTCGCGATTTTTCTCACTAATATTAATTTTACAGGATCCCTGGCTTGCTTCAAAACTGCAACTGTAGACTTATTTCGAAATTTAAAAGAATTGGTAGATAAAACCTGTGTCCAAGATGGAGAAAATGAATTCAGTAAAATATAAAATTAATACAAATTCATTTTATTAATTTATCATTATTCGGAATATTCAAATAATTATAAACCTCATTAATTTTATTACAGGATCCAATATCATTGTGAGAGCAAAATCTTTTGCTTTCATAATGAAAAATGGTCCATACAAAGTTCAATTCGAAGAAGGTACCGTATATGCAACAGTTTTATTCATTTATTATTGAATTTTCACGATTCAACGTTTGCAAAATTCGTAGGAATGAAACAAGCTGAAGAAATAGGTACTAAAGCAATAAATCAAATTCAACAATGCTTATCCCAAAACTGTAGCAATGAAAAGCAAGAAAAAGTCGAACGTAAGCGAATCATAATTTCATTCAAATAAATTCCAAGACCACGCATAAAATCAGTGGAAATTTTTTTATTTGATTTAAATTAATTTTTTGTCCAGATTTCGTCAAAATTTTCAGAAAAAGCAGCACAGGATGTGGAGGTAAGAACGTTGGATAAAAAATGTAAGCGAAATAAAATTTTATCAACAAAAATTCTGATTAAATATTTTCTTCAATTGTAATTGATTGCAGATTCGAATTATCTAACCAGTGAGTCGATCATTTCAATTTATAATATTTATAAATGACCGATGCTACGTTAATTTTTTTATGGTTGAAATTTAATTTCTTCAATGTTTAGGTGCCATGACAGCATTGGAACAGACGTGTGCGAATGAAAAAGAAGACTCGACTTCAGATGCTCTGCAATTTTTTTTTCATGCAACTGAGGACAGTCATAATCACGATACAAGAAATCCATGGAACAGAGAAAATAGATTAGACATTGAATGATGGTCATCAAGAATTTTTTTTCCAAATGAACATGTATTAGAAATATTTGATTACCTATACAATAAATGCTTTTGATTTCTGAACGAATTTTTAAAAAGTGAATCGAATAAAATCTGTTGATGGCAATACCAAGAATGGTAAATAAATCCCTGAAACCATCATTCAAAATTCTCATCCTTGAAATAGGTAATAGGAAATAAATTTAGCATTAGAAATTTTTTGTTTTCTTCAAATTTCATTCACTTATATTTTTAAAATTTCTTTCAAATCAAAAATTCCTACCAGTAATTTTTTAGATTTTTATCAATTTTTTTCAACTCTAAAATCTTTTATACTGGTGAAAATTACTAAAAAAAAATTCTCAATTTTACTTTTTCCAGCAGTCAAAATTTTTCCAACTTCGATTTTTCATTTTATTTTTTTTGATTTCATGTTTTTATTAATTACATTTTAGAATTTCTTCCGATTACTTAGTAAGTAAGTAAAACATTTTGATTAAAAGAACTAACACAAAGTTAGAAAAACTGTAATTTATGGTTTTTCTTTCAAAAAAAATTCACAAAAAATAGGTCACTTCAACTTGAGAAATAAATTTTTACTTTCAATTCTCACCCTTCAATAACGATTGTTTTGCCATATTTGCAAGTTCTTTGACCTTCTCCTTTTCAACTATACAAAAATTTAGAGTTGAGAAAAGTTCAACTTGGAAATTTGGAATAAATTTGGACTTGGATTGATTTCGGATTTTTTTTTTGTCAGTGCAGAAAATTTTCATTTGTTTTCTTTTTTGGCATGACTATGTGACATGGAATTCATGATTCGCCGTTCATTCGCCGCAAAAAATTATCGGCGGCGGCGATTTTTTGAACTTGAAATTATCGGCGGCGCACAGCACTACTCACAGTACTACATAAATTACGTAAATAAGAAAAAAAATAGTGACAACCTCCTCTGCATATAAACTGATCCATCAAAGTATAGCCGAACCGTAAATTGTTGAATACGCGATTCAAAATGTTAAAAAACGTGCAACAAACGATTTTTGCAACAATTAATCAACAACTAGAAACATATTCAATTACACAGGGCGACAAAAAAATTTTTTTGCTCTGTTTCTGGGTTCTCATGCCGAAATTCTGTTTCTAGACATCAAAATACATCACCTTGCTCAATCCTGGCTTCTAAAGTTTGCTTGGGGGGGGGGCCAAAAAACTGATTTTTCGAGGTCAATAAGCCTGAGCATTACAAAAAAAATTGAAAAATTTTTTTTTTGGACTAATCTTGTAGGAAATTTCACGGCGAATCCAATGCCGCAAACCGCAGACCCCCGTCTCTTTTTTAAAAAAAGTTACAGCTCATTCTTTCCAAAATTCTGTGGAAAAAATCACATTTTTTGTGCCTTTTTCGCGAAAAAGTGAAATTTGAGAGAAAACTAAGGGTTTTAAGGATGAGCTGTAACTTTTTTTCAAAAAGAGATAGAGGTCCGCGGTTTGCGGCATTCGATTTGCCGTGAAATTTCCTACAACTCTCACCATGGTCATTATGGCCTTAAAATCCTAACTTTTCTCTCAAATTTCACTTCTTTGCGAAAAAAAAAGCGATTTTTTCACAAAATTTTGGAAAGAATGAGCTGTAACTTTTTTAAAAAAAGAGATGGAGGTCTGCGGTTTGCGGCATTGGATTCGCCGTGAAATTTCCTACAAGATTAGTTCAAAAAAAAATTTTTTTAATTTTTTTTGTAATGCTCAGGCTTATTGACCTCGAAAAATCAGTTTTTTCCCCCCCCCCCCACCCCCCAAAGCAAACTTTGGTCAAAAAAAATATTTTTTCCTTTATTAGTTACATAAAAGCAACCCAAATTTGGCAATGAGAACCCAAAAACAAAATTCGTGTCGCCCTGTGTTATTTGAGTATCACTTTTACAAAATGAATAAGTACCCCAAGAAAAATTTAATAAAAAATGCCGAACAGAGTTCGCAGTGTAAATGCACAAGTAAACATTCAACCTCAGTCATTGTAATCCTGCTCAATGTCTAAAATGATTTCTTCTTCATTATCTCACTTTATTTTATTGATTGGTGAGTAAAAAATGTTTAAATATTGATGATTTCTTCTCAAAGTCCCAATTCAAATAACAAATGGAATTTTCAGCAATATTACATAAATCTCAATGTGAAGAAGATTTCTGGCAGCAAATTAAAACCAGGAGTAAGTAGCTCAAAAAAAAATTAGTTCATTTTGTAACGTCAATCTAAACTCGACCGTTTACGTTCTGAAAACTTCATTTTAGATTGGGAACCCAAAGGTATGTATTCAAAGTCTTCATACAAATAACCGCAAAATATTTCATAGAAATAAATCACTGATTTTTTTCAATTTACAGATGCTTTGACCTGTTACACAACCGTGACTTTGGAATTGTTTGAAAATCTTAAAAAAGTAGTTGATGTATTATACGTTGAACAGGAAGAGGCGGATTTTAGTGAGTAAAAGTACATGTTTTAGGGGTAAAATTAAAGCAACTGTGGGGATACACGTCTACCTCGTCCGGAGGAGGTATTTATGATTCCTAAGAGTTATCATTATCATCATAATATATTTTGATTTCAGAATCGAAGTGCGATGTAGAATCGGATTTTTTTTCTTTTTTAAATAACAGTATTGAAAAAATCCCATATTTATTCAGAAAAAGTAAGTAATTTATACAATTTTTAGCGGACATTCCGCTCTAACGGAAATCCTCTACTGCAATCATAACCCGTCAAACATTTTTTGGTAGCGGCTACCGTAGCAAAACTACCGATCGTTTGGGTGGTAGCAAAACGGTAGCGGCTATCAAAATTTCATTGTAATTGAGTAGCTAAAATTCTAATTTGCTACCATAAAAAAGAATAGTAGCGAAACTACCTTTTTGGCACCAATTTAGTAGCGAATTGTTTGACGGGAAGAACTTGTTTATTTTTTGAAGCCTTTTTTTCTGACGCTAATTCTCTCGTTAACCTGAACCAGGGTTTCCACAATATTTCAGAAATTATTTTTCCTGACTTTTCTAGGTGTTCCAGACAAATTTTTCCAATTTTCCCAGATCTTTTCCACGTGATATTTAAAAAACTGGGGGGGGTAATTCTATCACGTGATAATGGTCAAGGGTATCCGTAAGTTGTTTCCAAAAAAAAATAAAAAATAGGTTTCAAATAAATTTTTAAAGTGTATAGCAGAATATGACTTTTTCATTTGAAATGAAAACATTCTAAAAAAGAGGTGAAATCATTCATGTCCTATTTTTTCTTGTTTTTCAATGGTTTGAGCGAAGAAAAATAGAAAATACTTAATGTCTTTTTTTGAAAGAATTTTTTTAAATCAAGATTCATACTATAGAAATTGAAAATTATAATGACGAAGAGTATAATTTTTTGAAAATTTTCTGTCTTAAAACACTTACTCAGATTCAAAGATTTATTAATAAAAAAGGAATGACGTATTTATTGTCCGAGTGAGGAGAGGGCGATTTTTTTTTTGAAATATTTGTTAAAAAACAAAAATTGACCCATTTGATCTGTTCAGAGAATATCATGAATGACACAGTGTGTCTAGTTTTTTCTTATATTATGATAATAAGAATAAAATTGCTCACCATCAAGCATCAACATACCTAATTTTTGTATTTTTTTACGACCTTTGTGTAGAAATGAATAAAATTGAAAGTACAGCCAAAAAAGGAATTTTTAGTATTTTCCGATGGCTAGGACATTATTGCACTTACGAAAAACCTAAACAAATACTGGGTGCGTGAATAAAAAATACACTACCTAATTTTTATAATTTTAAAAAATGTATGTACTTTTTAATAAATTTTAATATACATTTCCAAACGTAGAATTTACCAAAATTTTCAAAGAAGGGAGAGCTAAATGTGTCGGAGGTAAGTGTTATGCGTGAAACGTTTAGGTAGGAAAAAACAGAAATTGAATTAACTATAACAGATAAATATTAAGTAAGTGAAGAACACTTCTTTACAATCATAAAACTATATTTTTGATTGATTACAGCTCCGTTTTACCTCAACAGTAAGTTAATTATTTCAAATTAATATTTTAATTCAACTTATATATCATAAAATTTTTCTCAACATATATTCTTATTCTTTAGATTCAATTTGGTGGTTGGAACGGTCATGCCGCGGAAGAGAAAACACATTTTTTGTCACAGAAAAACACAAGTAGCACTGCTTGGAAAAATCAAATTAATAGTTTTAGATATCTATGAGTTATAGCTCATGTAATAACCTATGGACTTGGTATCAAATATGTAATAAATGTTTAAAACTGGAAAGTTATACTTCATATTGAAGTAGCATTTACCATAAGGTCATTTTGTATATAGCATCTGATGATTTATTTTCAAATTGACCCTTCTGGAGGAGCTAGGAGCTTTAAGCACCTACTTTCTCCAATATCCTCATTTTTTCAAGTTTTAGTGTGTTTATAAAGAAAGGAGCGAGGGTGCAAAAATGGGTATCAGTTTTTCAAAAAAAAATGAATGAATGAATATTGCCCTCGTTTCGCTCGGGCAAAATTTTTTATAAAAAATCATATTGAAATTGCAAACAATTGCTATGTATTCTTGATTGAGCATTTAACAAGATATTTTCTACTTCGTGGGGAGGTGGGATGGCGTGAGCTGGTATACTTTGTAGACTAAATCAAAAATTGAGAAAAAAAATGTTTAGGGGAAGGCCTGAAGCGTAACTAAATAATTGCAGGGATACTGATGTGATAAGTTGGCCCGAGCGAAGCGAGGGCAAATTTTTTTGAAAAACTTATTCTGAGGTGGGGCCCGGTCTTATTAGAAGAGGGGGTGTCTTATTATAAGGGGGGGGAGGTCTTTTCTAATGAATTTTTGTCAAGTTATACTCGTATTTTTTTCTTTAAAATTGACATTTGTATCGATTTTTTAATTTAAGTTTTATTCTTGGCAATTTAATAAGCCCCCCCCCAAAAAAAAAAAATTCAACGATGAGTTGCTCATCAAGAATATGCGCTCACCGCACCCCTGGCCATTTCTTTGATATTCTCACCTTAGAACTGACCTATAATTGACTATTAGCTTGAACACCTTTCAGTAAAAGAACGAGGTACATGTATCATGCCCCGGCACCGCTGGTAAATTCAGCATCTCGAGAGGGAGGGGCCAAAAAAACATCTCTTATTTTTATGAAAATTAGTAAGGTGATTTACGTTGAGTGGGAGACATTGCCAAAATTCGTTGAGCCCTCATCCCAAAGGAGAACGCAGCTAGGGGACCCCATAAAGAGTTATTTTTGAAAAAAAAAAACAAACATTGTTTTTGCTGTTTTGGGGTAGTACTAGTACATATACCTGCTAGGAACCACCCCCCCCCCCCCGAAAGGACTCAATTTGAGATTTTACACTTCCCTGAAACATACTCAAATTGCTCACTCAAACACCTCAAAATCGAGCCAAATTTTTTTTGGTCTCCTGAAATAATGATGAAATTTTTTAAAACATTTACATGACAGTGCTGCCAAATGTATTTGGATTTACGCGATTTTCATGAAATTCAAGTAGTTCACTCAGTGATTCAAAACGTAGGCCAAAACATTATTTTTTTGGTCATTAAAATTAATTTAAATTAGTACTTTTTTAAAAATTTTGCAGCAGTGCTGAGTTGGCAACACCATCATTAAATTCTTTTGAAAAATTTCATCAAAAATTATTTTGGGAGACTTGCAAATTTTTTGTTCGGTTTTGAGATGTAAGTAAAAACAAAAACTAAAAAGTGATCTACTTACTTTTCAAAAAAGTGACCAATTTTTCAATTTTTTTCTCATAATTAAATACGCCCCTCCCCCTATTTTTTTTCATAACTCAAACTGTATTTCTCTCTGCGATAGTGCTGAAAAAACTTTTTCTTCTGAAAGGTTTTTTTTTAATGAATCTTTGTCAAGGTATCTATCAACAAAGCTAAAGATTTGATAGGACTTTTTTTAATTTTTAGAAATATCAGTATTTTTTCAATTTTATGCAAGAGCGGTAGGCCGTTAGAACGAAAAAGGTGACTTCAGAATTTAAAAAAGTGACTAATAGTGACCTTTTGGCAAAAAAGTGACTTTTAGTGACCAACCTTGAAAATAAGGGACAAGTCACTAAAAAAAGGTGACTCTGTTTAACGCTTGGTAAAAATAAAAAATTCGTCAAATTCGCGATCTTCAACTTTTCAACTCCTTGTAGAGGACAAAAAAAGGTTTCAATTTCGAGATCAATGGTTTAGAGAAGTGCGTAGAAACATATTTTCATTTTAGGTGAACTCTCTCAACTGTCTTTTATAAGCTCGGACTCAGTTTTTTACAATTTTCTGCCGTTTTAAATTGGAAAAGCGATGAAAGATTTCTAAATTTCTTTTACTCTTGACAAGATTTTATTGTTTCTCTTTAAATTTATAAAATAATTAGCAATTCACTCGAGCAATATTTTTTATCGCAATTTTAACGGAAAACGTATTTCTGAAAAAATCTTTCGAAATCTTTCGAGAGCAGAAAATTATTTTTGAAAAATCCTCGAGGTTCTTAATGAGCGATATCAAGGTTGGCAACGTTGATCGATTTGACATTTTTTTGCACAATCCGAATTTTTTAAAAAGTATAACATGATTTTCCAACCCACGAAATACATACATAAAATCAAAAATCTCTCAAAGGTTTGTTTACCATACAATTCCTAAATGCCTTTGATTACGTTCGATCTTCACGAGTAATTCTTTACTAAATTGGAATTATTGCTTGCTTTGTCGGCCACTACACCGAAAAAATTATTATTAAAAATTTCAACAGAACACTCGATTCCTCCATTACCTCACAGCACACTACACAATTCGTCATAAATTACCTAAACAGGAAAAAAAAAAACGTAACAGCTTTGTCTGCATTAACAGATCCATCAAAGCACAACCGAACGGTGAATAGTTAAATACACGATACAAAATGTGAGAAAACGTGCGACAAACAATTTTTTCAACAATTAATTAACGACTAGAAACATATTCAACTATTCGAGGATCAATTTTATGAAATGAATAAGTACCCCAAGAAAAATTTGATAAAAAATACCGAATACCGAGTAGAGTACGCAGTGTAAAACGTACAAGCAAACATTCAACACCAGTCATTGAAATACTACTGTTCAATATCAATCCCCAAAATGATTTCCTCCGCATTATCTTATTTTATTTTATTTATTGGTGAGTAGAAGACGTTTAAATATGACGATTTCATCTCAAAAAATCAAATTGAAATAACAAATTGAATTTTCAGTAATTCTTCATAAATCTCAATGTGACGAAATTTTCTGGCGGCAATTTAAATCCAGGAGTAAGTAGCTTAAAAAATTTTCAAATTCATTCAGTAACGTCAATCTAAACTCAACCGTTTCAAAAAATTTATTCCAGATTTGGAACCTGAAGGTATAAATTCAAAGTCTTCCTACAAGCAATTGAAAAAATCCGCATAAAAAGAAATTACTGATTTTTTTTCAATTTACAGATGCTTTGATCTGTTACACGACCGTGACTTCGGAATTATTTGAAAATCTGAAAAAAATAGTTGATGTATCATACGTTGAACGGGGAGAGGCGGAATTTAGTGAGTAAAAGTAAATTTAATACGAGTAAAATTAAAGTAACAAGTATAATTTTATCATTATCATCATAATATTCGATTTCAGAATCAAAGTTCGATCCAAAATCGGATTTTTTTTCGTTTTCAAATGAAGTATTAAAAGTATCCCGCATTTATTCAGCAGAAGTAATTATACATTTTTTCTCATGATATATTGCCGCCATCAATATACCAAATTATTGTATTTTTTTTATGACCTGTGTACAGAAATAAATGAAATTGAGATTACAGCCAAAAAAGGAATTCTTCGTATTTGCCAGTGGTTAGAAAATAATTGCACTCCAGAAAAACCAAAGCAAATATTAGGTGAGTGGATCAAAAATACCTTCTTATTTTTGAAATTTTAAAACTTATATACACTTTTGAATCAATTTTTACATCAATTTTCATACGTAGAATTTACCAAGATTTTCAGAGAAAAGGATGCTAAATGTGTTGGAGGTAAGTGTAAAACGTGGAACGTAGATAGGAAAAAAATAGAAATTCAATTAACTAACAGATAAGTAGGTATTAAGTAACTGAAAAACACTTCCACAATTATAAAACGGTATTTTTTTCAATGATTACAGGTACTTTTTACCTCATCGGTAAGTTAATTAAATTCAGATGAGTATTTTCATTCCACTTACTTATATTGAGAAATTTTTCATTTCTATGTATTCTTATCTTTTAGATGCTATTTGGCGGTTGGAAGGGTCATGCCCAGTAAAAGAAGACAAAGATTTTGTCAAAGAAAAACAAAATAGTAAAACTGCTTGGAAAAATCAAATGACTTATAATAACAGATTTGGATATCTATGAATCATAATACATGTAATAACCTCTGGATTTAGTATTAATTTATAAATGTTTAAACATAAAAAGTTACACTTTATATTCAAGGGATGTTTACCATAAAGTCATATTGCGTTCAACCTCTGATAATTCATTTTCAATTTCACCTCTCTGAGGGTGCTAGGAGCTTTCGACACGGTTCTATCAAAAACTTGAGGTCATATTCGCATCATTCTCAAAAACATACTATTACACGATGTTAACGATTTATTTTAAATTTGAATCTTACTGGTGGAGGGGGTCTGGGGGCCTTGGACAAGGTCTTATGAAAAAACTAAGGACATTTTCTTGTTCAGCATCTCAAAAAACATAACATATTTGATATATCACATATCCCTTTTTTTTTTTAAATCTGACTTGAATTTTGGAAGCAGGTGCCTCACAGTCCACCAAATGTAAAATTGAAATGTCTTCGTAGCTCGATAACTAAAAAATATCAGTCGGGGGGGCGTGCCGGAAAATTACAGCTCAAAGTATGCACTTTCAGCCACTTTTGTCGAACCGTTTTCTCCAAAACCAGAACTAAGCTGCTCCTCTCACTACACCAACAAAAAAATAGGTAGGACACCTTAGAATCAAAAAAAAATTGAAAAATGTAGATTTGGTATCAAAATGTAGGTTTTGAGAGATGCTGATTCTCATTCGGATAGTGTTTAACCTCAAAGATGAAACTGAGCTTCTCTCCCACAATCTGAATTGAACTCCTAAATTTTGAAAAATACAACATGAGTGGAAATATATTTTTACTTATAAGGGAGGTATCCCAACTACTCAATGTAAAATTTTGAGTCCAAACAAAAAAAAATCGTAAGTACATCATAATTAGAACCCCATATCCAAAATTTCAGGTGCTGAAGTTCATTTCTTGAATTATGGCGAATTTTTGAAATTTCAAAATTATTTCACTCCCTGAAAAATATGAAAATTTGATCTGAACTAATCAACGAAAAAATCTGAAATTTGGTATATACTTACCCTATTTTCGACTTCCCGAATCAATTGGAAGCGGTTTCGGGACGTTTCGAAGACACCAGAAAATTTTGGAATTTTCCAGCGCTGGAGAAAAGCCCATAAAAATGGTTCATAAGTATGTACTTTAGCACCTATAATCGCGGATTACTCATATTGGTGACCTATTTGATCTAATAAAGTACAATTTTCCGAAATTCGTAAGTTTGAGTTCAAATTCATATTTTTTGGGAGAAAATTTTTCTGGAAAGTACTAGAAATTTCCAAAATTTTCTAGTGGCTCCTAAACGCCTCGAAACCGCTTCCAATCGATTCAGCAGGTCAAAAATAGGGTATCTACCAAGTTTCAATTTTTTATCTCAATGTGTGCGCAGTTACCCAAAATAACGTGTTTCCCCAAATGAAGCCGAAACGAATTCAATGTTTTCCAAAAAACACCTCAAAAACAGAACTTTTCAACTTTTTGAAATTTGAATAAAAATAGGTACTTTAGCAGAATTCACATTCAAATGAAAATTTTTTCAAACCAAATTTGAAAACTTTATTGCATGATACCTCGAATTGAACTGAATTAAATTAAACACAAAAAACATAAAACAAAGTTTTTTTCTGCAAAAATTAAAAAATATAATAAAAAGTTTAGAAATTTTTTTCATTTTTGTTTCCTTTTTTTCAGTTTTTTTATTCACAAAAAATTAAAACTGTAAACAAATTGAATTTTATCTCCTGTTCGCGATTTTTTCGAAAAAAAAACTATTTTTAGGGTATGTTTTGCAAAATTTTATGGAACTCAAAAAAATTTCAAATGGTGCAGTCTACTGGGTCAGAAAAATTAAAAATCATGCTATTTCCTAGATTTTTCTTGCCATTTTTCTAAAGAACTCCCTTTTTATTCTTCATTTAAAAAATTTAAGGAAAGAGGAAAATGTTGAATTTTTTTTTCTTTGCGGTAAAATCATTAAAATTTTCGTTTTCATTTTTTTAAATATTTAATAATAAAAAAAAATGTTCAATTTTAGTCTTTTCCCGTAGGGATCCATTCTTTTTCTTTTTTTTTATTTGTAAAATGACACCGAAAACACACTCGGGAAGTCAAAAAACATAGATTTCAATGCAATGCCACAAATGGTCAAACATTATTCTATTTCTATCTCCTTATACCCTCCGTTGTGGGCCTCAGTATCGAAAATAATGATAAATTACTCGATTTCTTCCAATAGCCCTTTCCATTGCCCAATTTTTTTAGAAATCACCTCCCTACCTCATCAACTATAGAAAATGTATGGCAGTTTTTCCACATTAACAGACCCATCAAAGCATATCCGAAACACAAATATACTATTAATTATGTTGACAAACGTGTAACACATCGTTTGGTCGACAATTATTGCAACAGATGGAAACACACTTACAATTTTTTCACCAAATAAATTACACAAAGAAACTTTTATAAAAAGCCGCATACAACTGGGGCACGCAGTACCTATACCATAATTTGTACAAGCGAACGATTCTACCGTCACTCATTAAATTCGTGTTGAAAAACAATGTCTAAAATGACTTCGTTTTCTCTTTTTATTTTATTGAATGGTAAGTACAAAGAAATCTTTCGAATTTAGGATATTTCTTCTCAAAATTCTCGACTTAACAAATGAAATTTTCAGTGATGGTACATCAATATCATTGTGGAGAAAATCTCTGGCAAAAATTTGGAACTAATTGTAAGTAGCTAAAAATGTCAAAAATTCATTTTTCAATGAAAGAATGATTTTAACATCTTCAAAATTTTTATTTCAGATTTGGAGTCTAAAGGTATCGCCTCAAAGTACATTTTGAATAATTTTAGACAGAGAATTGAAACACTAAAAAACGTTTTCCAATTTACAGGTGGCTTGGTTTGCTACAGAACTGTGACTTTGCAATTATTTGAAAATTTAAAACAAGTAGTCGACGTAGCATACGTTGAATCAGCAGAAAATGAATTTAGTAAGTAAACTTATTTGAATATAATATGATAGTTGATAAATCAAAATTGATTCCAGAATCAAAGGTCAAACGACAATTGAATTTTCCTTCTTTTTTCCATAATGAAAATGAAATGAACGAGGATTCATTGAATCAAAGTAATTAATCCTTTGATACAATTGTTTTCCATATTACATTTCAAATTACTTATCAGCATAATTTTCATGCCCTTATACATAATCTTTGAATAGAAATAAAAGAAGCAGAATCTGTAGCTATCAAGGAACTCAGCAAAATTCGCGAATGGCTGCTGTACAAATGCTCCGACGAAAAACAAAAACAAATAATGAGTGCGTAAATAAAAATAAATGCAAAAACTACGAACTACGTATCTTTCCTAATCAATTTCAATATATTTTCTTACGTAGAATTTACCAAAATCTTTAAAGAAGGTAAAGCTAATTGTGGAGGTGAGTACTTTTACACATGAAACTTGGACAGAAAAAAAAAGGAAAATTTTAATAAAAAATAAACTCCTTTTAATATGATTATTAAATTATATTTTTGACTGATTACAGATCGCAGATACCTCAATAGTAAGTCGATTATTCCAGTTGAAAATTTTCATTCAACAAGTAACAGAAAATTTCTCAATATTTCTAATTTTTATTTTTTTTATCACAGCTGCTATATGGTGGTTGGAAGGGACTTGTGGACCCTTGGTTAAAAAAGAAAAATCACGAGAAAATACTATCACTGCTCCTTGGAAAACCGGAATAACATCGATGGAATATACCAATCCATAATTTTATTATCAGATTAAAAATGTTCAAAATTGAAATAAAATATACTTCATATTCATGAAACTTGAACATTAATTTTTAAATGAGTTAAAACACAAAACAGACGCTTTAAACATTTTCAAGTTTTTTCAGAAAAGTGATTCCAACTATATTAATTTCTGTCTGAAAACCCTTTGAGTCAATGCTTCCGCAACCATTTTCCAAGCAAATACCTACTTTATTCAAAAGCATTTTCAAAATTACCCGCGTTTAGTGTAAGATTTCATATAAATCGAGCAAAAAATATGCGAAATCACTTTGAAAAAACATAAGTAGGTAAATATTGAAAAAATTCAATTTCTCTTTCTTCAAATTTTCGTGAATTATAATTCGAAAAATGGGTTTGTTATTTGAAAAATTTTCAACTCCCAAACGACCCAACATTGAAAATATTCGTACTTTTTCAAAAAAAAAAATGAAAAGATTCAACTACCTAAGGTTTTTAATTCGAACTAAAAATACTCATGTAGGAAATGAGCTTTCAAAAATCTGCAGATTTATAATGACAACAGTGGCGTAAAGACCGGGGTGGGGGGAATCCCCCCAGAAGCCCTTCAAAAATGAATTTTTTATTCGAAAAGTATTTGTGATCTTAAAACCATATTTTTTCGACAGCAATAACGTATATTCTACAAAAAAATTGCTACTTTTCTTCTTTTTTGAAAATCGAAACTTCATCAAAAATTAAAATCACCATTTATCTACTTTTGAAAGATTTTCTCACAACAATTTTTCCAATTCAACGTGAGTTAACTTGACATGTCAGTTTTTCATGACCCCCTCCCTTTTGATTTTCTTTGTTATGTAATGAAAACTGATAATTGAACATTATAAAATATACCTGTGGCGTCGGAAAATGGGGTTCAAGAAGTACATTGTATCCCCGAAATCAGCGACCAGGGTACAAAATATCAATTGTACCCCCTCCCTTTCAAATTACATCAGATAGGGATTTTCAAAGCATTAAAATACGAAAAAATGACTTTTTTGGACATTAAAATTAAAAATACAATTTTTTCAAAGCTTGGCCCTCACTTTGCTTGGGCATGATCGAAATCACAATTCTATCATCTATATTTGAGACGTCAGTGCAAAAGAAGGCTCCCTTTTACCCCCTCCCTATATAATCCTTCTTGTATTCCAAGTCTTCATACCCACTTTTTACCCTCCCCAAATAGTCCAGTAGAACGGTCCCGTCCGGTGTGCGCGCCTCCCCCAAATTGTGGATCTTTGCCCCCTAAATCAGGTTTTTACCCCATAACTGTCAAAATATTGGCGCTAGAGCAAAAATGAGGTCTATAAAATTTATTCTACGTTGAATTTCCTATCAGATGACTTTTGAATGGTATTCACAAACCCAAGGGGGCTGAAGCTATAATTAATCAAAGGGAAGGGGTTTTCTCCAAAAATCTGATTTTTGGCTTATATTTCCTGAAATGATAAGAACCAAAATTATAGAATTATAGAGAATAAATTTCCTATCTGGTAGAAGCGGTTAGATTTTTTTGGGACGTATATTTTTCAAGATATTTTTGAGTAAAGTTGAACTTCAATAGAGGCAATTAACAAAAAAATGAAAAATAAATCAATTTTTGGATACCAAAAGTTACTATAATGTTCAACTTCACACAAAAATATCTTGAAAACATATGCGTGCCAAAAAAATCTAACCGCTTCTACCAGATAGGAAATTTTATTTTCAGCAATTTTAGTTCTTATCATTTTTGCCGTAGGATGCTCATTGATTTTTGGAGAAAACTCCTTCTCTCTGATCAATTATAGCTCCAGCCCTCTTGAATTTGTGAATACCATTCAAAAGTCATCTGATAGGAAATTCAACGTAGAATAAGTTTCATAGACCTCATTTTTGCTCTAGCACCAATATTTTGGCAATTATGGGGCAAAAACCTGATTTAGGGGGCAAAGATCCACAATTTGGGGGAGACGCGCACACCGGGCGGAACCGGACACCTCAGATTCATGTTCAGGACATGAAAATGGACCATTAGAGCCAAAAATCGGTTGGCCGCCGAGTCTTTCCCTATGAAATGTTAATTCTACTAGACTAAAAAAGCTTCCGATTCCACTGTATTTCTGACACCCCCCTCACCGGAAGGATTTCCAGTTACGCTATTGAATGACAAACACAGTTCGTACTGAAATCAAGAAACAAAAATTCGTATTTTTTGTGCTATTTTTTTGACGTCTAAAAATCTCATATTGATGATCTCCATCCCTCCTGCCAAAAAAAGTCAAAAATTATAAAAAAACTACTCAGGGTTACCACTATTTTTCAAAAATGCATTTCACTGACTTTTCTATAGGTTTTCTAGGGAAAATTTTACGAGTTTTCTAGACCTTTTTACATAAAGTTCTCTTGTAGAAATGAAAATGCACTTCTATTTTGAGTAATTTTTGATCAAAATTAAGGTAAGTATTTAAATAGTTATCAATTTTTTTTCCACAGATCAATTTCAACAACTTCCAAACAGAAAAATTAAATGCATTGTATCAATTTTTCGAAATAATTCAATTAAAATTATGACAGAAAACTCGATTCCTCTCTTAGCTCACAGCACGATTCATTTTCAGAAATCTCCTATCCATTTCAACGAAAAAAAGGAGTGACGGTTCTGTTCCCATTAATAGAACCATCAAAGCATATCCGAATGATAAATATTCCACATAAAATGTTGAAAAAACGTGCAACACATCGTTTCGTCAACAATTAATGTAACTCGTGGAAACACATTCGTAAATATGTTTTTTTCACAATAAATTGCAGAATGAAAACTTCATAAAAAATAACACATTCAACTCGAGAGCACGCTGTATAATCCTTAGAAGCAAAGTTTGAAAATTACTCAATAATATATTCGTTTTCAATATCAATGTCTGAAACGACTTCTTTACTATCTCTGCTTATTTTATTAACTGGTAAGTAAAAAATATTCAAATTAGACGATTTTTTTCTCAAAATGTTCAATTTAAATGGCAAATGTAATTTCCAGCGATCGCACATCAATCTCAATGTCAGGAAAGTCTCTGGCAGAAATTTAGAACCAAATTAAGTAGGCAGTTATAAAATTTGAAAATTAATTCTGCTAGATTGTTCTGATTTTAATTGAATTACAAATTTTATTCCAGATTGGCAACCAAAAGGTATCATCTCGAAGCACTCACAGAATCAATCATAAGATAAATTTCGAATTCAAGCCAAAGAAATAAAATAGTTACTTAAATACATTTTCCACTTTACAGATGCTTTGGCTTGCTACCGAACTGCAACTTTACAGTTGTTTGAAAATATGAAAGAAATAGTCGACGTGTTATACGTTGAACCGGGGGAAAAGGAATTTAGTGAGTAAAAGTTCATAGATTTGTTATAATGAATAATTTAATATTACCTACCTATTAATATTTAATTTCAGAATCAAAAGTCAAACTTCGATCGAATCTGTTATCTTTCTTTGACAAAAAGAGTGATGCGAACGAGGATTCTTTAAAAAAAAGTAATCCACTTGAGCAATATTTTTCTCACAATACCCGAAATTATTTTTATCAACATGATTTTTATGTTTCAATTTCTAAATGACCTTTGTGCAGGGATACAAGAAGCAGGAGAAGTAGCTTACCACGGAATTTTCACGATTCGAAATTGGTTGAAATATCACTGTACTAACGAAAGGCAAACACGAATAATGGGTCAGAATAATCAAAAATAATCTTCCCTTATAATATTATAAAACGTAAAAAATCCGAACACATTTTTAATTAACTATTTCAACATTTTTTATAGAATTCACCAAGATTTTTAAAAAAGCCATAGCTAAATGTGGAGGTAAGTGTTATACATGAAACGTAAAGGGAAAATGAAAATTTAATCAATAATAAATTTCCTTAGATTAAAATAAACACTTTTTAATTAGGTATTAAATTGTATTTCTGATTGATTGCAGATCCTGAATACCTCAGCTGTAAGTTTATCGAGAAAATTCAATTTTACTCCAGGAAATTTTTCATCAGTACCTATACTTTATTTTCTTTCAGTTTCAATATTGTGTTTGGAACAGACTTGTCCGGAAAACGGTAAAGAAGGAATAGCAAATGACAGGCCTACCTTTAATTGGAAAAGTCAAATTCATGGATTGAGTGATCCATGGACCATACTATAATAATTGATACCTAAATGTTTAAAATTAGAAAAAATCGTACAATATTGAATTCTTTTTCATGCAGATGCATCATAAATAAACATTTTCAGCAGCAGGAAGTTTTCTTTTTTTATATCTAGGTACCATTTCCAAAAAGTGATCTCAACTACATCTATTTCATATTTTATTCTTAAAAACCTTTCAAGTAATGTTTATTCAACCAAATTTTCAAATTAGGTATTTATACGTACACTGGGTGGAGTGAAAAAAAAAACTCATCTTGGATTTTGACCAAATTTGGTGGGGTGGTTTACTTTGAGTGGGAGGCCTCCCAAAAAAAAAGTTGAGTTCCCTAGAGGCAAGGGGAGGGGCGTAGGAGGTGCTCAAAGTGCACCTCCTTTTGAAAAAACGCGGTTTTTTGTGTTTTTTAGTCAATCGAAATTGTGTGAGAAGCCATCGTAGCACTTAAAAGATACGATTTGAGTTTCTACATCTCCCTTTCAATTTTTTTTTCAAAATTCACTTTCAGTGGTTGAAAAAAATGTTTTGTTCAATTACTCGATGAAAAAAAAAATCATTCCTGCTTACGTTAGTGAAAATTTCATATTATTGGAATATTGCAATCTGCAACTTTTCAACCCCCTGGTAGCGGTCTGAGGTTTGATCGGAGAAGGATGGCGATGGTTTAGGGAGATGTAGAAACTCAAATCGCATCTTTCAAGTGCTACGAAGCCTTCTCAGGCAATTTTGATTGACTAAAAAAACACAAAAAAACAGGGTTTTTTCAAAAGGAGGTGCACTTTGAGCACTTCCTGCTCCCCTCCCTTTGTCCTTAAGGGGCCTAAATTTTTTTAGGGAGGTCTTCCACTCAAAGTAAACCACCCTACCAAATTTGGTCAAAATCCAAGATATGTTTTTTTTCACTCCACCCTAACGTACACCCTTTCTCGAAAATGAAACATTCGAATTTCGAACACGTTTCATCAATTAAATTTATTTCTGGTTTTTGACGCAAACAAAATTATAATTTTTTTCAAATTTTCAGTTCAGTTGTAAAAACTACATATAATTACCTCAAAAATTTCATCGATATTTTCCGAAAAAGAAATCAAGAACAAAATTTTTCAACTCTGTGGAATTTAAAGAAAATTATTTCAGTAGAATCCACACCCATGTCCAAAACATTTTCATGCTCAGGGAACATTTGGTGGATAAAATTTAAAAAATTGTAAATATTGCATCATTGTAGATATGTAGCTCCGAAACTTGTTAATTGATGATGAAGTTATTTTCATCAATAGGATCAACTAAAAATTACCGGATTTCAAGTTCATCGGTCAAATTTCATGCTAAACGGACAAAAAATGAGCGAAACTGATGTCATTCACTTTCCCTCCAATTTTTCTACAGTAGTGAAAAAAATGATGAAAATTTTATTCACGAAAACTCGCGTGACTTCGATTTTCGATCCTAAATTTTGTAAACAAAAAAACTGCTGATAAAATAGCCTGAGCATACTCTTGAAAAAGTTTTGATTCGAACTGAGTACAGGAAGATGAGCTTTCAAGAATCTGCAAAATTTGAATACTTGAAAAACGATGCAATATTATTCTTCAAAGAATGATGAAAAATTTTTTGGAGGTAAAAATTTATTCTGTGTGCATTTATTATATCAAACAGGAGTAAGTTTAAGTACCCATTGTCTTTTTTGAAAAGTTATTGGACTACAAAACTGAAATGTTGCTTCAACACCATCTCACCTTTGATCTTTGAATATTTAAGGCCAAAGCAGTACTTTCGAGGATGGTTGGGGGGAGGGGGAGTGAACTTACCTAATGATTTGAAAATGTAAAAAAAGACGAAATTTAAATTTTTTAAATTTTTTTCTAAGAATGATTCTTACTCGAGGTCAATTAATGAATATTTTTCAAAATAAAATATAAAGTGATCAAACGTCAATATTTTTTTTCTTGCTTAAAACTCTCAATTTTTCAAACAAGAATATTTATGCCAAAAAAACTAGGTAGTGGGTACAATTCACCTCTCCCCCTCCCAAATATTTTACCAAAATCCTGATGTGAAAAATTTTAACATCTCGTTGGATTTATCCATCGTCTATTCTTGTGCTAAAATCAAAGTATACTTCTTTTGGGAAACTATCAAAGTGTAGTTGGACGAAAAATTTTCAAACCTCACTTTGAACTTGGCATAAAAATCATCATTTTTCAAAATTTTTTATCAAGATTCAAGCAAAAAAAAGTAAAAATTTTCAATTACTGGTCATCGAGGATCTTGAAATTTCTGAATCACAAACTCAACATTGCAGAATAAAGCTTACTTTTTCCAAATTGGAATTTTAAAAAAATTGAAATTTTTTCATCAAAACTGTTTTTTTTTCAAGGATGAGTTGTTTTACATCCGTTTTTTAAAACGTTGCATCTAATTGCACACATGAAATTAATATTTGAACGTGAATTTTCTCACTCAGTAAGCTCCAAAACTTCCGAATAAAAAGAAAAAGTCAAATTCATCAAGAATTTGATTTGAAAATTTCATGATTCAACGACCAAAGAAACTCTTTACAGATAATTTACTTGAAAATGAACAGAATATATCTCTCTTTTTTTGGAAAATTTAAAACACAAGTAATCAAGTAGGTAAATATGGGTAAGAGAACCTATCTTCTCACCAGCATCACTTGAAAACTGAACTGCTTCACAACTTACACTACTTGCATTACCTGTATTCATTTAGTCAGCTACTGGCTTTGTCGGATTACTACTTGACATCAAAAATAATTCATCAAAAATTACAACAAATCGCTCGATTCTTTCACTAGACTGTTTTATCACCCATTTTTTATAAATTACCTACGTATTTCAACTACCAGAAAAATTGTATGGCAGCTTTGTCCATATTAACAATCCATCAAAGCAGATTTGAATGATGAATGCATTTTACAATGTGTTGACAAATGTGCAAGACACCGCTAGTTCGACAATTAATATAACAAATAATGTAACAAACACGTAAATCTTTTTCATGAAATAAATTACAGAGAGAAAACTTTTGAAAAATTCCGCATACAACTCGGGCAATCATTCTGCATAATTTATAAAACGGGCCGATTCAACAATCACTCATCACAGTCGCGTTCAATTTCAATGCCTAAAATGACTTCATTTTCATTATCTTTGCTTATTTCATTGACTGGTAAGTACATAGAAAACGTTTCTTCTCATAATGCCCGATTTAAATAATAAATTGAATTTTCAGCGATTGTACATCAATTTCAATATCGAGAAAATCGCTTGCAAATATCCAGAACAAATTGTAAGTAACTGAGATTTTTTTTATAATTCACACCGATATGGTACTCTGATTCTAAAAACTGTAAAAATTTTATTCCAGTTTGGGAGCCCAAAGGTACGTCAATCACAAGAATTTATATTGATAATTTTCAAGATCAGAAATAAAAATAATTAGGTACTGAAAAATGCTATGCAAATTGCAGATGATTTAGCTTGCTACAAAAAAGCCACATTACAATTATTTGAAAATTTAAAAAAAATAGTCGATCCATCTCAAGTCGAGCTCGCAGAAAAGGAATTTAGTGAGTATGAATACGCAATGAATTTAAATAAAATTAGAATTTATTCAATTTTTACATTTTTAATACCTAACTGATTTCAGAATTATCAGTCTCCAGACCGAAAATTTCTTCTTTTTTTGATAAAGAAAACGAAACGAACGTGAACGAGGATTTATTAAAGAGAAGTAATTTGCCCAAATTTTTTAAATATTTTATCTTAAATCATTTATAAATTTATTTTTGTATCTATTTTCATAAATAATTTTTGTACAGGAATAGAAGAAGCAAACATTGTAGCTACCAATGGACTGAATAAGATTCGTCAATGGCTGTCATACAGATGCTCCGACGAAAAACAAAAACAAATAATGGGTACGTACTCAAGTTTAAAATTTCCCCTCTTCCTTTCTCTTATTATTCAAACTTTTAAATGTAAAAATTACGAAAAAAAATTTCCTAATAAATTATTTGAATACTTTTTTATACGTAGAATTTACCAAAGTGTTCAAAGAAGTCATCGATAAATGTGAAAGTAAGTACGTATAAAATTTACAAAGGAACCATTTGAGGTCTCTGCCTATGATTGGAATGAGAGTGAGATTTTTGGGAAGATAATATTCTAAAACCTTTGTAACTAATCAAAATTTCAGATGCCCAAGTTGATTTTTCAATTTTTGACGAATTTTTTCAGCAAAAATAACTGTAATTTTTGAAGAAAAAACTTTTTTTACCTTTGATAAAATTAGAGTTGTTGATTTGTGCCAAATATCGGCTCATTAACCCAAATTTGACCATTACCAGAAATTCTGGAAGCTCCGGCGCAATTTTGATTCATTCCAGAAACCACCCAAATCAACTTGAACTGCTGAAAATTGAGCTATCGTTTTCCCTAGACTAGATTTCCATTCTCCAAACCCAAAATTAACTCAATTATTATTTGATTTTTCACCAAAAAACTGATAAAAAATACACACTTCAAGTGTTCGTCTGGAAATCGATTCAAAGCTCGATTTTCTCGTTAAACCGGTCAAAAGAAAGCCAAACCTCAATTTTTAAGCTGACCTTTATTATTTGGACACCTTACAGAGAAATACGAAAATACTGAAGAAAATCGAAAGTGTTCTGATGGCTTCAGAATGACTGGAAATGACAAATTTGGAATCGGAAGTTCGAAATTTGACAGTAGGTAATATAATTTTCATCAAGTCAGAAGAAAAAAGGGTTCATTTCAAAAATATAATTTTTGCTGAAAAAAATTAAGAACGATTTTCAATTTTAAAAAATTTACCAAAAATTGAGAAACCAATTTAAGCAGTTGCAATTCTGGTTACCGGAGTATTGCAACATACGCTTTCAAAAAATTCCACGTTATTTCAATAGGAAGCAGGACACCTCGGGTGGTTCCCTCGTTACATAAGAAAGAAAAAGAAAATTTGAATAACTAACACATAATGATACATATTTTTGTTTGATTCTAGATTCTAAATACCTCGACGGTAAGTTGATTATTTTAGTTGAAAAATTTAATTGTAAAATAGAAAATTTTTCAACATCGTGTTTTCAATTTCTCATTATTTTTTCTTTTTAGTTTCTATATGGTGGTTGGAGCACACATGTCCAGAAAAAAGAAAAGAAAAAACAGCAAATGATGAGACTACCGCCAAAGCAGAGTGGAAAAGTCAAATTCATTCCTGGAATTATACTCGTATGTGAGTCCCCGATACAACTTATGAATTGATTTATCAATATCAAATTATAAGTTTTTGAAATTGGAAAAAATAAATTTTCATAAACAATTTGAACCTTTTTTTTGAATAATTAAAATGTAAATAGACACTTCAAAGTAGTTCAAGTTTCCTTTTTATCACACACTGTCAAAAAAAATATCCCAAAACCATTAAAACTGCTTCAATTGAGCAATAAACGTATGAAAATTTCAGCACTACATCGGTAAAATTCAAAGTTCAAAGCTGTTTTAAAAAAATGTCATTTTTAAAAAACACATCAATTTAAAACCCAAAATAACAATGTATGTTCCCAAACGACATTTAAAAAAAATTCAACGATGGTTAAAATAGAACAATCCAAAAATAGTTTTTCAACTCGTTGAAATTTAAATAAAAATACTTTCGTAGAAATTCACGAGTATCCAATTAACTCTTGAGAAAAATAATTTTTATTTCAATTATTCCTCGAAGTGATAAGTGTAATTTGATGGTAATTTTACGAAATATATTTTTTATTAATTTCCGCAAAAAAACACACGAATAATAATTTATAGTGGAAATCTCGTCCATTGTCAGAAGTTGGAACAGATTTTTTCGGTTGAGCGATTCATTTATAATCAAATTAGGTATCTCTTATGTCGAATGCATTGTAATACGGACTAATTTTCGTAATTAGCATATAAATGCATTTTTTTCTGAATTTGTAAATGCCATTTCGTGAGGAAATAATACGATATCCAAGTAAGATTAATAACCCACAAAGTTCTCTAAATATGAGCATTATTTTGGAATAATGGAAAGAAATCATTTCAAACAAAAGCTTAAATAAAGAGAATACTATTTGAAAATTTTCAAGATTCGTTCCATTTTTTTAAATGTTGGAATTTTTTTCCGATGGACTAAAAATACGAATTAATTTCTGGAAAAAATCCAGTCGAATAACTCATCGATAAATTACAACTTTCAAAAAATTCTTCACACATCTCCAGAAAATCAAAACAAAATCGGCCAAAAAACGCATTATTTACGAAGCCCAACTCACATGACAAAATTTTTCATCGCACACGAAGTATTCTTGCCAAGATTCAACCATTACCGACCTCTTATGCTACAATTTGTCAAATACGTGGCATTTTTGGGATTTTCACACATCACAAAACAATCTCGAGATGTCCCATTGAAACCCACGTAGTGACACTTCGGCTTGGCAAATTCTCCAGCAAGTATTAAAATTTCAACGGGATCGTATCTCTAGACACCTATAAACACCGATTAACCAATGAAGACGTACGAAGTGAAACGTGACCGAAATAATCTTGGCAATTGGCACGTGCATCTTTTGACACGGACATCTCAGCATACAATCTGTTCATTGTAGGTACATTGGTAGGTATCGAATCATTACACAACTCAATTTTTAGTACATACGGGAAATTTTTCAAGCAATTGGATATCTCCTGGAATCCGGAATGTGTAGCTGTACGAATCCAAGCACGCAATTATACCGCTCATTATTTTCCTATTTAGAAATCGAGAGACGAACAACGGGCAAAGTACGAGGTTAAATTACTTGTTAAAAAGAAAGCTTTTATCGTCGAGGTAGGTACTCGAGAAAAGGGAAAAAAACGTATCAACATTTGCCAAATTGCAATTCCCATTGTTTCATTTATCGTGGCTCGTATTCGGTTTTCGCGTCGTAGGCGTCGCGGTGCAAAATTGGGCGATGATTGGGCTCCGCGACGCGCGATAGGCAGAAGGAAGGCAATTCCACTCGAAAGTCGAGTACTTTAAAAGGACTCGAGATCTTTTACCATTATATTATAGGTATTATATTGCTCTCGTCGTGAATACGTAGGTCTAGGTGTAGATATTAATTTCTAGGTAGTTTTCTACGCAAAATCGTCGTAGATGTGGCATTTTTCATTGAAATATCTACACGAGTGAGTATGCAGTGTGCAAATATTGAGTATTATTTCATCTTTTATAATATAATTCACGCTTTCCTTCCTCCTCCCCCACACCTTTCTCAAAGTGGTGGGAGTTTTCAACCCTATTTTTAAGAATGAGGTTAAAATAAGATTGAGTTTGAATCTGAAATTTGATGAATTATAAAACAGGCCATTACTGAGAATTCTAATGACTTTACCCTGCTGAAACGTTATTTTTTTCTATTTTTTAGAAATATTTTGTAATGAAGATTGGTAATGGTATGGGTTTAAATTTTGGTTTCTGAGTTTTTGGCATTGGTTTCCGAATAGCTTTCCGTATACTGGTATCAGTTTTATACATTTTCATGAAGTTTTTACCAATTTTGAAAATATATTTGATTAAGGATTCAAAAAAGTTGATTTGAAGGTCATTTCATGTTCCCAAGTGTCTTAGAAAGAGCCCAAGCCCCAAAAAGGTGGAATTTTTGAATTTATTCGAGTCTAAAATTTTACTAAGAAGTCGTAAAAATTGGTGAGAGGGATGTGCCATTTCTCCAATGCCTCAAAACAAAACCTAAAAAATTTTCTTCGACATTGGTATTGGTTTTGGTATTGGATTCGGTTCATAAAGATATTGGTTTTGGTTCGGTATTGATTTTGACATTGGGAATTTTTCCCATTTTTATCGTAACGATAACATTCCTGTAAGGGTCTGTCTATCTTCACACGGAATGAACAACAAAATGTAAATCGTTCGTTTGAATCGGAACTTCGCAACCGGTCCAAGATAGCAGGAATGAAGAGCCAGCTAAATGCTGAAAGCTCAAAGCTCAAAGCTCAAAGCTCAAAGCTGAAAGTCGATCAAATTTAGGTGACAAACCGGAAGTCGAAAGTTTTAAAAATAGCAAGCTAAAAACTAGTTGAAAGCTTTTTCTTACATATTTATTTTTTAGTTTTTGACTTGAAAATTTGAAACCGAAATCAACAATTTTTCAACTAAAAATTTTTTTCGATTCTCAGAATAGTGTTTCAATTCTTAATTTCCTTTTCTCCAGATATTTTTCAACTCTAAAATTTTTTCATCTAGAATAAAATGTTTACTAACTCTGAAATTGGTGAAATTTTTTCCTCCAATTTTTTTCAAATATAAATTTTTTTCAACTCCAGAAATTTTTTCTCATAATTAAAAATTTTTTTCTCTTTCAAAATTTTTTTTCAGAAGTTCAATTTTTACAGTTTTTGAAATTTTTTTCTCAAAATTCTATTTTTTTAACTCAAATGTTTTTCTCAAATTATTTTCCAACTCTGAAATTTTTAGAATAAAAAAATTTTAAAAAATTTGGGTTGAAAAACATTTTAAGAAATTTAATGTGAGAAAAATTCGAGAGAATGTCAAGTTTTCAAAAATTTGCATGATCAAAGAATGGGATTTTATAGTTGATAATTTGGGTAAATGAAAAAATCTTGACAAAAATTAAAATCGAAGAAATTGAAAAAAATCTTAAGAGCTAAAAAAAATTTTGAGGAAGAAAGTTCAGTGGGGGAAAACATTTATTGGAGTGGAAAAAATTGATATTATGAGAAAAAAATTCGAAAGCTGAAAAAATTAAAATTTTGAGAAATAGGCACAGTCAACAGCTGAGATGATCAATGTAACGGTAAATGTGATACAAGAATGACGAAAAAAAGGGAACAAGATCGCGCGAAGTTCGATCATTTTGTTGTTCATTCCGTGTGAGAACTGAGAATAGACAGACCCTTCCTGTAACAGCTTGGCAACTTTTTTATAAGGACTCTGCAATTTCTCAGAAACGTTTCTGTAACGGTTCTTTAACGTTTCTGTAACGGTTTTATAACGTTTTGGTAACGTTTCGGTAACGTTTCTATAACGTTCTCGTACCGTTTTATAACGTTCTGGTAACATTTCGGTAACGTTTCTATACCGTTCTGGTAACGTTTCAGTAACGTTTCTATACCGTTCTGGTAACGTTTCAGTAACGTTTCTATAACGTTCTGGTAACGTTTCTGTAACGTTTCTATACCGTTCTGGCAACGTTTCTATAACGTTTCCGTAACGTTTCCGTAACGTTTCTATAACGTTTCTATAATCACCCTATTACACTGCTGTTACTTTTCTGTAACGTTTCTGTAACGTTTTTGCAACGTTGTGGTAACATCTCTGCAACAGAGTATCTAATGGATCAGCCTTTAGAATTATCTTGATTTTTTCATGGTTTTTCTCATGGTCTTTTCATTAGTTTTTCTTCGAGAAAATAAAGAACAATTTTTTCATAACGATGTAACAATTTTTTTTAAAATTTGTGTGGTACTATTTTGAGTAACTTGCAAAAATTTAAAGCATTTTCGTCGTAATTCAACAATTTTTCTTGAATTTGACCTTTGATCAATTTACAAAAAAATTGACGATTGTTTAAAAACTGAAGAACCCCCCAAACCTGGGACAATTTTCTAAAAATGAGTCTTCAACTAGAACAATCTTCTAAAAATTCTCTAATCTCACAAAAACTGCATGCAATTTTCCAAAAAATGGTAATCAAATGTTTCTAAAAAATTTATGATTTTTCAAAAATTCAAAAAAATTCATTTTTTTGAAAATTGAAGAGTTTTTTCAAAACTACAACAATTTTATAAAAATCGTAAACAAAAAAATTTTTTTAAACAACCCGATCAATTTTCTACATATTAAGAGATTTTCTCACGACTTGGATGGGTCTTAAAATTTTAATCTATTTTTCTACGCCCAACATTACCCGGTATGGTTCCTTTTCCGAGTAATTTTTCCATTTAATTCGGACCAAAATTAAGCTTATTCGATTCAAACTCATTATTCTCACAGTGATCTGATCTTGCACCTTCAATTTCATATATTTTATCAAATCGAAGTAGGTAACTAGAAAATGCAGAAAAACAACGAAATCTCGATTGAACTGAAAGAAACTCCTATTGATTTAAAAAATCAAGTAGATATTTCCAGTTCAACATCCTCAAACCTGTGATCACATCTTCGACAATCCACAGCACTCGTAATGACCAGAATACCTCACTTCGACATTTTTTCATTCATATTTACCCTGCTTAACCATCCATTACCCATATGCAATGCACCAACACCATCGACTATTACGTACAGAGTACTGAAATCGTAAATTCGCTCAGACCGATGACTCGTAAAAAGGTTATTTTTTAACACATACGGCTCGAAATTAGAATATGCACCATATACGAATGTATGTACACGGTCGTACTCGCGTTTACGCCTTTCCAAACGTGCCAATGAGCAGCCAAAATATATACCTAATGTATATGCAAGTTGCACGCGAGATTGCCCCGTGCTATGCAGGTCTCCTACTTCTCGTTGTGTATGCGTGTAAATGTAATGTATACGGTATAACACACATATAAAAGAACTGCCAGTGTTGGCGTATGATATAGATATACACATACGTGTATACGATCGCCTTTTAATGGATTTTTTATTTTCACATTTGTAATTCTTTTCATTCTATGTACGGCGGCTGCGTCTAGTACGACGTGTACGTTTATAGTACGATATATACGTGGAGAGGAAGTCGACGATTTATTTCCGCGTATGGCGTTCGACAGACGGCAATTCCAACTGCAAAGCTGGAGCGAATGATTTCGGCAATTCGACTGTGAGCTGACATATCGCGCGAAATCATTTTTCATACGAGTGGTGCATGCGATCGAGAAGCGAACGAGGGGTTTGGGGGAATAAATCGAGGGGTGTAGCGTTATTACATAATTCTGAACACTTCCATGTTTCAGTGTATGATTTGGTAGGGATTTTTAGTCGGTTTCAATTTCCAATACGACACGAATTCGAAGAGTGAATCGAACGGAGGACCAAAAAATTGAAAATTTTCGACTCAGATGATATTTCTGATTTTTTTTTCGGCTTGAAATATAATTTTTCTACAATTTTTCGACAAAATTGTGGTTTTTTAAAAATAAGGGTCAACAATTTCACCACATTTTCGGCTCGAATTCAATTTTCTCATCATTAGGATGTCTAATGGGGTGCAAAAATCAAAATTCGTACTATTTTTGTACTTCGATAGCGAAATTTCGTATTACATATAAATTTGAACCGTGGTCACCCCCTTCCCCACCCCATGAGATTTTTGCACGAAAAATTCGGAACAAATACGCAGAGAATTTGAGTACTCGCGCGAAAAAAATCACCGAAATCATCCCCACCCCACCTAAGTTGTCGACAACTAATTTCAAAAAAGTGTGGTTAAAAAAGTCACACAGACATACACCCTTCTGGTTCACTTCTATATCAAAATCTCTCCCAGTTCCTAGGCATGGATTCGAAAGGTTGGGAAAAAAAATTGATGCTATAAAATTAGAAAAAAAAAATTATTTTATGGAAAGAATAAAATTTTTAAATCGGAGCTAAGCGAGAAAAAATTTGCAAAATAATTTCAAAACCTAAAATTTCGTAAGTTTTTCCAAAAATTTCAATTGACAGGAGGAAATTGAGACTCCCAAAATCCTCTCTTAAAATTATTTTCATGCTTATAGCAGACACAATTTTTTTCAATTTTTACGTTCTATCTTCTTTTTGCTATGAAAAGAGTGTACCTTTGCCCAAAATTGAAAATTCTACAGTTACCAAAATGCTATTTTTTTAAAACAAAGAAATAATTATGCTTTACCATCTGTTTAAATAAATTTCCATTTTTTCCTAAATTCATCCAAAACTACAAGGCAGCCTCAAAATTGAGGGGAGTAGGATCAAAAGATGTCTAACAAAATTTTTGAATCAAAATGCAAGACTTTTAGAATATTTTTTTAATGAATTTTTACAACCCCTTCGGCAAGATAATTCACCCCCCCCCCCCAAAAAAAAAAAAACTCGCAAAAATTTATCTTTTTTTGCTTCGAGAATCAAATTTTTTAAACATGGGATTTCACTGAAAAATGCAGGATTTTTTCAGTACCAACTTTTCAATTATTGCAGAACCTATCGAGACATTTTAAGAATGAACTATATAGATAGGTATCAATTTTTCCGAAATAGGTACATATAAAAAACGTAGAAAACAAGGAGAAAAAAAAACAGAAAATGGAAAAACCTTGAAACCAGAACAGAAATCTTCATTAACAAAATCCTTTCTTAAGAATTTATTAGCCGAAAAAATTTCACAGTTTCTACCAAATACATCTGAAATCTCATCTTACTCATTAAAAATTGAAGTCATCCCCCTCCCTCTCCTCCAATTAATACACAGGAGATTTTTCAATTGAAAATGTAACAAGAAAAAATCTTATTTGATGAAAACTAGAAAAATCATAGATATTTAGATCACCAAAAATTTTCAACAATCATGTTCATTAAAGTGAATTTTGAGAATTCGTGCAAGAAATTACTCATTTGACACTATTACATTTCCTATTCTTCGTCATTTTATAACCTCTCTCGCCTTATTTGACTTCAAGTTTACAAAAATTACAAACAAGAACAATTGATTTTGAGATTCATTTTCGAAGGATTGAAAATCTTTAATTTTTTGGGATGCAGCAATATATTTCAACGTTTAATGAAGAGGGAGGGGACAGAATATAAAATTCGAAATGAAGTTCGAGATATTTTTTAATTGAGATTTGGTCATCACTCTCTCTCTCCCTCCAATCTTTTTTAAATTCTGAAATCTAAAAAGAAAGGACATTACATTTTCTCGGGGAAATTTAGTCCTTACTCCTCACACTCTTTACCATCTTTTCAAAAAAGAAAAAAAAAGAAAATCCTAAAAATAAAGTTTGAAAAATCAGGAGAGACCTGAAAGAAAAAAATAAGAAAAAATGAAAAGGGTGAGTGGAAACTTGAAAGTGACTCAGTCAGAATAAGGGAAACAAAATAGAAAAAATACACTTGATAAAAAATAGACAGCAAAACTGCAAAACATTCAGGTAAAAAATTGTAAAACTAAATTTAATGAAATTGATAAAATAATGATCAACGATTTTAACACAAACAACTGCAGATTTCAGTAAAAAAGAAGATTATGAAAGTCATGTAGAGGGAGAGTCGAGGAAAAAAATTGAATCAATCCCTATTTTCCCCCCAATTATTCGAAAAATTACAAAATGTTCTTAACAAGTTACTTACATAGATTTTTCATTAAAAAAAATAGTATAAAAATACGCTGAATTTTCAAGTAAAGATTGCAAAATAAGCACACATTGGGTAGCGAATTTTTAGAATTCTTTCATGTGTTACGAATTGAATATTTTAAAGTAAAAATCAATAAAATGAATTCCCGGTTTCATTCAAATTTCTTGAATTTTTTCAATTTTTCTTGTTTTGTGAAGCTGAAATTTTACTTTTTGAAATAAAAATCGTGAAAATACTTCGTAGGTAGGTAAGTATTCAAATTTCTAACATTTTTTCGATTTTTCAAATGCTTTTTGTAGAACTTAATTTTGAAATGAAAATTTTTAATTTTGATCTTTATGCGTCAATATTTGGGTATCAATCAAGAAAACATCGAAACGACATGAAGGGAACAGGGACGAACTGTAGTGACATTGGGGGAGGGAGGAGAGAAAATCAAAAATTTCTGACTGAGATATAGGTTTATTTAAATTTTTTCAACATGAAATTCAATTTTTCCTATTTTTTTTCTGACTTGTCTCAAAATACATCCGTATTTGAGTATTGATCAAGAACAAATTAAAATGACTTTGGGGGTTAGGGTGAGGGGCGAGGGGGAAATAAAATGTAAAAAGTTTTAACTGAGATCAAGGTTTTTCAACTAAAAATGCATTTTCTTTTTTTTGGAGCTCAAAACGAAAATTTTCAAGGTTGAACTTGAAACAAACCTTGGCAGTAGTTTTGAGAAAACACAAAATTTCCAACTGTGATACATTTTCCACGATTTTACGACTCGAAAAATATAGTTTTTTCCATTTTTTCCAACTCTCAAAAAGGTCTTTCATAAATTTTCCAACTTGAACTTAATTTTCCCAACTAAAACTGTAATTTAGACGATGAGAAATAGTATAATTTGTCTCCTTTCAAATAAAACTGCAATTTCGTCACCACAATCCTCAGGACACGGTACCACTTGGACCTTCCCTTTGAATTGCATCACTGGTTTCAATCATCAAAATACATAATGGTTACATCGATACTTCAGGCATCATAGCGAAATTCCGAAGAAAAAAAGAAAAGGTGACTTTTAGTGACCTTTTTTGAGAAAAAAGGTGACCAAAAAATGACCAAAAGTAACCAAAAATTCGATTTTTTCGGGGGGATTTTTTGACAGTTAAAAGAGGGCTGATAATTCAAGAAAAAATGGGGGGAGGGGGTCAAAATTCAATGAAAAAATTAGGTAATCTAAAAACCTAATTTTTTTTAGTGGCACTTTAGGAGGCAGATATACATAATTAATTTAATTATACAGATTTGAGCGAAGAAAAATTGAAAAATGACGAGACTTTTGGAACAAACAATTAATATATGACCTATATCTTACTCTCTAAATCTAAATCAGTCAATTTTCGTAAAACTGTGCCTTTTTGAATCAGTGAAATGAATTTATTTGAAAATCTATGATATTTCAATTGTTTGATTGATTTATTTTAGTCAAAATTATTGATTTATTCTGTCGAATGGGGAATTGATTAAAAAATCAATTACTTTACTGATTTTTAAAAAATAGAATTTTTTCAAATTTATAAATATAATTATTGAAATACTGCCCGCGAGGGCAATTTTTTTTTGAAAAATCATTATTAACTTTTAATTTTTTTTCTTGAAGAATTTTGAAAAATAGCAATTTTTACGTGAAAATTTGAATTTTTGCTTGAAAATGCAAAAAAAGTGACTGGGAGGAAAAAAGTGACTTTTAGTGACTTTTGGATGAAAAAAGTGACTTTTAGTGACCAAAGTCGAAAAAAGTGACAAACACCCTAAAAAAGTGACCTGCTATGATGCCTGATATGTACTTTAAATCAGTTAAAATCAAATAAATAAAAAAAAATACCAAAATGGTGAATTCGAATCTACTTCTATCAGGAAATTTATATTATAAATTCGCTGGACAAAATAAAACCGAGTCATCTTAATTTCAAATTAGAAAAATTATTCGTTCAATTTCATTCATTTATACGTAACGATGTAAAATCTGGACTAAAAATCGTGGAAAATTCCACTCTTTTTTATCACTACCACCACTACCACCAATAATCAATTCAAAAATCACAAACTTACCAAATTTCAAACTTCATTTACACATCCATGAGCTACTATGGGATCCAAAATCGCAGACCATCGATCAACACATCCACATCGCCTGCAACACATCGTCAATTACATTCAAGACCCGTCAACACCATAACGAAACAACCGTCGTATAAAAAAACCCCAAAGTCGAGCTAATTTACGCAGGCATCAGGTACTCGCGCGACACAATCACGACACAAACAAGCACCACAAAAAACCTTCAACCTCGACAAGAGAAAAGGAAAAAAACGCGAAAAAATAATTTAAAATAGAACGAAACCCAGAGAAAGAAAACTTTCAAAACAAAAACAATCGAAACGGAAAGTAATAAAGAAAACGTTAAGTAAACCGGAACATGACAAGTGAATCGAGGGGGTACACGTTACACAGACTGGCATTTGACTTTAAGTAGCCGTACTTTTTCACGCCACGACGAGAAAACTGAAAAAGACGATGAGTGGGACTGAAATGAGGGAAGGGTCGCGATCGCGACTCGAGTTAAAATAGCATTCGACCTTCTCTCCGCCACATTCGACGATGCAATAAAACGCATTGCATTGGGAATATTCTCAAAAAAAAAATCATCTTTTTATCGCACCCCTCCCCGAGCACGCGCATTCGCCTTCCCTCCCTTCTCGGTACACGTGAGAAACGGTACTTAGATGCAGTTTGACAGAACAATGAACTCGTTGACAGATCAAGGTAACCGGTGCGAGAAAAATTTACATAAATGTTTAATAATTAAAACTAGTTTTCGTCTTATTTCTCTTCTTTTTTTTGGGAGGTATTGTTTTACCTCAAATTATGTAAAGTACCATTATAAAGGAAGCTATTCGAACAACCTGGGCTATTTTATCAGTCTTTTTTCTAAACAATTAATCACGATCACGCGTACTTATCTCATATTAATATTAAACTGCTTTTAAATATTACGAAAATGCCGCCCAAATTATCACCATACGATACCGGTCGTGTAATGTTTATGTACACAAAACGGTAGGATAAGTAAGGCTAGGTTTATTTTAATAATGTTTATTTTCTTAAATTCCGGCTTTTGTATGTATTCGAATTGTAAATATCACCGCAAAGAAATACTACCTCCTAATTATTTTTGCCGAAAATGGGATTTCGACGATCTAACAAGTGCAAATTTATTCCAAGTTCTACAGAGTGACCGAAAAGTAGTTTCAAAAAAGAAATGGTTCCCAAAAATTGCCCAATTAATTTATCCGAAAAAGGGTAAGTATAGCAGGATAAGTAATAAGCATGGTGTTTTGGCCCTGGAAAGGGATTTTGATGAAACCTACTCCAAAAGTTGAGTCATGATGAGAAAAAATTCTGACAAAAATTTTGGACCCCAGAGCAAGTATTTTCGGGGGGAGGGGCCAAAATGTATTTTTTAAACCTGATTTTTTCGATTTTTGCCAAATGTAGATAAAAATTTCGTGTTTTTTAAAATTGAATCTAGAAGGTCAGAGGAACCCTAAAAAATTTGTTTCAAAATTTTTGACCCATTTTTCGTCCAGTTATGACGTTTTAACAATTGTGAGCGGCCATTTTAGAAAGAAATTTCAGAGAGACAGTCGCCATTTTTTTTTAGAAATGTGTTATTTATTGTTGATTATACCACACAAATTTCAATGAGTTTGAGTTGGTACAACATTGTCAAAAAAAATAAATAAAAACTGACCATCGGTCATGCGGAGCCCGAACGTTCATGTCAACTTCTCACGACACATTTTGGTCCCTCCCCCCCCCCCCCGAAAATACTTTCTCTGGAGGTTCAAAATTTTTGTCAGAATTTTTTTAGAATTTGTGATTTTTTTTTATGCCTGAGCGAAGCGTTGAAAAAATTGGATTTTTTAATAAATGCTTTGAAAATCCCTATCTGATGTAAGTGTAATGTAAATTTAATAAATACATACAACATGCATTTTTCGGGGGGGGGCAGAATTTTTTCCGGGAGGCCTGACCCCCTCGAACGCTGTTAACCTCAAACCAATGCATTCAACGTTGAAATAAGAAAGGATTCAATTTCAGCGTTTCACAAATTTTAACCAGTAACCAGATGTTTAATTCTGTATTATTGCAATTAATTCTCTGTTTTGACGTTTTGAGGGAATAATTGTGCATTTTTGAGGTTCTTTGAATAATTACTTGTACAGAGGTTAGAAAATGTTTAATTTTAGTAGAACATTAAAAAAAAATTGTTATCCCATCAATAATAAATTTTTACTAAAATTTCAAATTTTACATGGGGATAGTACTTTTCAGTCACCCGGTATTTTTTTCGACTTTAAAATTTTCAATTTCTTCAGTTCTATTTTTTTAAAAAATTTTATCCAATTTCAAACTTTTTCCAACAGTAAAATTTTTTTTAATTTAAATGTTCTCAAAAATTTTTCAACTTGAATTTTTTTTAATTTATAACTTTTAATTTTTAAGAAAATTCAACATTATATTTTTCAAAATTTTTTCCAATTCAATAATTTAAAAAAAGAATTTAAATATGAAATTGAAAAAAAATGGGGAAAAAATGACGCACTTTTCCCTTTACGGTAAAAACCTTGGATCATGGATGAAATTGTTCAAATGTACCTTACATTCGGAATGGTAATGGTCTGACTAACCAAAAACAAAAAATGAAAATACATACAGTGTGACACAAAAGTTTTGTCCACTTGAAATACTTCTCAATATCTCGACACTGAAAGCAGATACAAAGATGATTGAAAAAGCCTTATGTTCCCATTTCCAGCTATGAGGGCACTGAAGGCCGATGATCATATTTCCAGCCCGACACACAGGGGTCCACCCTTTGAGAAACCGGTTGGGGTCAAAAAACTGGGGTCTCGGGTTTTTTGTGAAATGAACTCTACACACTGACGCAATTTAAAATGTGGTATGTTTTTTTGAAACCGGTTCAGCAGTTTCGAACCAGTTGTCAATATATCCAAAAAAGTGGAAATACGAAAAAAAAAAGTTTGAAACAAAAGTTGTAGAGAATAAAAAACTATCATTTTTCATTCCTTTACTTTTTTTCCATATTGCAATGGAAATAAGATATAGAACAAAGGACTCGAGTATGATTTTCTCTTTTTTAAGCGATAACTCTTCTCCGTTGCTAGATGAAAAAAAATTACAGAACGTAAAATGTTCAGTTTTGATTTCTCTACAACTTTTAATTCGCAATTTTCTTGACATCTCTAATTTTTGATAACCGGTTTTCGACTTGAAAAAAAATCACCTAAAAAACTTGGAAAAATTGGGGTTATCTAGCACCAGTTTCAAAAAAGTGGAGATATCAAATGAAATGTAAAATAAAAGTTGTAGAAAATTAAAAACTGACCATTTCACGTTTTGTAATTAGTCCGGGAGCCCGAATAGGACATGGATTGCACCCCCCCGCCGATCCTCTGAAACATGATTTTTCTTGAAGGGGGCATCCTAGGCAATATTTTAAGAGGTTGTATTCAAAAAAAAAGTTGGCCCTACTAACAAAATGGCGGCCATTTTGATTGACAGATTCGCCCAAAATCGGAATTTTCACGTTTAACTCATTAATTGTGGGACTTACGAAAAAATGTATAATAACAAAAAATGTTCTACATAAAATTTAGAACATTTTTTATCATAACATCAAACCCGTGAAATGGTCGCGTTCGCGAGATACACGCGCGCGAAGTTGCGCGCGGCAAATTTTTCACTTGTTAAGTACCTATTCTGACTACGAGTTTACTTTCATCGCGGAAACGTGGTTTAAACCCTCTTGATTGCAATTTACAAATACTTCTCACATTTTCAAAATACCCACGTGTGCAGTGGTCCACCCAGGGGGCTAGAGAGCTATAAACCCCCTCCCCAGGTTAGGAAAGGGGATTTTTTTCAATTACAAAAATGTGGAGAAAAGGGCAATTTTTTGCTCCTTAAACATGATTTTTCTAAAAAAAATTGTTCTCTCTTCGCTCGCGCAGTATTTTAATCATTTTATTTCTTGAATAAACATATAAGTATGCAACTCTCTAAATCTGAATCAGTATTTGAAAAAATTCTGCCTTTGAGAATCAGTGATTTTCATTGAAAATTAATGATTTTCCACTGATCTTCAAAGACTATTTCATACTAAAACAGACCAAAAATGAAGTCGGGTTTTCCGATTTCGCTCAATTTTTTTTAAGAGTTATCCTTGGCGGTCTATTCACAAAACCACAATCATTTTTTTAGCTCTCAAGGGAGTGAGGAGGCGGGCTTTTAAATTTTTATGCAATTGCGTTTTTTAGCCGAATTACCCAAATTTGAAGGCTCATATCTCGAGATACGTTGTACTTGAGGAAAAACTGTTTGCGGGATCTGAAAGATAACTAATAGGAGATTTAAAAAAGGTAATCACATTTTGAAAAGCTCAAAGTTGAACTTTGGTGGGAAAAGCTCAACTTTCACGATAAAAACAAAAGATGAAACTACCATTTAAAAATCCGAAAAAATTACAGAGAGAACCTAGCATTTTTTACCAATTTTTCAACCGAAAAATATTTAAGATGGGATCATTAGACCCCTGGGAGGTACGGGGGTCCACAATTTTGACCGAAATTCAAAAAAATCGAAAAATTGAAGTAACGCATCGATTACTACTAATTCAAAGGCGCTGATTTTGAATATGTATTCAGTTTTTTCATTCGACCCCTCTGAACTCACCTATTAGTCTTCTTGATAGGGGCAAAATTCAAAAAACTGAAAAATAACGTGTGACCTGTCGTTTGTTAGGTTTTTGAGGGCGCAAAGTTCGAAAATTTGCTTATTTTTTGGATTTGACCCTTTAGGGCCCCTCTAGCCTCTTGGGAAAAACTATATTGAAAAAAAAAAATATCGCGTGGCATTTCGATTATAACTAATTTGAGGGCGTAGAATTCGAATATCGACTTACTTTTTGATCCGACCTCCCCGTGCTCTAACTGAAACCTTCCTCCAGACTGATGTGATCATACGGAAATGAATATTTCAAAAAATTACGGGGAGAGGGTCGGATCAAAAAGTAAGTTGATATTTATATTTTACGCTCTCAAATTAGTTAGAATCGATATGCCACACGAAATTTTAATTTTCAATGAAAATCATTGATTCTCAAAAACAGAATTTCATTAAAGACTGATTCAGATTAGAGAGTTGCATACTTATATGTTTATTCAAGAAATAAAATGATTAAAATACTACGCGAGCGAAGAGAGAACAATTTTTTTTAGAAAAATCATGTTTAAGGAGCAAAAAATTGCCCTTTTCTCCACATTTTTGTAATTGAAAAAAATCACCTTTCCTAACCTGGGAAGGGGGTTTATAGCTCCGTAGCCCCCTGGGTGGACCACTGCACACGTGGGTATTTTGAAAACGTGAGAAGTATTTGTAAATTGCAATCAAGAGGATTTAAACCACGTTTCCGCGATGGAAGTAAACTCGTAGTCAGAATAGGTAACAAGTGAACATGGAAAAATTTGCCGCGCGCAACTTCGCGCGCGTGTATCTCGCGAACGCGACCATTTCACGGGTTTGATGTTATGATAAAAAATGTTCTAAATTTTATGTAGAACATTTTTTGTTATTATACATTTTTTCGTAAGTCCCACAATTAATGAGTTAAACGTGAAAATTCCGATTTTGGGCGAATCTGTCAATCAAAATGGCCGCCATTTTGTTAGTAGGGCCAACTTTTTTTTTGAATACAACCTCTTAAAATATTGCCTAGGATGCCTCCTTCAAGAAAAATCATGTTTCAGAGGATCGGCGGGGGGGTGCAATCCATGTCCTATTCGGGCTCCCGGACTAAATGTTTTTTTCATCTAACAATGGAGAAGAGTTATGGTTTGGAAAAAAAATTATACTCGAACCTTTAGTACGACGACTTCTTTCCATTGCAAGATAGAAAAAAAGTCATGGAACAAAAAATAATTGTTTTTTAATTTTAAACAATTTTTGTTTCAAATGTTTCTTCATATTTCCACTTTTTTTGGATGTACTGACAACTGGTTCGAAACTGCTGAACCGGTTTCAAAAAAATATACCTACTACATTTTAATTGCGTCAGCGTGTGTAGAGTTCATATTTTTACAAAAAAAAACAAGACCAACATCTTTTTTACCCAAACCGGTTTCTCAAAGGGTGAACCCCTTGTGAATTGGCCAGAAAATAAGACCATCGGTCCTCAATGCCCTCTCACTGGGAACACAAGGCCGTTTCAACCGTTCCCGTATCTCTTTTCAGTTTCGAGATATTGAGAAGTATCTCAAGTGGGCAAGACTTTTGTGTCATACTGTATAAATCCCAGCCCTACCTATAAAGCGTTTATTACCTACTTACGACTACGATTTTCCAAAATAAATTGTTGAAAAATTTAAAAAATGTTCAAGTAGCAGAACGTTGAGGAAGGTAACTTTTGCCATCACTGAAAAATAATACGACCAATGGAATTTCTTTTTTGGTTTATATTTTTCGACAATTATTCCAAGTTCCCACTTCTGCGTCTCCTTTATTTATTCCGTTATGAAGAAAATTGTTTATCAAGGCTTGGATATTTTCTTACATATCAAAATCTTTAAATAAGATAATGATAATATCCAATGACGTAGTTTTTTCCGAGAAGTCTAAGTTTTTGAGATGCGTATTTTCAATAAAAAAAAAAAAGAAGTTGAATTTTGAAATTTCAACTAAAATATCTCGAAAGTTAAGCCCCATGAGAAAAAATGAATTGAACTCTACAAAAAGGCAATTTTTCGCTCTACGATTTATGTTCTATTTATTTTTTTCGTTGAACCCATAGGCGGCGTTTGAGAATTTTTCCGTGTGGTGCTCGTATATGAGTATCATGGCTGCTCAGATTTTAACCCCCCCCCCACCCCCGTCTTTTCAACCAGATCATTAGTTCTGGTTTCTGATGAATCTTCTTACAGGTACCAGTGTAAAATTCGGGGGAAAATAGTAACTTGAATGACCTTTTTTGAGTCGCAAGGTAACCAAACAATCAGCCTTTTTTTCAACAAGTATCACTTATAGAAATCAATACTCTAATTTTTTTGTAAATATCGAATGTTTAACTACCTTAAAAAATTATTTTTTTGTCCAGTTCAGATTTTTTGGTCTAAAAATTCTACATTTATGTAGGTATTTCTCGCAATTCATTAAATATCTAATCTACCCATACCCTCTTTTTCTCCTACAAGAAATCAAAAACAAGCACTCGGTATCAACAAATTCTATGAGAGCTCCTTCATTTTTTCCGATTTGCTTCCCTAAATAGAAAACCAGAAAGGAGGTTTGTGTGAAGAAAAAACTGTCAATAATTTTGATATTGTAATACAATTTATTACTGACCCCGAGCGAAGCGAGGGCGAAAATTTTTGCGGAAAACGACAATCGAAACTGAAATTCTATCAATCTTTTCCATTTCCTATACTAGAAAGTGTAATTTGTGACTTTTGATGTTTTTTTTTTTTGGAAAAATTCGTGACTTTGATAGTCTACAACCTGACAGGCATCTTAAAAATGTGACCAATGGATTTTTCTTGTTTTTTCACTCTTCCTCCCACTTCCTTGAACATCATAATCCAGAATATCATGACCCTCCTTCTCCCCTACAGCCTACGGCTCTGTAAAAAGGATATGTTCAAATTTTACAATTTAAAAACACTATAATTTAGCCTTAGTAGAGCGAGTACAAATATTTTTTGAATGTAGGTACTATGAACATTTTTTTAAATAGCGTGCTTGAGATTTCAATTTTTCGAAAAATGAATACGATACCTTTGAAAAAAAAATTTTTTGGTCACTTCAATTATTAATACACTTTTGGTAGATATTTAAAATCGTCAATGTAAAATTTTAATAGTATATGTTGGCAATTTTTTCGTGTGGTGCTTAGCACCACACGGATTTTTCCGAGTGGTGCTCGAGCATGCGAGCACCGCATCAAACGCCGCCAATGGTTGAACCCTTCCTTTGCTCAGAAAATTGACCTCAAGTATCAAAGTTATCAAAAAGTGTAAAAAACTGTTCAAAAAAATTCAAATTGGGAAAAATCCTTGGGCGATGGAATTTTTTATTAAAATGCAAATGGACTTGAATTTTTTTCTATTTTTTTCTCATTCTAAATTTTTAAATACTTCATTCATTTTTCTTAACTTTTCAAAAATAGTTTCTTCTTTTTTTTTCAAAAATAAAATGTACTTATCTCAAACATTTTTATATTATATTACAATTTAAGACAATTTAGAGAGACAGTGATGCCAACATTGCGAATTTAAGGCACTTTTTTAAAAAAATTGAACTTCATAATTTTATTTTTTATTAAAAAGTTGATGCATTTCAATATATCATCGATCATTCAATTTTTTTTGTTTTTTCAAGTCTAACATAATGTCACCATTACGTCTTGATTTAATTTTTTTCCAAGTTTTTTTTTCACCCAACAGAATATCAATACCTCCTATGTCAGCGATCATCTAAATTTTTTCCACACAATATCATTATGTCATGGCAAGCGTATAATGTCGAAAAGGAGCGTTAAGTAACCGTTACAGAAAAACGTTACACTTCAAATCCCCCTCCCCCCCGCCTTAAGACATACCCATGTTAAAACTCAAAATTAGAAAAAAAATTGATACCCAAAATTGGAAAAATTTCAAAATCAAGTAGTAAGTACTTATAATTTTGAAAAAAAAATGAATTAAAAAAATTGAAAAAATTTCAACTTACGTTAGAAAAAATTAGTACTTGGATAGTGGAAATCCCATTTTGGGCAAAAATAATTAGGAGCTAGTAAAGAAACGAGACGATAAGCAATTCGGCTACTTAATCTGGTCTCTTGATCTGTTATCATTGTTGTACAAGTTCGTATCTCCCTCTCTCCCCTCCTCCTTCCCATTCTAGACAGAAACGAGAATAATTCGTTTCGATAAAATTTTACGAGTCTCAGGTAGTTTTTTTTTCTTTAAATACCGACGAATAAACTGGCAACTAGAATGAGAAATAAAGAAGTTAGTTCCCAGCGAATAAATTTTTACACATGTGAAGAAATGGAACAATTTACGAGACGATAATGATTGCGATTTGTAATACGAGTTCGATGTGACGATTGCCACGAGAGTAAAGGACTTGTGAACCTGTTCCGCATACTCCGCATTTATGGGACTATTTACAATCCACATTTGCATATCTTTCGGTCGACTTGAAAGTGATGAAAAATACTCACGTAAGGCAAATACGAGTATACTCGGCGATTTTTATAAAATAATAGCTTTACAATGTCGATACCAAGACCCAGCAGGGAGATTCGAAATGAAAATCGTTCGAGAGAAGAATGCGGTATGAAAAAAATTTCTAATCTGGGTATTTGTTAATAGAATATCGATAATTAATCTCATTCGCGGAATTTCAAACGTGTTCCTAGTTCTAGGTTCCTCCAATGCCATTTTGGTTACTAGGAGGTCATCGAATCGCAAAAAGAATTAAAGGATTGATTTTTACTATATTACCATAATTATTTTGAATCGATTATTTTTTTAAATCATTAAATTATCAAAATTAAGCAGAAAATTGAAAATTTTTCATTTGATTTGTTAAATATCACAAAAATAAACTTTAATACAAATATTTGATTACTTTTAGCAAATACAGTACAAAATTTGATATTGATGAAAATAATCTAGGAAAATTACAAAAATATTGCTTTTAGACAAAATTCGTTGATGCTTTAAATTACACAAAGAAATATTAAAAATTGATAAAAATCTTAAAAATCGTAAATAAAACTAAAAGATTAACAGTTTTGCAAACACATGATAGAAAAAAGTTAGTTCTTTAAAAAAAGTTGATAAATCTTACAAAATGTCATTCATAAATCAATGCCCCTTTCAAAAAGAAAGGCTCACACTAACAAATTCTAATACCCCCACAGAAATTTTGAAAGACACCTCCCAACATATTCAAAAAATTTTAACATTCCTCTCTAATACAAATCTAAAATCCCTACTCTGACGTAACCCCCTTTTCCACACGCCTCTAGCCTTAGTTGCTGTATATGGCGTTATAAAATAAAAAATAAAAAAATAAAAAAAATATCGTAAGCAATTGATTAAAATTGTCGAGAATATCTTTTTAAAAAAAATTATGAAAATAATTCCAAAATTACTTTCAAAAATTTTCATCAATGATGCAATAAATCAATTATGTCAAAAACAAGCCTACTTCTAAACGTCGGGGTCACAAAATTAACATCAAGATGAAGGCGGGATCAAGAAAGACATCACAAATTTTCGATTTCATCGAATAGAAAAAACAATAACAATACAAAAAATTGAGAAAAAATTACATCAATAATTAAAGCGATTTCGACTCTCCTCCCTTTTCGCTCATAATCTCTCATTCAAAACCTACACTCCCATCGTTGATAAAAACACCCTCAGCCATACCTTATACGTCACCCTGCAGTGCTTCATTAGTATACCACGCTTGGCAGAAAAAACCACCAGCACAACCAATACGTTGCACATGTAAATGAGAAATACAGAAGCGTGTGGTTTTAAAAAAAGCCAAATCGTCCGACACATGTATCTAATTAGTAAACGGAATCCTAGACGTTTTCGATTATTACGGCTGAAACTGTTAAAAAGCAAATTGCTCAATTTGTCAAGGTCTATAAAGATTCGGGGTGTTTGGGCGTCGTGTCGAGTACCTTAGGAAATACGAATACAGCACACGTAGGCAGTCGTGTATTTATTTTCGAGTCCGAATCGAACTGGGTATAAATGAGATGGCTGTGGTGTGTTTAAATTCTACGTGAAAATATTACCCAGGGGTGGTTGACATTGCAGATGGTTCTTTCAGAATTAAAAAAATACTTGGAAGTTGGGAGAACAAATGAACTGAGTGGAATCATACTGATTATAATTTAAAAATTGTATAGATCTATTTTTTTACATGGATATTAATTTTATTATTATGAATATTTTTTTTTTTCAATTCGAAGAGAATGGAACATTATTTTGAGAGAAGGGAGAAGGAGAAGGGGGAATTTTTACCCCATTTCCAGTTTAAAATAAAGTTTTTTAAAAACAGCAAAGAGCACCACATTACTAAAAATTTTATAAAAATATTTCACTTGGATTCTGTCAAATTTTTAACTTCTTTCACATTTCCCTTGGAAATTCCAAGTTTAATATAATTTTAATAATTAATATAATTTTTTAAATTACGTTAAATATTTCTTTCTCTAAACTTATCAGTGTTAAAAATTAATATAAAAAACAATACTTAATTTTAATTACAAAAATTAAACTAAGAAAAATAGGCAACGAAAAATTAATCAGTCTTTTTCAACAATAATTAATTTACTTTTCTTTTTTTGGAAAAAAGAATAAATATTGTGAGCAAAATCTTTCACAGCACGTCACTTTGTTGGCTTGGAATCACCACAGAAATACTTTATCGTTAATTACATCATTCAAAATATCTTTAGCTAATAACCTGTTGACATCAAACAAAAAATTCAAAAAAAATCTCTTACAAAGGAGATATCCAAACTCAAAGTAAAATTTTGAGCCGATGCAATAAAAAATTGAAAATATATCATAAAAGAACCTCATATCCAGCATTTCAAAAGCTGAACTTCATTTCTCGAATTTTGGCGAATTTTTGAAATTTCGAAATTACATCATTGCCCTGCAAAATACGAAAATTTGATCTGATCAAAGAAAAAAGGTAAAACTTGGTAAGTATATAATATATTATACTCTATTTTTGACCTGCCGAATCGATTGGAAGAGGTTTTGAGACGATTTGGAGCCTCCATAAGATTTTGGAATTTTCCAGCACGGGAGAAAAGCCCATAAAAATGGCCTATATGAACTTCAGCACTAATAATTGCGGATTAGTTACCCATATTGATGACCTGTTTGATCAATTAAAGCACAATTTTCTAAAATTCTTAACTTCCAACTCAAATCCATATTTTTTGGAGAAAATTTTTTCAGGAAATTAGGTACTTAACTTACATGGATTTGAACAGGAAGTTACAAATTTCGGAAAATTGTGCCTTAATCGATCAAATAGGTCACTAATATCAGGCATGAAACACAGATTTTTGGGAAAAATAGTGACTTGAGTGACTTTTTATGAGGCAAAAAGTGACCTATTTTTCGAAAAAAGTGACCAATTTTTTAATTTTTTTTCATAAATAATTCTCCTCCCCCCCCCCTCCAAAAAATCATAACTCAAACTGTATTTCTCTCTGCGATAGTGCTGAAAATACTTTTTTTCTGAATTTTTTTTTTATTAAATTGATAAATCTTTACTTGAAGCTACGAGTTTAAATTATTATAGGTAATTTCCGTCTAAAATAAGTTTTTACTGAAAAAAATCGTAATATTCTGCATCTAAAAATTACGAGTTCTAAAAAATAAGCTAGTATTTTTTTTTTTTGAAATTTAGTATTTTTTTAATTTTATGCAAGAGCGGAAGGCCGTTTGAATGGAAAAAGTGACTTTAGAGTGAAAAAAGGGACCAATAGTGACCTTTTGGAAAAAAAAAGGAATTTTTAGTGACCAACTCTGAAATAAGGGATAAGCCACTAAAAAAAGGTGACTCTGTTTCATGCCTGTGATATGAGTAATCCGCTATTATAAGTGCTGAAGTTCATATGGGCCATTTTTATGAGCTTTTCTCCAGTGCTGGGAAATTCCAAAATTTTCTAGAGGCTCCAAATCGTCTCGAAACCTCTTCCAATCGATTCGGACGGTCAAAAATAGGGTATATACCAAATTTCAGTTTATTTCGTTGATCAGATCAAATTTTTATATTGTGCAGGGCAATGAAATAATTTTGAAATTTAAAAAATTCCCGAAAATTAGAAAAATAGACTTCAGCATCTGAAATTTTGGATATGGGGTTCTTTCATGATATCCTTTCGATTTATTTTTGTTTCGGCCCAAAATTTTACCCAGAGTTGGAATACCTCCCTTGTTAGAATCCTACAGATAAAAATCAGAAACCCCATATTACCTAACTGTAGGTGTTGGTACCACTGATGACGTAAGTAGGCATAAAACATCGTTTTCGCTGATGATCGCGTACAATTTGTAATTTTCCGAATACCAATATGTCTCACGAGCTTTATGAGCTGATGGGTTTTCTATCAATGAAAAATAATCACTAGAATTGATATCTATTGAACTGAGATATGTAATCGTACCATCAAAGCTCACCGTTATCTTTCAACAAATCTCGCACATTTTGATAATAAAATATCCTCAAAGTATCCAGATGGATTTTATTCTCCGAAATCGAACCCAGTAGAAGATACTTGCCAATTATCGGATTCACCAGCATCACTCTAAAAATTACAACTTGAATTAAAGGAAAAATCTTCACCCCGGGGAAAATTTTAAATTAGGGAAAAAACACCAACCCTATGATACCATTTTGTAAACTGAAACAATCCGGAAGTACTTTCGGTATGGTTGTTTTCACCTCGCTCAACTGATCCACGACTGGACTCCAACATACAGCTACGCTCTGCTCGAAATCCATTAAAGAAGGGGCAGGACCACATAAAGCGCTGATCCAGATATCATTAATTAAACAGCAAGACACCAATCGAAACGCAATCTAGAATGCGGATAAAAATTCACCGTAATAGTAGAACTTCATTCAGAGGATAATTTTTCCTTCCTGTGTTCTCTGAGATCCCTACCTGGGGGCTTTTTACAGGCAAGAATACCGGAATGTCGTTAGTTGTCGTGGAGCTGTTGATTGACGTAACAATCGATAGAAGGTTTTTCTCGATACTCGATAAATCCCACCAGGCTGGCGTGGCTACGGCGATCTTACCGCGTACTGTTAGGCAGCAAAATAATGATGATATGCTTTCCGACCACTCGTCCAATTTCTCCTTCAAAAATATTGCCAGTGATGTAAATGGGGTTACATTGGAGAATGCCTTTTTTATAATATGCATGCTGCATCCTCTTACTTGCAATAAATTGAAATAAGAACATGGTATGACTTCGACCATTGATAATAAATTAATTTCATCGTCATTGTCGTAATATTCATCGGCATTTTTTAGAATCTCGTCCACAATTGTATAGCATGGCTGGTCCCCAGAAAAAAAGAAAAAATTATTTTATGCGAAATATTATAAGTGCTTGGGTATTTTGTGCAAGGGAAGAAGGGGAAGGTGATGATGTGATGAGTTATTCTAGCACATAGAACTCCAATTAGTACCACTCTTTGAAAATACCAATTTTTTGGGTGAATTTGTTTCAAATTTTAATTGTACTACAATTATTTTAATTTCGAACAGGATTTCAATTCAATTAGGAACCACTAAACCGGAGTTGAAATGCATAGATCTTTTTTTTATTGGACCATGACTTTTTTTTCAAAATTTCTTTCATCATAAATTTTCAAGTTTTTGTGCAAATGAGTGAGCACCATTGAACCGGTTTCAAAAAACGTATAAACAAAAATAATAATAAGCTTTTGATAGTTCAAAATATTTGGTTTAAATTTTTTTATATTTCAACATTTTTAGAAATGGTTGAAACCCGCTGAACCGGTTTCAGACTCTGTATCTTGAATTTTCAGCAGCGATTAAAAACTATTGAACCAGTTTTTAAAAAAAGCATGACCAAAAATAACGTATTTTTGTTGATTTACACTTTCTATTTGGTGTTTTTTTATATTTTCAATTTTCAGAGAAGTTTGAATATCACTAAACCGGTTTCAGGAAATATATTGACGAAAAAGTACGTATTTTTGACTACCCTTGATTTTTGTTTCACATTTTTTTGTACTTCCAATTTTTAAGAACGTTAACAACCGGTTGAGAACTACTAAACCGGTTTCAAAAAACGTATGATCTAAAAATGGCATCATTTTGATATGTAGTCTGAAATTTTTGCTGAAAACTTTTCCATATACTTTTGATTTTTAGAAATGATTTAGAAGCATTGAACCAGTTTCAAAAAAACCTGAACAAAAAGTAAAGTATTTTTGTAGCTTAACAAATTTTCATTTGGTATTTTTTCGCAGGTTCAACTCTTGTTAGCTTGAAAATCACTACAAACCGGTTTCAGGAAATATAGAAACAAAAAATAACGTATCTTTGATGTTCTACAGTTTTTGTATGACATTTTTTTTAGCATCTCCAATTTTCTTAGAATATCAACAACTGGTTGAGAACCAGTAAACCGGTTTCAAATAACGTATAAACAAAAAATGACATTAGTTTAAAATTTTCATTCGAAACTTAAATTTGTGTTATTTTCGATTTTTAGAAGTAATTAGGAATCATTGAACCGGTTTCAGGAAATGTGTACACAAAAACTAACGTATTTTCAATGTTTTGCAATATAACTGAGAAACACTGAACCGGTTTCAAAAACCGTAAAAACAAAAATAACGCACTTCTGATGAATTCCTACACCGGTTTCAGGAAAAGTACCAAAAAAAAATTACGCTTTTTTGATACTCGAAAATTTCTGTTTGGCATTTTTTTCTCATTCATCATTTTCAAGAAGTTATCAACAACTGACTGAGAAGCACTGAACCGGTTTCAAAAACTTAGAAACAAGAAATGGCGTGCTTCTGATAGACGAAAATTGTTGTTAAAACTTTTTTACATATCTTTCTTTTATCGAAGTACCTTTTTAGAAACCATCGAACCGGTTTCAAAAAAAACATCAACCAAAAAATTCGTACTTATCATGCTGTACAATTTTTGATTGATTATCTTTCCATCTGTAATTTCTAAAAAAGATTGAAATCAAAGAATAATTATGTTATTTCCAAAAAAGAGCTTTGATAAATAAATGTTTTTAAGAATTTTGGACACTGTGAAAAAAATTCACTTTTGAACTCATCATAATCGTAGAAAATTATTTCAATATTTTAATCCAATCAAATATTATTGACGCCATATGGATCAATCAAACAAATTATAAAATGAAATTGCCTGAATACGATTCTCAAACTCATTTCTCAAAAAGGAATAAATATGTCAAAATTTTGACGTCTCGAGAAAAAAAATCACGACAAAAAGAAAATTCGCGATAAAGTAGACAGAAGAAAAAAATCATTCCCATCACCAATTTCACAAAAATCTGCTCACCCTAATTTCTTTCTTCAAACGATCAACACGTTTCACATTGGTCAGCTCATCGATTCCGACGGTCAATACCATAGCGTCAAAAATACAACTTAGAATCGTCTCGCCGTCATTCAATACGGATTGTTTACTGATCAAAATTAACGATAATCTGTAAAATTTACAAAACATAAGAAATTTCGAAATCCGGATCACACTTCAAGTAATAAAATTTCTTTACTTTTCCGTAACATTTTTCCAATGAACGAAAAAATCTTTTCCTTGGGTAGATTTGAAAGTAACAGCGTGAACTTTTCCGAATACTTGAATACCATTCAACGGAGCTACTTCAGAAAACGTAGGCTGAAAGTACAAATTATTATTAACATCAATGTGGAAACTGATCGTTCATTACATAAGAAAATTACTACTCACTGTGGCATCAGTACCGGAAGATCGGCTGAATATGGGTATACCTCCGGTGACCATACAGTAAACATGTAGTACCATTTTTATAATTTTTTAAAAAATTTGTTTAGTTTTTAGCAGGTTTTTATCTTTTTACCTGCACGCTCGACAAAGAAAAACAAAAATAAATAAGGAATTAGATTACAAAATAAAGAAAGAAAATCTTTGGTAAATAACAACGAAAAGGAATTAAGATAGATTCGCCTCGTACAGAAGCATCTCATCTTCTAGCGTCAGATTACATCCAGCTTCGCTAGCTTCTTCGACATCATCGACATCATCGACTTCATCTACTCCAGCGATTTCATCGACTTCATCTACTCCAGCGATTTCATCGACTTCATCGACCTGTTTCGATGGAGTTTTCTTGACGTTTTCGGCCGCATGTCGTAATATATCTCTGACCATGTCCACGTCACCGCATACAGCAAAACTGCTTCGATTCGGCGACCGTAATTCGGTGGTCAGTCTGGCGTTCGGCGAGTTACGTTGTGGTGGCTTTTGAAGTTCTACCTGAGGTTTAGAAGGTAGCTGATTCGTTTCTGGTTCGATATTCTTAGCGAATTGAATTTGATTTTCTTTACCGGTATCGATTAGGGTATCACTTTCCTTAGACGTGTTCAGTTCCGTCTGTTCGGCTTTCTTTTTCAGCGCTTTGGTAGGTTTTGGCGCGGTGGAATCGTCGATTTTGGTTTTTTTCGTAGGATGTTGGTCAAGATCACCGGCAGCTGATCGTTTTTGTTTTCTAGGCGTTTTTCGAGGCGTCTTACGAGGAGTTTTGCGAGGTGTTTTAGCAGTAAAACTCGGTGGAAGGTCGCCGACAGAGTTTCTCAGCCTCGCATCCCACGTTGGAGCTTCTATTATCGGCGGAGGTCTTTGTAGATGCGAATTCTCAGGAAATTGTCGTCGTTCCGATGATGCTTGTGCTCTAGGAATAACTGTCTGCATTTCTGTGATCATCTCGTTGCTTGTTAGGGAAGATTTCGTAGCAGGCTCGCTTGGATTCGATTTAGGATTACGAACTGGCGGTGGTTTATCTTGATTCGGTGGAGCACTTCGAGCTGGCAGTGGTTTATCTTGATTCGGTGGACCACTTCGAGCTGGCAGTGGTTTATCTTGATTCGGTGGAGCACTTCGAGCTGGCAGTGGTTTATCTTGATTCGGCGGAGCACTTCGAGCTAGGAGTGGTTTATCTTGATTCGGCAGAGCATTTCGAGCTGGCTTAGTTTTCGCTGGATTTGATTTATCCGTAACCCTGTGATTATTCGGAATCGTTTTAGGTGCTTGACTCTTACGAATGACTGGTTCCAGAGGAGTACTATCGACAGATGGCACTGTTTCAGTTACACTGGCAGCAACTTGGTTCGGATTCGTTAGAGGATCATCTATCGGTGAAATATTACTCGGATTCTCGTTTTGTTTCAAAGGAGTATTGTAAAGTTCCTTTCGTAAATTAGGATTAACTGTTAAATTATCAAGCAGAACGTGAGCAAAACTGGTACGTCGGTCATCGGATTGTTTAGTTTCAGGAACGTTCGCTTTTGGTATAATTTCAGATTTGTTAATGGCGTTTCTGAGTTTAGCTTTGCAAACCTGCGGTTTAACCTTATCCGATTTCAGCTTCGCCTTACAAATAACAATCGATTCAGACTTGGCACGTTTATCTGTATTTTTACGATCGACGACAACAGTTTCTTCTGATTTCGAGGTACAAGGAACGTTCGGTTCGGGATAAGGGGCAGTTAAATCGACTGCCAGATCTTTCGATTCTTCAGGAGGTTTACTGCTACCATCTTCTACATTATTTTGAAGTATTGTATTGCTATCGTTAACGTTCAAACTGGTATCATCTTCCATTAAACTAACAACGCGAATGGGTTCAGTTTGAACTGTTTTATTTTCTACAGTTTTGTTCAAGTTCTGAGAATCGTTAACGATCGAACTACTCGACACATCCATGCTTTCGATATCTTGACCGATAGGAACTGAATTACTGGTTAAATTCGCAGAGATCTCATTTACAGAATGCCTCACGTTAGTTGATAATTTGCTTAAAACGCTATCGTTCGCTGATTCATTAATCTCGTCACGTTTTCGCTCCGTCGTACGATTATGAACGGTATCAACGATGAAATTCGGCGACAGTAATTCTTCAGCCAGTTGTTCATCACGTTCGCGTACTTTGGTATACAAAATATTCTTCAGTAATTTCAAAACGTTCTGATGAACACATTCGGAACTCGGTGCTTGTTTGAAAATCAACGAACACAGAATAGAATACTGGTCTAATATATCGACTAAAGATAAACCTTGCACTTTGGCGCTAAATCTACGCGATTTGTTCTTCGACAAACGGCATTCCTCCATCACGTTGCTCTTGCTTAGGAACAAATCTGCCAATTCTTGATTACTTTCTGATAAATATCCGTAGATTAATCGGCCAACCTCCGACGGTAAAAACGATTCCATTGGTAAAGATTTGAGGGATACGACGAGATCGAAATCGCGAACGAGGACTAACGCCGAATACATTAACCGATTCGGTGCCGCATTAGAAAATTAACTGAAATGATAATTGCGAAGTAATAAACTATCCGTTAATAATACTAGATTTAAATTAAACTACCTGTGTAAGTCCAAAATTCTGTAAATCCGCGGCAATTTTCGCGTCAACTTTGCTTCATTTTTTTGGGAAAGAAAAAAAACACAAACACCGCTAAAATTAAAAATGCAATGGAGGATAGATGGCGCTGTTGCAATGGAGGAAGGAAATAAAAGTAGGTAAATTTTTAATACCTACTTAATCAGTTTTTTATTTTTTTAATTAAGCTTTTTTTATTTATTTTGCCAATTTAAAAATTTTAATTATGAAATTCAATTAAATTTTTCACAAAAATATTCAAAATTAGTAATTTTAACTGAAACAAGATGTATTATATTCAATTAACTTAAAAAATTACGAATAACGATACAAAATTATGTTGAAAATGGCGCCATCCTGCATCACATGAGAATAACCAATGGGATGTTTAAAAATTACAAAATTAGAATAGTGGGAGAAGTTAGAATCGAGAATCGCCATAAAACAAAATATTTATGAACTTAGAACTTTAGTGTTATCAGCAATGCTTGGGTGAAATGTGACTTGAATTGAACTTTTAGTGCCGCATAATGGAGGTAGACAAAATTAACAAAACTTTACTTACAAAAACCCTTAACTTTCACGGCATCCAGCTGCAGAAAATCTTCGAAACAGAATACCGAAACTTTTCATCCCTGAAGTTAGATTCTAGTCTGCATTCTAATGAATACGCTGCACGCCAGAAACAACTAGGGTAAGCTCAGCTTGTCCTCAATTTGTTTACTCACTTTACATATGTTTGTATTGCAGTTTTCAAGATCGAGGTAAACGATTCCGTTTGCAGCAGTTTATTTGCAAACACGCAAATGAAATATTTAACAAGCATGTCAAACCGATACGCGAAGATCCGTGTAAAAGTCGAACACTGGACACCGGATATTTCCCAATTTTGCCACCGTACGAGTCATTCTTAGCTATTGACAAGGAGCATCGTATGCATAAATTTTTCGAAGTATGTTTCCTCTTGATTCTGCCCCTTTTTCTCGTCCCACTGCGTGCTAATTTTATGCTTGTTGCAGTATATAAAACAAGGTGACATAATAGTCGCCTCAGTAATGAGTAAAACAGGAGCTGGTATGATATTAAAAGTATTATTTGGAGAATGTGATGAAATCAGATGTGTGCCAGACGTTGGAATTAAAGTAAGTCGAAATCTAGATTTGTGAATTTTCGAAATTCTCATCGTTTCGTAAAATTTCAGGCATTCTGTCCAACAAAATCTTTAATCGCAGCCATTGATAAGAAAACTAGCTCTAGTAGAGCATTTTTGATCAATGATATAGTGTGTTGTGAAATCCTCGAAGTCAGTGCGGATACCGGAAAGATTACATGTGGTATGAAAGGCGTATATTGTCGCCCTGAGAATCAACCTCGGCTTGGATTAATGCATTCGGATAATTTTCCAATCGAATATAGGTTAGTTATGGTAAAATTGTCGGTGTACGGTTTTAACTATGATTTATTTGCCATTTGTTGGAGTTACGGTGCTCTGAAGATGTTTTTGAAAGCCACGATGGCTGGTTCGTTGAATTGAACTGATTTAAAATAAATGATGAATTTCAATGACGAAAAATATGATGAATACGAATGAAATATTATATGAAATCGATGGATAATTGATAATAATGAAAAGACTCGAAAATGAAGAAAAATGAAGTATAAATAGTGGAAAATACGTTGAAATGTGCTATATGTTTTGAAACATTGATGATTTATGGATTTCCAAAACATTATAAACGAGTCATATTTGATAAATAAAAATGCACATTGAATAATATGTATGATAAAAAGATGAAATGTATTCCATTATGATTGATTATTGCATAAAGGTATGTATTTCACATCCTTTGATATTTCTCTAGATTTGCTTGCACAATTCGAAACGATTTCATGAATAATTTGAAATTTCGTAATTTTAGCTGAGACGTCGATCAAAGATGGATATATCGAATAGTATATAAAATACATTGTTCGGAAAAATGGAATAAAATAAAATAAAAAAAGTATCGAAATAAAAAAATAAATAATGGAAATAAAAAATAATATTATATGTTGTAAAAATTACTGAAACGTTGGTGAGTATATCGACATCCACAGATACGTAAATATTGTAACTCAAAAGTATTTTATTCTAATTTTATTCTATGTATGTATATTGTAAATTAAAATTGTCATTGATATGTTCTATAATCGAATCTTTTGTTACAGAATCTATCAGGAGAAAAAAGATAAAGCACCTTATAATGTTCTATTGGAAAAGTCTGAAAGTTTTCAAAATCCTAATTTGGTGAATAATTTAATGATGCATTTAGGTATACCAAATGAACTCTTCACGCATATAGATTATCTGAAGTGAGTGATCGTTCCTCTGCTGAGAAACTTTTCGATTCTGTATTCTGATCAGTTGACATTTTCAGGGAGAAATTTCCATCGAAAGATTGCGCTGATGAATTACGTATAGCTCAAGCAGCCAAATGGGCCATTCGAAGTGTCACCGAAGGTATCGAACATTTCAAATGTGGAAGATTGTCTGAAGCTTACCAGTGTTTAAACAGGGCTCTGACTATTGATCCGAGAAGTGTCGAAGCTTTGGTAGCTCGAGGTGCCTTGTAAGTATTTAAACACGAATTTCCTAGAACAGGAGCAATATGAGCTTAAATTCTATTAATTTAATTCCAGGTACGCCAATAGCAGTAACTACGAAAAAGCCATTATAGATTTCGAGAACGCTCTAAAATTCAACCCGAATCATCAAAATGCTAAGAAATATCTCGGAGATACGTTGGTCGCCTATGGAAGAACGTAATTGCTCATTATTAACCGTCTCTAGATTCTAAATTTCTTTTCATCTGTTGAAAAATGTCTCTGATTAGATTCGAAGAAACTGGTAGATTCACGGAAGCAACCAACGCGTACGAAGCCTGCCTGTTGATTATTCCCAATCACGAAGAAGCCAGTAACTCGTTACAATTTATTAAAAACAAAATGCAAAGTACAATGAAAAATTGTAAAAAAGAAAACGAAGAAGTATTTCCAAACGCTAGTAAAATCGAAGATATTAACAATACCTTAACCCAGTTACTCTCGATGCCTGACGACGAACCTCAAATTATACACGAAGTTAAAAAACACAAAAATAAGAAGTAAAAAATTCTTCCCACGACGTTGGAACCTTGAAAATATACGAATTACAAATGAAACATTTCATTTTACAGACGATCTTTGTCTACCAGCAGTTCTTCGTCTTCTTCAGATTCATCCAGTGATTCCGATTCCTCCAGTTCTAGCTCCAATACGTCATTGAGATCAAAAAAGAAGAAAAAGTAATTCTCAAACAATTTCTAGTTTCAAATTCGATGCAAATTTTCTAAACAATGTTTATTTTCCAGTCGGAAATCTAAAAAGGAACCCTCCCTGTCGCCTTTGAGCAAAAGAATGTTTCTAATGGACGGACCTAAACAAGGTAAATCCTCGATTTGGAGAAAACCCTGTAATTTTGTTACGAAGAATCATTGTATCGTATTCTCGGCGCCACTTCGTTGCTTATTTTGCCTTCGTTCGTCAATTAGTCGATATGCTTTTTGTTAAATAGGTTATCAACTTAACCCTGCTGTAGTTTCTCGGTATAGCAATAGCTATAGCTTTTCGTTTGCGCCAATGTCTACTGGAGGTTTGTTTGAAAGATTTTTTCTATCAGGTGTAGGGTGTCTTTACGATCGTGATTTAAATTTGCATCGTGTTAAATTTTTTATTCATTTTCAGCTTCGTCGTCTGGTTTCCCGACCAGTGGAGTCGATAATGAAAACGAATACGAATTGAGAGTTCGTAAATTCCTCGAAGAGACCAAGAGAGATGAAGATTACGAAGAAAAAGTTCGAAAGTTTTTGGACGAAACCGCCAAATGGTACGATTTATGGACTACTAGCTCTGATTCCAATTCATTTTTCTGACTGGAGGCATTCCTACCACATGCAAATCATTTTGAGTAATTTTGAAAAAAATTCGAAAAAAGCACAAATTAAAAAAAAAATCCTCATTTTCTCTGTCAAAAGTATCGTGCTTCTTTAGAATCCTTATAGAGGAGAAAATATTATATTAGTTAATTATTTTGTATTTTAGGAAAAAGAAACAAAAAAGTAAAGAAGAAAAGAGCAAGAAAAAGAAGAAAGAAAAGAAACTGAAAGCTAAAAGTAAAAAATTACTTAAATTCGTATTTCTTCGTAATTCAGTCATCTTTACATCTTCTTTTTTGGTTTTCAGAAAAGAAAAAGGAAACTAAAAAGAAAAAGAAACGTAAGCATAGATCTGGATCTGTGTTAGAAGAAGATATTTTGTTAGCAGAAAGGTGAGAATTTTTTTTAAGTACTTGGAACGTCTGTAGAAGTTTTTTAATAATATTTAATTTTCTTCAGTACCTTGGGTTTGAGCAGTTTAAAAGATTTGGAAGATTTGCAAAGTAAATTATCGGCGTATTATTCGAAAGTAGAAAAAACTACTACAAGAAGGTATTATACTACTTTTTTTTACTACAGAATGAATTTTCATAAGATTTGTTATTTTTTTCCTGTGATTTTTTGATTCATTTCATTCTCGTTTTTGTTTTTTATTTTTATTTTTGAGCTCTAAAATGTTTGTAAAATTCGCTATTTTTAGATCTATTTTCATTAATTTTTATGAATTTGTCATTTTCATATTTCACAGAGGTTTTTTTCACTGGTTAGAATTTATTCAAAAAATTTCTAGATCCCTTTTAAGAAATTATTTTCTATTTTTTGAAAAATTTCAGCACTAAAAAAGAAAAACACCCAGGTGATAAGAAAAATCTACCATCCGGGCACAGAAGCAGCCCAGAAGAAGATATTAATCCGGAAATAATCGAAAATAATCGACGACCTGTGGGTAAGGACTGAAAAAACTTTCAATTTGTGAAGAATGTCTTGACAATTGTACTTTTTCTTTTGATTTAATTACTGCCACTCAAAAATTTCTATCAATTCTAGAAACCATACAGCTCGAAACATATTCAGACGAAGATCGCGTTATCCAGCATGTGAAACCGGAATCGAATACTTTGAAATTTAAAATAATGAACACCTCCGCTAATAGGTAACTACCTAATCGATCCACTTGGAAGTTTCTCTCTCAATATATGCCCTGGTATCGGTGAAAAGGGACGAAATCAACTTTTCCAAAAAAAGTTCTTTCATTTTCAAATAATGTATCTTGAGAAACATTTTTTATTGGTCGTTTTTTGATAAAAAATTTTATCAGGAATTCAAAAAAAGTAGTTTGAGGACTCGATCAACCCCAAAAAATGCTACAAACCCCAAAAATTTGAAAATTTTGAAAAAATCAATCATTTTTGAAGGATGGTATGGTGAAAAGGGAAAATGGGAAATAGAAATTGAACTATGATTAGCTTGCGATGTGTTTAGATGCATGCTTTCAATGTCATAGATTACGAATGAAAAATTATTTTTCACCCAGGAAATGATAAACGCGAATGCAGAGTGGAAAAGGTGAAATTTTGCTATTTTTTTGAGTTGTATGTTCTAATCTGTGTTTTTTCGGTCGTATAATAAAAATTTCGCGTTTTTTCATAGGTGTAAAATGTACTGATTTCAACACCTCTTCCCTCAAAACTGACCCACCGCTTCATATTTAAAAAATAAATTAAATTTTTAAAAAAAGTTCTAGTTCCTCGAAAAAAGAATTTGACATATCACTTATTATTAAGGAAAATTTTAATTTTTCCCAATTTTTTTCCTCCTCATTTTTTCTTTTTATCCTCTGGGTGAAAAATCATGTCAAATTCGTGATCTATCAGGGCCTTTTTTTTACAATTTATTTCCCATCCCACTCCACCTTTTCATCCTCTAAGTGAAAAATACTGCCAAATTTGAAATCTACGACCTTAGTAAAATAATTACACCTAAACTCATCGCACATTATTGTAAAACTCTTCCAGCTTGAAAAAAATTAAAATGTTCAATTTGATAAAATTTGGTAATTTTTTTTAAAAATCTCGGATTTTTTCGCTAAGATTTTTTCAAAAAAAAGTTGAATTGAAAATTACAAGGATCTCAAGATCCACTGTAGGGCACTCATAAGCATAAGTACAACTTCTTCCCTATTTTTTCAGATGTTCCCCCGAAATTTCAGACTGAAATCGAAGTAAAAAAATTAAAATTGTAGAGTTTGAGCCGTTTTTTGGGACACTGAGGTGTTACAGCCCTCAATTTCAGCTTTACATAATCCTTGATAGAAATTCCTTTTAAGAATCAATATTAGAAAAATTTCGAAAAATAGTTGAGGGAATTTTTGGGGAATTTGGAAACAAGATCCAGTCTTCATACCAATTTCTCAGTTTTTTAATTGATTTCCTGGAGTAATCAAAAAAATTGGGACTCCCCCTCGCTCCTCTTTTTCTTGATACCAAGGCACGTACATCTCATCTAATGTTTTTCCGAACCAATTAGAATAAAAAGACGCAGCAGCGAAGACCCATTATGGGGCGATGACAAAGTCCTACCGGAACCAGTCCCGACGGAAGATCCTCGTAAACCGAAGCCGAAACCTCGCCTAGAACGCGAAGAATATCATCGCATCGAACGTCCACTCTTCATGGATTCGGCGAATTCGTCAAATCGACCAAATTCGCCTCCTATGTTCGATAAACTGGGCACATTCTTGATCAAAAAGATGCCATCGATTTCGCCCAAACGTGACATGTACCCGCGTCGAAGATCATTCTCGAGGAGTCGTTCGAGAACCTTGGATTCGCCTCGCAAAAATGCAAGGTACCATCATTCGCCTCGTCGTAGTGTATCGAGGAGACGATACAGGTGAGCCGGAGATATTCTCGGAGGAAAATTCCTCGTAGCATTGTTTAATGACGAATTTCTGTTTCGTAGTCGGTCTCGCAGCCGTAGTAATTCGTATCCGAGACACAAATATTCGAGGTACTCGCGATCCCGATCGTACTCCAGGTCACGGTCTAGATCTCCGTATTCCAGAAATCGTTCGAATTACCCTAGAGGTCGAGACGGAGGCACGTACTATAAACCGAGGTTTCAAAATTATCGAGGAAATGGCGGAAATAATTGGAAAAATAATAATCATGGCAGAGGTTTCTATCCTAAGTTTAGAGGTGGCAGAAGACCTTACAGAGGTTTCAATGATCGATACCATCGTGATTATCGAAGGTAACTTTTCAATTTTTCGGTTTAATTTTTTATACGAAATTATAAAAAATATTTCAATTTGCAGAAATGACTTGGATCATACACCTTCGGACGAAGAATTTTTGGATTCATCGTTTAATGATGATCTTCCAGGGTATTCTGGTAGTGATGATAATAATCGAGATACGTCTTACGATGAATATTGCGACGACCACGATCTTGCGGATAAATCTGGTCGAAACGATCGTCGTAAAAGTATCGATCGTCTTACCGATTGAATTTCTTGTTTGTTTTCCTAAAACCAATTTGATAATCTGATTTTGTTCGTATGATCCGAAACGTGTTTTTATTTGTACTTCTATATTTATTTTCGTTTATTAGCTAATAAAATAATTATTTTGGCAAATTTTATTCGGTAAATTTGAAAATAATATAAAAAAACAAATTCTTAGTTTACATTCGCTTATACTTACTTATAAATATTATGTTTGATTGCATTTTATGTACCAAAAATACCCTACGAATCGTCGGGCTTTTTTGCAGGTAATTTCGGTAACGTATTGATGCTCTCGGATCGAACGCCATTTTCCGGCGAATCTGCCCCGGATGATGACTTATTAGCTTGATCTAGCCTGATTTGTAATTTCCTGCTGATTCTCTTCTCGGGCCTTTTTATGTTGAGAAAATCTTCAAATTTGGCGTTCACATTGGTCGATGATTTACTGCTGAGAACTTTGGGAGATTCGGCGGACATTCGACGGTTCAGTTCGACCTCCGGTTCTTCTACGGTTTCTTCGTCAACTTCCTGTAAAAATATTCGTCAGTGGGGTTCTGAAAAATGATTAGGGAAGGAGAAACCCGTACCTTGATTTCGGAAAATGTTACTGGCTGGGTTCTGTATCGGTTTTGAGATCCTCGTTTGCGTCTCGATGACGTATTCAAGACTAATCTGATCGGTTGAGGGTAAACAGTGTCCATTTTGCTGGAAGATGATAAAAACATGTTATTTTGATGTATTTTTATGGCAGTAAATAGACAACGAAGGAAGAAGACCTGAGGCGACCTTGGTTTATCGAATAATTTTCCATCTTTTCTAACAAATGATAATTTGTAAATTTCACACATGTTTTTGAAGCATATGAACTTTCGCTGAAAAAAGAGTACGAAAGGCAAATAATGACGCAGATGTCATTGCCAGGATATTGACGTCATTACCTTCATCATATTTTTTTAGGAAGGGGGAGAAAATATGCAAAGACGTAACGATGCACGTAAGCATTATGTTCCAGACGTATAAGTTTAATCGTATAAAAATAAAAACAATTGACGTATTTGCCGAGCTTTTGCGAACCGATCGTGACGTTGGGAAGTAAGAAAAGTGTTGCTAGTGGTACTTTTCTAATAAATACACAGGTGGATGAAGTGAAATCATAAAATGAAAAGGTGCGAGATATGTACTTACGTAAGAAAAGTTGAAACATATCGAAAGAAAAAAAATATGTAGAGAAGTACCAGATTAGAAATAGGTACGGTATCTATGAAAAAAATGATGAAATTATAAAGTAGACCAAAAAATAATTTTCCACCATCATTCGAAATTTTTTGGAATTTTTCCAGCTCGAAAACAATTGAAGAGAATCCGAGATGGTCAAAAATTAATATACTTGTCATGTATTTTGATGCAAAAAAATTGGAAAAATCTCGATTTTTTCCCCTCATTGATATTCTTTCTTCGTCATCGGTTCCTTGGGAGAAAAATTCTGTTTTGACGAGTGTAAAGGAAACATGAGTCTGGTCTCGTGAGTTCGAAAAAAAATTTTCTTCCCCCAAAAGGAAGGTACCTATCCAATTATCTATCAGTCTTATAAGATCGATAAATAAGGTATCCCAAGAGAGAGTAAAATTTCGGGCTGAAGCAAAAATATAGGTATCGAAAATACATTGCAAATGAACCTCATATTCAAAATTTTGGGCCTTCAAGTTCATTTCTAAAATTTTGGCGAATTTTTAAAATATTCCAAAATTATCCCATGACCTTGCAAAATATGAAACTTTAATCTAAAATCGACGAAAAAAATCTGAAATTTGGTATACTCTATTTTTGACCTCTTAAATCAATTGGGAATGGTTTTGAGAAGTTTCGAAGCCTCTAGAAAATTTTGAAATTTTTCAGTACTGAAAAAAACTGCTGGAAAAATAAGGAATTGACCAGGCAGTAACGTTTAGGAAAATTTTTCCTTTAATCGATCAAATACCTGGATCAAAATTTCGGGTGATCTGTATTTTTGGGTGCTAAAGTTTATATGCATATTATGGACCATTTTTAAAAGTCTTCTGTCTGTTTTTAAAATTTTCTGGAGGTTCCGAAATGTCCTGGGCACCATTTCCAATCGATTTGAGCAGTCTAAAATAGGGTATTGCCAATTTCAGTATTTTTCGTTGATAAGATCAAATTTTCATATTTTACGAGGCCATTGGGTGATTTTGAGTTTCCAGAAATTCGACAAAATTTGAAAAACGAACTTTAGCTTTTGAAATTTTAGATATTGGGTTCTTTTTTGATGTAGGTACCTACTTTCGATATATTTTTGTTTCGACCCGAAATTTTGCTGCTAGTTGGAATATCACTTTTGTAAGAGGAACAAGAGAAAGTATTGGCAATTAATAAAATTGAAATAGAATATTTTCCAAAAAAAAAAATTTAGGTTAGTCAAAAAATGGCTACTTGCCTTAATTAGATTTTTAACCACTTTTCGAGTACCTCAGCTAAATAATAATTTTGAAAAATTCCACATGATCAGATCCATGTCTCTCTAAACAATTTTCAGTAGAATGATAATTTTTCCTTCGATACATTCCAGTAAGTACAGGATTTTTTCTCGAAAACCCAGTTTTTTTACTATATTGATGGGGAGGGGGGAGGAGATGTAGAATGAGGAGAATATTTTTGGTGGAATTTTTTTTAGAGGTAGGTAGGTCTAGGTACCCTACAGCGCACAATAAAAATTTCAAAAATCTGAGAACTGAAACATTTCACCGTTTTTACCCTAGAAAACCCTTCAGCCAGAGTACATATTCGTAAGTTGGAAAAAAATACCCTGAATGTTGACGAAAATTGGTAAAATAGTTTGGGACCGTGAGTGGAAGAGCTCCCAAAAAATTTTGAGCTCTCCAGGCAGCCCCGAGAAAAACGGACCTAGGGAACTTCAAAGCAGAACTATATTTTCGAAAAAAACGCGTTTTGCCACTTTTGGGCAGTATTACTCGCTGAGCACCTCAGAATGATTGCTAGCTTCCAATTATTTTTGCCAAAAAAGGGATTTCGTCGATCTAAGTCCAAATGTTGGAAATTTAAGAAATTTTTAATAGGAAAAATTTTAAAGTTGAAAAACATTTTTCAGATGATTGAAATTTTAAAAATATGTAAAATTGAAAAAATTTAAAGAAATAGAAGTTGAAATTTTTTTTTTCAACATGAATTTTCTCCAAATTTTTTCAACTTTGATTTTTTCCAATTTTTTTCAAATTTATGCCGATTTTTAAAAGTTCTTCCAATTCAATACTTGATTGGAAGAAATTTTTTAAATACTAGGTATGTCATGTCAAAAAATTAAAAAAAAATCAAAATATTTTGAGAGAATTTGAATTTTAAAAAATTTTACTGTGGAACAATTATAAAATTGAATTCAAAAAAATTGAATTAAAGAAATTGAAAAAATTTTAAGTTGAAATAAATAATTAAACTTCAAATAAATTTGGATTTGGATCGTCGAAATCTCACTTTTGGCAAAAATAATTATAGAAGCTAGTGAATATTTTGATGAAATTTTTCTGAAAATTTTCAAGGCTGTGCTGCCAAAGTGCTAACTGAATTTTAATTTATACCTACAATTTGTTTATTCAGTAGCTTGAAAAGAAAGCTAAAAACTAATTTATTCGGCTATTAGAATAGGTAGATTATTTTTTTTGGAAAATTTTCGCTGCAATGCTGTAAATTAAAATTCTATGGAAATTGAAAAAAAATTCTAGGATGACCCCAAAAAATTTTCTGGTATAATTTTGAACTCATTGATGGAGCAATTTTAGTAAAAAATTTAAAAATACTCGAAATCGTGATCTGCAACTTTTTTAAAAAGTTGTACATTCGTAGGGGTAACTTGAAAGTGATTTCTATACCTCAAAATAACGTGGTAAAAATTTCAGCCTCCTGGCTCGGTCATTTTTTACGTGCAATTAAAACTTAATCATATTCAAAAAATTTTTAAAGTAAGAAAATTGAAAAATTTGATCAAAAAATGGCCTCAACCCATAATTTTAATTTCTCTGCAAAAAATCGAAAAAAAACCAATTTCGAGAAAATTTTAAATGAAATGATCTCGGTGTGATTTTTTCACTCAAAACGATGATCGTTGGCTTTTTTCACTCTAAATCTATCCGGTTTCCAAAACATCGTGGATTTTTCAAAACTCGCCGAAGATATCGAAGGGAAGGGGGAGGGGGTAATGGTGGACAATCGCCCATAATTATCATTTTGGGTAGAAATAGTGGCACTAAATTCATTTTTTTGAAAATACTAAACTTATTCTCAAACTCAATTTTTTGTCGAGAAATTAAAAGCACGTGAAAAAGTGAATTTTTCCAAGCAAGTAGGTATACTTCTTGGAAAAACGGGGTCAAATTAAAAAGTAATTCAAAGTAATCATAATTTGAATGCTATTTCGTGGACTCCCGACTCCACCTCGACTCCGGAGTCTAACTCAAATCTTGACTCTTGACTTGAGTTTGACTCCAGAGACTAGCTCCTAGATAATTTTGCTTCAAATGAGATTTCAACATACCTACGTACCTATTAATTCGCCAAAAATTTGTTTTTCATGTTCTTCGTCGTTATTCGAGAGTCAAAAAGGACTCAAATTTGTAAAATTTTCAAAATAATTTTCAAAAAAGATTTTTTTTGATTTCATGCAATAATTTTTGTACAAAAATGCAATGATTCACATGGAATCGTGTGAAATCAAAAAAAAAATCACATAATTTAAAAGCTAATTAAGTATTTTATTCTCAATCTGAGAAAAAAAATTCCAAAATCGAATCTTTCTCGAATTATTTAGAAAAAAAGATCCAAAAATATTGCTCTTATCGCAAAGATAAATATCCATGTCGACAAATTCCGCCTCCTGGCGCAGAACTATCGAACCCAAATACACCTTCTGCTTAAGTTGACTCATATTCTGCGCATTAATTTTATTCCTTCGCTTTCTGGGGATTATTTCAACGTAACTGCATTCTATTGTGATTCACAAAATGTAAATTTCTGGGAAAAAACTCATCAAATACTCGAACGCTTGGGTGGAATTTTTTTCACGTATTTATCTCGAAAACGACACGTCTCCTAGACAATATACATAAACTACGGATCAAAATCCAATGTACGTAATTTATCTGGCGAAAAATATGAAAAGAAAAACACCCTAGGAAAAAAATTTCTACGTGACAAAATTGTACAACACGACGAAGGTCGCCTAAAATACATCCGTTTATAATAAAATACGCCATAAAATTCTACGAACAACGCGTTAAAGTCGATCGAAAAATTACCCCTTCTCTGCATAATCGTACCGATGAACCGTAGCCAAAAAATTACTCTCCGAAATTTTGTACTCGTACCAAGCTAAACGTTTCGATAAACTGTTGCATTTTTTAAATACTCTCGCAAAGGGACAAAAACTGGTGGGCTCCTTTGAAAAGATTTTTTACCCAAATTCAAATTCGTACGGTAAATGAATTGTGAAATGCTTATAATATCGAGGACTGGTGGCCTGGACTGGGTCCAATTTATTGGCGCTAATTTAAGAACAGCCGCTAGACAAGCTGGCGTTTTTCAAAATGTCACGTAGTTTATTAACCTTTTCGAATTTTGGCAATTATTCATACGTTAGATGGCTATTCTGTCATAATCGTGATCGAGTTTGTAAAAATGTCTATTTTGTATCGAAAAAAAAACCACTTCGAGGGAGCAAATGCCATATTCAGTCGATTCGCCAATTTTCCTCCCCCCTCCCCTCTTGGCAAAGGTTTGTACTAAATTAGAGCAGCACGTGCGTGTAACGAAGCTACCAACAATTTTCCACGATTTTTATCAATTTTTCAGACTCTGAGAGGGGGAATTCGGGTCAAAAAGGTGATAAACCTCGAGAATGTGGAACCAGGGGAACGATAATTTTAATTTCGTAATTCCAAAAGCTTGCTCCTTTTTCAAAAGTTTTCCAGTTTACGAGAAAAAATAACCAACAAGGGACTCCGAACAATGAAAAAATACCATAGTCATAAATTTTTTATAATTTCTCGAGTTGAAAATGAACTCGAATAGAATCTAGAATTTTACACTCGACTTACTTATAAAAATTGATCCGGAATGGCGACAGGAATCGTAGCACTTGAAATTCTTAATTATTTCACAATGCACTCGCATAAAAAAACCACTTTTAATTCAAAAAAATCCACCGATGAAATTTTTTTCAACCATCGATGCTTCCATTGGTATTGCAATCTTCGCGAATCATCTCAACGAGGGACGAAAATTGAGGAAAAAAGACCAAAAAACATCGGTAGGTAGTTAATGGTGCGAAACAACGAAATTCGCAGCGAGATCGAGGCAAAAAATCTCAACAGAAGCGCATTTCGAATCGTCATGTACTAAGAAGCTGTCATTATTTTCGAATGTAGCTTAGTCCCTTCTAATCCCTTCCCTGTTCGAATTTTCTCCGTATTTTGCGATGTTTACGTTCTAAATATATACGCACCGAGCCACATAGAGCGAATCCAAAGCCGAACGTGAAATTTCGTGTATGAGTATTTTTCCATTATTTTGAAGTATCCGCTGTCGCGATGGTTGATTAATGGCCGGATAAATCTTCCGAAAGTGTAGGCCTGGGCTGAGCGAAGCTTTTTAGCCTGATTCTAATTTCGGTGTTTTTAACTTAATCGAGTGTGTCTTGGAGGTTTTTAATAAAGAGTTGAGAGAAAAGTAGGAGAATTGAAAAATTGACTGGTTCTTCGGTTTTATGGGGTGTTTTTTTTTCCGAAGGCTTCCCATCGCCTGGGTAATTTAATTAGCGACGTTTCGAAAATGAAAGCTCGTTAGAAATTTACAAGGTAGCGGAGCCAGGTGGGGAGTGGGGATGCTTGATTAATGAGCTAGCTCGAGTTTATTTTCTGGGCGAGATTGGCTCGGGGTTGGGAATTTTTGAAAAAATTATGAACAATGAGTCAGACCAGTGATCGTAGTGGGTTGGAATATGGATGATTAGTCATCTCCTCTTCGTAACTTTTCGTAATTTTACTGAATTCAGCATTCGATACGAGCACATGTACTCTAGACGATTCTTCCGAAGTATACAATACCATGTGATAAAATGGACAAAGTAATACTTGAAATTCAGCCAAGCACACTTCGCAGTGTGCAAAGTAATAAAATATGTAGGTACACATAACTGAGGGGTGCACTTTCTTGCAACGTCAGAAGTTCACTTTTCTGTGGATTGATCAACAAAAGATGATTTAAATTGGAAAAATATGGGAAAATTTTGAAAAAAATCTTGAAGCAGAAAAAAATTTTGAAGAAGAAATTTTAGAGTTGAAAATAATTGGAGTTGAAAAATTAAAGGCTTGAGAAAATATGTGTAAGCGTCGAAAAAATTGAGAAAAAATTCAATTCACAAAAAATTTCAAAAACGACTCCTTGAAGAGAAATTTTTCAAAAAAGCCTCTAAAAGCTAAAATTTTATAATTTTTTATAACTCTTCTATTGTCAAGAAAGGGATCGAGATCCTTCACTTCCTTCAATGTCTAATAATTTATTCATAGGTACTCTGCAAGGCAACAATCAAAAATTCCTTATTCGAAATTGACTAAATACGTTTCAACTTCCAATAAAATGAAAAAAAAATGTAAATTTGTAACAGGACTCAAAATTTCACCCATCCACAAAAGAAAATACCCCAGTAGACCATAAATTTCGAAGATCTCAATTTTGCATCTTCGAATGTTTTGTAAGACCGTGGAAAAACTAATGTCGATAGGTATGTACCTACCTATTAATCAAGGGGGAAGGGCAAAAATTTGAAAATTTTCCAACTCATTTCCCCAATTGGATTTCTCCCTGCTTGACAGGAAAATTTTGGTCATCACTTCTGCAAATATTCCCACCGAAGGAAAATTTAGTTTAATTGGCAGGGGGAGGGGAGGAGCTGCCTATTCTATCCTTAGTTCATCATAATCTTGGTAAAACTTCAAAAGCTGAATTTTACCTAGTGAAAAACATACTTATTTTGACATGAGGAAAATGTCATATTTTCTGGAAAAGATCACTTAAGTACCTACTTATCTTGGAAAAATACTACCTATCTTAATTTTTGTAAGTGCTTGGTTTTTTTTTGTTTCATTTCTTGGAAAAAAATGTTTTTGAAATAACTCAATTTTTGGAATAAAGTAGATTGATCTTTTTGAAAAAATGTCAAATTTTATTGTTAAAAAAATCACCGTTTTTAAAGAAATTACAATTTTTTTAAATTGTTGAATTTTTAAAAAAATTTCATCATATTTTCTAGAATAGGTCACATTTTTTGGATAGGTTTCATTTTTTCGGTAAAATGGCAGAACTTTTTTGAAAAAAGTTTTATTTTCTGTGAAGTAACATTTCTTTCAAACATGGACAATTTCTGAGAAAGTGTTCGATTTTTTAGGTACCTAAAAGTTCTTATTTTTGGAATAGGTATAGTCGAAAACTTTTTGAAAAAATGTCACAGTTGTACTGCCATATTTTCTGGAAAAATATATTTTTGGGATAAAATTCAGAACTTTTTGAAGACATGTCCTATTTTCTAGAAAAAGACACATTGTTTTAAGAATACAATAATTTTTGAGCAGTGTCAGATTTTTGTCACCTTTTCTGAATATAAGTTCCAATTTCTGGAATAATGTAAAATATTTTCGAAAAAAAGTCATATTTTCTAAACGCAGTAGGCAAAATCACACATTATTTAGAAAAATGACAATTTTTGGAAAAGTTGGATTTCAAGTCACAATTTTTTTAATGTATTTTGCGGAAACAGACACATTTTTTGGATAACAACAATAACAATTTTTTGGTATAAGTACGTATCTATCAGATTTTTCTGGAAAATTGTCATATTTTCTGGAAAAATCACATTTAAGTGGCACAATTTTTTGAAAATTGTTGGACTTTTTGTCATATTGTGAAAACGGTATTTTTTGGAAATAGTGATATTTTCTAGATGAATTCAAATGTTTGAAAAAGTATGTTCAAAATTTTTTTAGGAAAATGCCATATTTTCAGGGAAAATCCCATATTTTCAGGGAAAATCCTATATTTTCAATTTTCAGGAGAAACCCCATATTTTTAGGAAAAATCTCATATTTTTAGAAAAATCCTATATATTTTTGGGAAAAATCTCATATTTTCGGGGAAAATTCCATATTTTTGGAAAAATTCCATATTTTTGGGAAAAATCCCATATTTTTGGAAAAAATTTCATAATTTTGGAAAAAATCTCATATTTTCAGGAAAAATTCCATATTTTCTGGGAAAATTCCATATTTGCAGGGAAAAATCCATATTTTTAGAGAAAATCCAATACTTTTAAGAAAATTCCATATTTTCTGGGAAAATTCTATATTTTCTGGGAAAATTCTATATTTTTGAAGGAAATTTCATATTTTGGGACAAATCTCATATTTTTGGAGAAAATTTCATATTTCTGGGGAACATTTCATATTTTTGGGAAAATTCCATATTTTCAGGAAAAATTCTATATTTTTAGGAGAAATTTCATATTTTTAGGGAAAATTACACGTTTTTTAGAAAAATGAAAATCACATAATAACTGTCATATTTTAAAAGAAAGGGACACGTTGTTTGGAAAAATTAACATTTCTTGAATAAAGTTGCTGTTTTTGCAAAATATCATGTCGATTTTTTGAAAGAAAAATGAAACGAAGAGGGAAATTGTTTTCAATTTTGGTATTTTGTTTTTTTAAACTCCGAATTTTTGTTCTTAAATAAAATAATTATTTAATTCCAATCCTGAAATTTGGGTTGGGAAAAAATTTGAGAAACACGAAAAAAGGATATACTTAGCCGGGTAAGAGGGGAATTTGACCCTGGCCTGGATTTTCGATCTAATGCCCCCGAATGGTGTCCTTTGATGTAAAAAAATCGGGGAAAAAATGTTTACCCCCCCCCCTTCCTTTTGGAGTTATGACCAATTGCATTATTTTCAAGAATTTTTAATTTCAACAAAAATATGGGAAATTTCTTGTTCTGTGGCACAAAGTTACATCTCGTAGAGGTGTATTTACGATAATTTTTGCATCAATTTTGGTTCACGTCTTCATGTGGTTTCGGCCATTTGAAATTTTCAACTGCAAAAAAGGCCTTCATAGCGAAGTTCGGCCACTTTTTGAAAATATCTCAAAAAGGAACATGTTTTTTAACGTAGATTAACCTCGCGTATTCACTTTTGGTGATTTCAATGCCGCAAGAGCCAAAAATCGCGAAAACCGTCCAAAATGTTGCTTTTTAAAGTAGATTTTTCAAATTTATTTTCCTTTACTTCTGTTGAAATTAAAAATTCTTGAAAATAATGCAATAAAATGGCCATAACTTCGAGGGGTGGGGGGTGGGGGTCAAATTTTTTTCCAGATTTCTTTCACATCAAGGAACACCATTTGGTAGCATTAGATCGAAAATCTGAGCCAGAGCCAAATTCACCTCTTACCTGAGTATACCCTTTGATGAGAATTGTAAAGTTTTTGAACATTTAAAGATCAAAAAATGGAATTTTGGAGTTGGCAGATGAAAAAAAATTTCAGTAAGTAAATGTAAAATTTTTAAAGCTGAAATAGACATTAGTAAATGGAAAAATTTTGAAAAAAATCTTGAAGCAGAATAAAATTTTGAAGAAGAAATTTTAGAGTTGAAAATAACTGGAGTTGAAAAATTAAAGGTTTGAGAAAAAATGTGTAAGCGTCGAAAAAATTGAAAAAAAAATCAATTCACAAAAAATTTCAAAAACGATATTTTGTGACAATGTAGACCCTTTTCCTATAGACGGCCCCATGTTGAGAAACAAATATTTTAGAGTTGATAAATGGGATGATTCACGAACATTGGAAATAAAAAATTAAGAAAGTAGTTATTCCTATTGGTTAAAAAATTCTTATTTCTTATATTTCTTAATCCTTATTTCTTATCTCCGATGTTTGTGAATACCAAAGTTAAAAAATTTTAGATCTGAGAAAAGATGTTGAGCCTTGAGGAAGAAATTACAGAGTTGAGAAGAAATTTCATTGGAGTTGAAAAATATCTAGAGAAAAGGGTACTAGAGTTGAACAAATTTTGAAAAAACAAAAATTTTTATGAGTTTAAATTTAAAAAAAAATAATATGAATTTGGAAAACAATTGGGTTGGATGGTAATTGAAGACAATGAAGATTCGCATGAGTCAAATAAGTAAAATTTAGTCGTTCGCACAATTTTTTATTTTCATACCTAATGCATATTCCGTATAAACGTTGTCGTGGGGAAAAAAACCCAATATACTTTATGGGGAAAAAATAAAGCAAATTTTGCTGCTTGCCATAAAATATTCCATTCGTATCATTTTACAAACTCTCAAATACGTCTAAATTCCCCTCATCCAAAAAAATATCGATCCTCGTGAAAAAAAATCGAATAATTACACAGAATGTTACAAAAACGCAAATGAAAAATATATATTTTAATCGTAAAACTGAAATGCTACAGCATATAAATACAATTTTACCGTTTTACAAATATGTTAATCGAAGTATTTGCATGACTAGTTTTTAAAAGTAATACGTAGCAGGTACCATAAAATTCGATGTAACTTACAAATACTTTAATATGCCGAGTTCCACACGCGAATCATTCATACTGGTATAGCACAAAGCTGTTACATATTACCGTTCTACGACTAAAAAAAGGTAAATTTCTCAACACACATATTTTCTTTTCATTAAAAAAAAAAAAAAAAAAAAAAAATAGATACATAAGACGTACATAGGCTACCACATCGAAACTACATTCAGACTGCAAATCATGGTTTCACTTTTACAAAAAGAAAAAAAAAAGAAAATAAAGTAAACGAAAAACGAAAAATTATTAGAGAAAAAATGAGCAAAATAGCCTTTCGTATTCGCACACAAAAAAAAAATTCTTTCTCTAATTCCGCGAGAATTTACAATGAGATCAAGATTCATTCGGTTGAAAATTTCGGGAAAAAGCGCAACCTATTAGAAAATAAAAATTTATAATGACACATTGTATATAGAATAAATGCAAAAAAAAAATTCGACGAATTCAAACCCATCACCGAGTCATAAATGAACACACAATAAATACGTGATACGAGAAAGTACCAACAAAAAAATCAATTATTTAGATAGGTATCGGGCGTGTTTCACAAATATCGCAATACGATAGGTATAAGTAAAATAGAAAATAATTTGAATTCGTTAAAAATAATAATCGTATTAACGTCGCGATCGAGCGACTCATTTCAAAAGGGAGAATTTCGGTAACATTGATAAAAATCATGAAAGCACCACGTTCACATCAACAACAAACCGTAAGTCCGTTGCCAGCACTCTTATTCAATAGCGTTCCAAAAATGGCCATTTCTTTCCAGTACAAAATCGTCGTGATGTACATGAAAATTCCTATGTACAAGAAAGAGGGAAACAAAAACAAGAAGAAAGTAATTATCGAAAAGAGAAAAAAAAATTATCAAGAACTTAATCGCGATTCTCACAACCATAATACGAACAACTGATAAATCAACCTCTTCGAATTAAATCGATAAATAAAATGGAATATTAAAATACATATACACACGCACACATACATGCAATCACATACGAAAAAAAAAAGGTAAGAAAGTAGAAAAAAATACACATCTAGTGATTTAAAAATAATAGGAAATAAAGAAGCACGCGATGTAATAGGAAAATCGATGATAGATGCGAAGATAAATTTTTTCGTCAATATCACAATTTACGAATGGCTGGTTGACGGCATATTATCCAACGAAACCGTTCTTCTTAAAGGTAAAACTTTATTTTCGCAATTTTTATTTAACGTTTTTTGCGATTTTCCAAATACATTGGTGGCGTTTCTTCCAGCATCTGAAACATAAATTGCAATTACCAATTTTTAGTAAGGAGTTGTGTCGTTGCTGGGTTTTGTCTCGTTTTTCCATCGATAGTTTTATCGAGATGGAGAGAAAATTATATCGAGTGAAGAAGAAAAGGATGTGAAAATCAACTATAGTGGGCAAGGGTATCGATGTGTTGACCTAATTTTTTTTACAATTTTTTTTTGTTTTTGGTCTTCGTATATGGTAACGTCGTCAAATATGAAGCATCATCAATTTATTTGAAACCGAAATAATGAAATGAATAAAATAGATACGAATATAAAATGAAAATTGAGAGAAAAATATTGCTGCATTAGTTTGATGTTCTCAGATTTTTTTTTTTTGGGGGGGGGGGGGGGGGTACTTTTTGAGGTGTAATATGAGAACATAGTTTGTGAGACGAAATCAACCACGCAACTTTTTCATTGTTAATTATAAAATCAACGAGAATTGTAAGTAGGTGCCTCTCAGAAAGAATTGAAAATCCAATCATTCACGATGCATTTTTTCATTTCATTATTTTTTTAAAAAATAATGTTGCTCCATTTCTAGGACCATTTTTTTTTTACCCCAAACGTTAAAGAATCTCAAGGGTGGAAGTAGAACCAAAATTGAAAATTTTTCACCAAACAGTTTTTCAATTTTAAATTCTTCCTCTCACCCCACAGAGTTAAATTTATAGATTAGAGCGAAAATGATCCCAAAAATGGGCTCAGGAAATTTAAAAAAAAGGATTTTGATTCCTCACTCTATAAAACTTTCAATTATGGTCTACTCGAGGGTCCATTTTATGTCTGGAATCACTCACTCATTTCGAATCAGGCAAAAATCACTGATAAACAGTCAGAATTGCAGCACATTAAAAATCAGTAAAATTTACTGATTTTTAGCGATTTTTCACTGTTTATTCAAAGAATTTCACAGATTTTTCAGTAAATTTCATAAATATTACTGAATTTTCACTGATTTCCAGTGATTTCTTTCACTGACTTGCTTTCAGTGAAAAAAATGTCACTGATTTATTACTGTGCTGCAATTCTAACTGTTTTTCAGTGATTTTTGATAAATTTCACTGATTCAGAAATGAGAGAGCAGAATCGCCCAAAAAATAGATTCAGAGAATTTTCGGTTTTGGTACCACTTCTTCATCTTCAGAGTGTCGAATTTTGGGGTAGGGTCGAAATAATTCCAAAAATACTCTCTCATTTTTGAATCAGTGAAATTTATCAAAAAACACTGAAAAACAGTCAGAATTGCAGCACAGTAATAAATCAGTGAAAATTTTTTTACTGAAAGCAAGTCAGTGAAAGAAAATCACAGGAAATCAGTGGAAAAAATCATTGAAAATCAGTGAAAATTCACTAAAAGCTCAGTGATATTTATGAAATTCACTGAAAAATCTGTGAAATTCTTTGAAAAATCAGTGAAATTCCTGTGTTGAAATTCTGACTGTTTATCAGTGACTTTTCACTAATTCGGAATGAGAGAGTAGATTCAGGAGCTTCGAAAACTCTCATATTGCAATTTTGAAATGGATATGTCTTAGGCCTGGAGGTTAATTTTTGAAAAGTAGGTATAACGTTTTTGTGTAACGTAACGTAACGTAACGTAACATTTTTAAGGTGAAATGTTTACAACACTGACATATAATGACATTTTTTTATACTTGAAAATACCTGGAAAAAATCTGAATGATCGCCGACATTCCATAATTTTTAAACATTTCATCGTACTTGTTTTTTCAGAAATTTTGAAAATTAGAACAGGAAAAAAAACAAAAATAATATCTTATATTTTATTCAATTTTTTTCTTATTTTTTTAAAAGACAGGTGTTTTATGAATCGTCTGCCATACGTCTTTTTTTGGATACAACCTGGTTCCACTGAAAAAAAACTTGAGATGAACATGTTGCCGATCTTAAAAATTGAAGGGGCAAATGCTAATTTTTCAACCGTGAGAATGGATAGCATTAATTTTAGAAAACTAAACAAATTTTCACTTTATGACTTTTGACCTAACTTTAAAATTGAAGGAGCTATCAAAAAAATGCTAAAAAATATCTGAAAAAAATAAACTAAACGTTGAAAACTGAGGAAATTTTGTTCTAAAGAGTGTTTTCCCAACATCGAAAATGAAGGGGCTACAGGTTACTCAAAATGAATGGGCTCCAAAAAAATTTCAAATTTTCTTAATTTTGAATGACCCTCAGCCTCTTCATTTTTGATGTTAGGCAAAAAGTCGTCGGAACAAAATTTTCTTAGTTTTCAAAGTACTGTCCATTTCTCGATTAGTTTGTTTTTTCAGATTTTTTTGAGCAATTTTTTTGGAGCTTCTTTAATTTTAAAGTTGGGCAAAAATTATGAAGAGAAAATTTGTTCAGCTTTCAAAGAGCAATCTATTTCCACGGTTGAAAAAATTTTAACATGATTTTTTAGAAGCAGCATTTGCCCCTTCAATTTTCAAGACCGGCAACATGTTCATCTCAAGGTTTTTTAGTGGTACCCGAATATATCCAGAAAAATACCTATGGCATGGCAGACGATTCATGGAACATTTTATTTTATTTTATTTCAAAACATTCTTATTCTAACTTTTTTTGAATACTTTTTCACAACTTGGAAAAAATATTTTTTGATACCTTTCCACTTTTTTCCAATTTAAAAAAATATTTTACTTTTTTTTAAGAACATACCTCAATTTTTTTTACTATTTTTTTCAACATTTTAAAATACTTTTCCTTTTTTTTTCTTGAGAGTATAGTGTTTGAATTTTGAATTAATATTGGTAGCAATGTTTTATTCTAAATTGTAATATAGTGTAAAAATGTCAATGATATTTTATTCAAAAAATGGGATTGGGGGATGTTATGACAAAAAAGCAGCCAAATATTTTAAAAATAAGAAAAAAAAAAGGTATTAAGAAGTATTACAAAAAAGAAAAAAATGTTTTCGAATAATTTTTTGACCTTTTTTTCGTGTTTTTCTTGTCGTGGTTTGTAATTTAATCGAGTTCGCCTCCTGGAGGCGGGCAAGATTCGAAAAAATTATTTTCTAGCCCAAAAAACTCTGGAGAATCGAATAACACAAACCTAAAAACATCATCTCTTTTTTTACACCTTTGAATTTCGAGGCACATTAAAAGCTTCATTCCACGTCAAGTCGAACAAAAGTTGACCCTCGGGAACTTCGATTTTTCCGAGGGGAAACTTTTGTCAGCTTGGATTGACCCGTAGCAATTATTTACACTTTTTTCAGACGAATGGGAGGAAGGGAAAAAATTGAAAAGTTTTCGAAAGGTATTAAAATGCATGTTTTTCGACTTCCAGAATTCATTTCAGAGGTTTTGGCTCCTTACCTGAAACTATGATCCCTGGGGCCTCTGAGTTGGTTAGAGATAAATTTGATCCTCTCTTCATCCGAGAGACCCTTTAGATATCGATTTCAGGTCAGGGGTCAAAATAACCTCAGCAATGGATTCTGAAAGTCAAAAAACATGCATTCTGATACCTTATTCAAAAAAATTTCAATTTTGGCTCCTTCCTCCAAGCTCAGTGAGCCCTCATTGGGGGTTTTTGGGAAAAGAATATCGGAAATGAACTCGGGACTCGATACCTTACTCGATAGTTTTAAAAAATTCCCAACTTTGGTTCTTCCTTTTCCCCATGGGACGCCTTAGAGTTTTTTTTGAAGGGATGGCCCTGGAAATGAACTCAAAAGGTCAAAAAAACACGGATTTTGATACCATACCTATTCGATATTGCGGGAACTTTTTCCACCTCGATATCCTCCCCCTCGAATTTGAGGGGCAGGGTCTGGGGTTTCGGCCAAAATAACTCCAGAATTGGATTTAGGAGCTTCGAATGCCCCCGAAAATCTAATATTCAATTTTTTCCCCAAATAAAGTATCTATTTGGAATATTTGTATAAATTCTTCTTAGTTTTTTTTCCGACTTGATTTACGTTTTTCCAACTTTATGATGTCATTTTGATAAAAATCAGGCCTTTTTACATAGGTACCTAAAACATTTTGGCTAAATTTCGACTAAATTTTAACAATGTTTTTGGAACACTGTGACAACATTTCAACAACACTACGACCGTGTAGCAAAATGTTGAGACAATATTTCATCAACATTGTGACAATGACGACCAAAATCATCAAAATAGTTTCTTTCCTGTCTGAAATACCTATTTAAATTAAAACTAGGTATATTTAGAAAGAAATGTGCCCAATTTCCAAGCTCAGCATTCAACCTGATTGGAAATTCTACATAGGTGCGCAACTGTTAATAAATACAAATCTGGTTCATAAATTTGGAATGATATACGATATAAAACCGGACCCTGGAAACCATTTCCTTTCGAAATGACTAGTTTTAAATTCGTCAAGATCGTGATTTTAATAATGATTTCGCGGAATCTTTTATGATTTTCATGACGGGAGAGACTTGTTATCTCGAAATTTATAAATTGATAACTCCGAGCAACCGGTTTATCAAAGTTTACGGTCTAATTGCTGTTTATTCGATGAGAAACATTTTTAAAATGGATGAATTGTCTTTTTTGAGGATGTAATTCAAACACACCCAAAATATCGTGTTTTTTCTCACTTATACCTACGATCCTCATTCCTCAAATTAGTCTCCATAAAAATTTCAGCATTTTATTGCAATTTTCCCCAAATAACCCTTCCACCCAATCTGGGAAAACAGAAACCTAATCGTAATAAAACGATAAATAATTCTCTTCTCCGCAAACACACGTTCGTATTTCAACTGCAATTCCCCACTGGATTCTCTCATCGGTTTACGTAATTCTAACTAGAAATACGAAACTCGTCTCTTACACGGTTCCATCGTTCGGGAATTTTTTTCCCACATCAAAGGTACCTGATAAGGTCACCTCAAACGTGCGGAAACGCATGTAACAATTTAAGTACAACCTTCACGAGTCATATAACGAATACCTACGCCAAAAGTTGTTCGATGGAGCGCAAAAAACGAGAGGGAAATCGGCTCCGGCGTTTGAAATACGATCGCGATTCGTAATCAGTAGATAGATACGTATTTAGCAAAAGAGTTCATGGCTTTTACGAAAATAACTCGTTTGATAAGTCTGTGTTTACAAAGGTAAAAAAATTATGTTTGGTGTTAATTAACTTGGCGTAAGTATGTTTTCGTTGGAGCGAGTGGGAAATGTGCTCGAATATGCATCGAAAGGCATTATCGGATTTTAATTACCAAGCTGCGGGAGCAAATTAACGAAATATTTGCTAAATAGAGTAGAGAGCAATAGCACGGAATGTACGATATAAATGTTAAATTGAGCTCGTTTTCGAAATGCCGAAGCCAGCTCATTGTAGTAGGTATCGAATGTTGGAAAATTCTCAATCGTTTTCAAATGGAGTCATTTATTAGTGTTGCGATAGATGATAATACCCATGTTAATACATAAATTTGCTTCGAATAATCTAGTCGGCTTATCACTTGTATTGGTTTAAATAGATGAAACGCCTCCGAAACGATAAGATTTCGGATAATTTTAAACGCGAAGAAATTAACAAAATGTTTTTTGACAAATTTTCTATGAAAAATGTTCGCTTTTACATATAAATCGCAATAATTTCTAAAATTTTAATACCTATCAAAAATTTCCAAAATTTCAGTCGAAATAATTAGCCCAGGAGGATATTATTCTAGAGGGGTCAAAAATCTAAATTCCAATTTTCAATTCGAAAAAATTACACAAGTTGCTTAAAAGCAAATAAAATATCAGATATTTAGATTTTTATTTTTATAATTTGTAATTTCAATTATTCAAAAAATTATAATAAAAATTTGAAATTTCCGTGACATTTTGATATTTTGTCGAATTTTGGAAAACAAAATTCTATGGGAGATTAATATTTTCTCAATAGGTATGTACATACTTTTGAAATATAAACTATCAGGTAAATAAGACCATAAGTAAATTTTAAGAAATTCTTCCAAATATTTCAAAGGTCTGACAAAAGAAAAAAAGTCATTGCATTAATTCGTCAAAATTTTTCTAACAAAATGTCATTACTTATATCAGTGGTGTCCCAAATTCATCAATTTTAACGAAAACAACAATCTCAGTGAAAGCATCAATTTCAGTGAAATTATTGGTTTCAGTAATATGATAATTTTTCAAACGAATAGCCCATTTTTCGGAAGGTAATTAATTTTATGATAAACAAGGCCACCAAATGGATCACATCTGGTGAAATACCAAGTTTCAGTGAAATGATACATTTTATCAATGAAATCGTTTATTTTGTAAAATCATTAATTTTGGCGAAATCCCCAATTTCAATAAATTGACGAATTTCAGTGAACCGACCATTTTCAGCGAACTGATGAATTTCGGCGAATTTATTAATTTTTGTGAACTGGCAAATTTGTAGTGTACTAATCAATTTTTGTGAAATAACCATATTCAAAAAAAAGAAAATTTTTGGAAAATAGCTTAGTTCATAAACTGTTTGTATCAGTAAAATGAACACGCCCACTGAAAGAATTAGTTCCGGTAAGATGATAAGTTTCAGTTAAATTTTAAATTTTGTAAAAAATAAAAAAAAACGAAAAACTGTTATATACATTCGATATTATTTGAGTTTTTCTATTTTTAGACATATTCAAATCCAAAATTCAAGCCCTGATTTTATTGTGAGACAAGTTTTTCAACGCCGGTAGCGTTAAACTCCGGAGATTTCCCATATGATTATGCTCATAATCATCTGTGAGTAATCGAGATTCCTAGTGGCTAAACATTTCATGAATGCCAAAAAACTATGCAAATTATTCAACCAACATAGTCCCTTCTACAATCTAGTGATGGCAAACAGAACCATAATTCATCTATCTGCTTCCAAGAGGTCGCAGAGCTTTTGCACACTGAAAACGTCTGGTTGAATCGGCCGGTCTGCCGGAACGCGGTTGATTATGAATCACTATTCTTCCCTCTCCACAAAAAGATTTACGCCAATTTTTTATCATTTGTGTCCATATACATCTTTGCCATATCTCCCGTATATTTTTCAATGAATTTCAGTATGATTTACACTTTTTAAAGAAAAAAAACTGAATAGCAGATTGCATCTCACATGTCAATTCGCCACGTCATGTTTACAATTATATATCTTCAATGGTAACAACGGAAACGACTCCAGAAAAATTCAGCGTTACCAGAAACTCAAAAATAACATGTCCCTAAAATTTCACAAAATTCCCTCTATTACAGGCTGAGAAAAAAATATGGAACCTTGTTTATGAGATGCCCCTCGTAGTTTTGTGAAATCAAAAATTCCAGTGGAATCATCATTTTTGAAAAACCGCCTGTTTTAATTTAATCGCCAATTTCAGTAAAATTGTCAATTTCAGAGAAATCGTCATTTTAGACAAATCAACAAATTTCAGTGAAATCAGTAAAATTATCTGTTTTGCGAGGTCATCGATTTCAGTGGAATCGCCATTTTTCAAAAATCGCTAATTTTGGTAAAATCATCAATGTCGGTGAAATGAAATAACACATTTCAGTGAAACCATCAATTTTAGTGACATCATCAATTTCAGCGAAAACATGATTTCAGTGAAATCAACAATTAATGTGAAATCATCAATTTCAGTGAAACCATCGATTTCAGTGAAACCATAAATTTTAGTGACATCATCAATTTCAGCGAAAACATGATTTCAGTGAAATCAACAATTAATGTGAAACCATCGATTTCAGTGAAACCATAAATTTTAGTGACATCATCAATTTCAGCGAAAACATGATTTCAGTGAAATCAACAATTAATGTGAAATCATCAATTTTAGTGACATCATAAATTTCAGTGAAATCATCTATTTCAACGATACCATCAATTTCAGTGAATCCATCAATTTCAGTGAAACCATAAATTTCAGCGAAATCATCTATTTCAGCGATATCATCAATTTCAGCGAAACCATCAATTTCAGTGAAGCCATCAATTTCAGTGAAACCATAAATTTTAGTGACATCATCAATTTCAGCGAAAACATGATTTCAGTGAAATCAACAATTAATGTGAAACCATCGATTTCAGTGAAACCATAAATTTTAGTGACATCATCAATTTCAGCGACATCATCAATTTTAGCGAAAACATGATTTCAGTGAAATTATCAATTAATGTGAAATCATCCATTTCAGCGAAATCATTGATTTAAGTGAAATCGTCAATTTCAGTGAAATCGTCAATTTCAGTGAAAGCATTAATTTTAATGAAACCATCGTTTTCAGGGAACCCATCGATTTCAGCGAAACCATAAATTTTAGCGACATCATAAATTCAGTGATATCGTCAATTTTAGTGAAATAATCAATTTCAGTGAAAACATTTTTTCGGCGAAATCATCAGTTTCAGTGAAACCATCAATTTTAGTGGCATCATGGATTTCGGCAAAATCATAATTTAAGTGAAATCATCAATTTCAGTGAAATCTTCATTTTTAGCGAAATCATCGATTTTAGAGAAATTATTGATTTCAGTAATTTCAGTAAAATCAACAATTTCAGTAAAATCATCAATTTCAGCGAAATCACCAATTTTAGTGAAATCATCAATTTCAGTGAAATAATAAATTTTAGTGAAATCATAGATCTCAGTGAAATAAAATTTTTTAGTGAAATCATAGATCTCAGTGAAATAAACAATGTCACTGAAATCATCAATGTCTGTGAAATTATCATTTTTGAAAAAGCAACAATTTCAGTGAAATCAGATAAATTATCAGTTTAATGACATCATCAATTTCAGTGAAATCATCTATTTAAGCGATACCATCAATTTCAGCGAAACCATCAATTTCAGTGAAACCGTCAATTTCAGTGAAACCATCAATTTCAGTGAAACCATAAATTTCAGCGAAATCATCGATTTCAGCGACATCAACAATTTTTGTGAAATCATCTATTTCAGTGAACCAATCAATTTTAGTGACATCATCAATTTCAGCAAAAACATGATTTCAGTGAAATCGACAATTTTTGTGACATTATCAATTGAAATGAATAACTACACTGACTACAATGATCAGTTCCGGTGAAGGAGGCCCTACACTATCTAATAAGTTGCTGTTAAATCATCAATTTAATGAACATCAATTATTTCAGCAAAATCATCAATTCAATTTTTGTGAATAATATATATGATAGATTTCTGCGAATTGATCAATTTCAGTGAAATGATCCATCTAATAATGAATTCATCAGCTTCAGTGAAATGATTGATTCCTGTGAAATAATCATTTCCGAAGAAACAATCAATTTTTGTGGAACAATCAAAATAGTGTTTCAGCGATACAGATCGAGCCTAGTAAAACAATACATTTTCATGAAACTATCAATGTTTAGAAAAATTATCAAATTCATTATCAATATCAGAGAAATCACCAATAAAATTTCAGTTAAATGGTTGATTTTAGCGAAATAATACAATTTTTTTGAATTCGTCAATTTACCTAAGTGAAATTTTCTTTCAGAGAAGTTATCAATTTCAGTGCGATGATTAATTTCATTGAAATAAAGAAGTGCTTTTAAAAAAATTTCAATTTCCTAATAAATTACCGATCAATTAAAAAGATACTTCCATAAATTTTTGAAGAAATTACCCCCAAGTGCATATAATTTTTAAAAAATTCACTAATTTCCACGTATCTTTTACGTTGAAAAAAATTATAAGTCATCATGAAAAATTACCAAAAAAACTACCCAAGTATCATTTTTTCGGAAAATAATCAGTGTTTTTAATCCATAACTATTAGAAAATTCGTTTTCAGTTTTATACAGTTCAAACATGATTTTTTTGTTCGGAAGACAATTCGGCCATAAATAATTTAAATTCAACCCCGACGATGAACGCTGAACGGGCGATAATACGAACAGAGATTACAAATTCCCTAGCCGCAGCAGCATCTGCTCGTATAATTTAAAATTTTACAAAGCTAATTAGATTCGTGCACAAGATGATCAGCCTTTTGATATTCCGCATCCTCCTCTTTTAATATCCGCGTGAAGGGGTCGTAGGCCAAAAATACACGAGGTGCAATTTTAAGTAAAATTCTATTCCAGCGTACCCGGTGGAATATTCGATTTACGTCATAGTATTTTACAAGTCGCACGGTCGAGTTAAATTTATCGAATAAAAATCGAAGCTTAAATGTAATTACACGCCCGTCGCATGCATACGATAAATTTTTAATTAAACGCCAACGATAATTTAGTCGTTTGAGGAAAAAAACCACCATCGAGGGGGATTATTTTGCAGCTACGCGTTTTTACGAGAGGTATACCCATCGTGCTGCGCTCCGTACACGAAATCGAATTTCCTGCGGAGTTCCATTTTCGACTACGTGTACGTATTAAATACGATTATCTGCGTAAGTTTGCAAACGTACCAGCATCCAGAATGGCTTGCGATACTGTCCCGACAGTCGGCTCGGTTGACGGAGTCGGTCTGGTTTCCACCTCAGCAGGTAAATGATGACTCGTAACCGGCTGTAGAAAAAACAAACGAAACGTTTTAAAAATAAAATTTTGTAATGACGTTCGAAAGAATATAAAAATTTACTTTAAAAACAATCTTTCTCACTTATAAGGGAAATACACCAAATTCTAAGTAAAATTTTAAGCTGAAACAAAAATAAATCGAAAATACACCATAAAAGAACCCCATATCCTAAATTTTGGACGCTGAAATTCATTTCTCGAATTTTGGTGTATTTTTGAAGTTTTAAAATTACATCATCACCCTGAAATATGTAAAAATTTGATCTAATCAACGAAAAAAGTTGAAATTTGGTATATACCCTATTTTTAACCTCCCAAATAGATTGAAAGCGGTTTCGAGACGTTTCGAAGTCACAAGAAAATTTTGAAATTTTCCAGTACTGCAGAAAAGCTCATAAAAATGGTTCATAAAAGACTTCCGCTACCTATAATCGCAAATTATCCATATTGGTAACCTATTTGATCGATTAAAGCATCATTTTCCAAAATTCGTAACTTCTAGTTCAAACCCATATTTTTTGGCAGAAAATTTCCCTGAAAAAAAAATTAAAAATACGCCGACAGCGTACTTATTGAGGTAAAAAGCTGAATCCAATGCTGAAAAATTGCAAAATTTTCTGGAAACTCCAAAACGTCTTGAAACTACTTTCAATTGATTCAGAAGGTTGAAAATAGGGTATGCAGTATGCAGCTATGCACATTAGGGTGGATCGCGAAAAAAAAACATACCTCGGATTTGGACCAAAGGGTACCCCCGGTTAAGATAGGTGAATCGGCCTAAGAGCTACTTTTTGAAATTGACCATCAGACATTGTTAGGGACCCCAAAAAATAATTTTAGGCCGTATTTTCAACCCCCCACCTCACTCCCATTCACCCCCACCCCCAAAATGTCGAATTTTCGTCAAAAAATCCTATCTCGGAACCTAATGAACCAAAAATTCTGAAATTTATGTGGTGTATACGGGGAGTGGTGACCAACTTTTGAGAATTTTTTCAGATTTTTTTTGCACCGCCTTCTAGCCAAAATCCCACTTTGAAAACTTAAAATCGCTCTAATTTCGAAACTAAAAGACATACATTTTTTCTTTTTGGCACAAATATAGTCCTACCTTGGTACAATATAATGATATTTTTTCAGATTTTTAGCATTGGGAGAACAGACGAAAAAATGCGGGTTTCTATTCAAAAATGCTCATTTCGTCATTCACGCAACCAAAAATTTTGAAATTATTTATATGGTATGAATGGGGAAAGGTAACAAATTTTTGAGAATTTTTCAAGATTTTTTTTGCAATGCATTCCAGCCAAAACCCCACCCTCAAACTTTTAAAATTGCTCCAATTCCAAAACTATAAGGCAAACATTCGTTCTATTTTTTGAAACTAACCACCACACATAATTAAGGACTCCAAAAAAATCTTAGGATGCATATTCCACCACCCATCTCACTCCGTTTCACCCCCATCCTCCCAATATTTATTTTGTCAAAAAATCCCATTTTGGTACCTCAATGATCCAAAATTTTGAAATTCATTTGTATTGTATATGGAGAATGGTAATTGGTAACCAACTTTGAGAATTTTTCAGATTTTTTTGCACCTCGTTTTAGTCAAAACCCCACTCAATAAATTTAAAGTCGTTGAAATTTATATGGTAAGGTATGAATATGAACAGTGAGAAGAACAAACGTGAGAATTTTTCAGATTTTTTTGCAATGTATTCTAGTCCAAAACACACCCTTCAACTACTAAACAAAAAGAATATATAAGTATCTTTTAGTTTTGAAACTGGAACAATTCGAAGTTTAAGGTGGGTTTTGGGCTAGAATGCACTGCAAAAAAAATGATTTTTATTAAAATTGTTGTTTGTATGAATGACGAAATGTGTATTTTTGAATAGAAAAAAGTATTTTTTCGTCTTTTCTTCCCAAGCTACAATTCTGAAAAAATTAACATTAGGTATATTTGACCATGTCGGGCAAAATCGACCTTACATGCGAAAACAAGTTTTCAAAATACGAACTTTTAAAATTAGAGATGCGATACGGCCAGAAAGTGTTTCTTCGCTTGTATAGCCTATCAACTATATTTTTCCGCTGAAATAAGCTACAAAGTACCCTAAACAGTTAAACGCCATTCCTAGGGGTGCCTAGACCTACCTACGAGCTCTCAGTTAGTACATATAACTACGGGTTTATAGTCTATTCCAAATAAGAAGGTACAAACACATCTGAAGAAACTGTGCGTTTCAAGACCTTACTAACCACATATTATTCGATTGAAATATCAAACTCACTGTTTGTGCATTGCAAAGCATACGAAATATCTATTATTTCAATTTTTTTCCAATAATAAGACAAATAATTATTTCCATCAGCAAGAAAAAAATGATTTGTAGTAATGAACTATTGGATGTATGTAAATTATGAGAATTTTGAAGGAATTTTGTATGCTTTGCTTTGCACAAAAATTGAGTTTGATGTTTAAACCGAACAACATGTGGTTAGTAAGGTCTTAAAACGTCCAGTTTCTTCAGATGTGTTTGTACCTTCTTATTTGGAATAGACTATAGTTCATTGATGATGATTTTTAAATACTAGGGGGCTCCGCCCCCTAGGCCGCTTCGCGGCCTCAACCCCTGGCTCGCGCCCTCGCTTCGCTCGGGCTGCTCGCTTTGGAATTTTCAAAAACATTCGCCCTCGCTTCGCTCGGGGCAAATTCATCTCCCTGGTCTTTTCATTTTTCTCAAAATTTATGGCAATTGTGAAATAAGCAATGGAATAAATAAAAAACGGAAAAAGTTAACCCCTTTAAAATTTAGTTCAATAGCAAATTCGTTCCACCCACCCCCTCTAAAAAAATTCAGTCATTTTTGTGCTCGGATGAACTGATTTAATTGATTTTCAAAATTTTCAGTTATGTTTGCTGGAGCTACCTTCTAGTACATGAAATTTAGTAGGGTTGAAGTCCAGGATAGGTACGTAATAAAAAAACGGAGGATCGTGGGACGGTAGGGTAAAAACAGTTTAATTGATGTAAGTATTATATGTATACCTAGTTGAGAAAATTGAAATTGAAGTTTGGATTTTCACCGATTTTCAACCTCCCTCCCTAACAAAATGCCTTTGAAACATCTAAATAAAATAACCAGATGCTCAACAGTTTCCTAAAACAATGAACACAGTACAAAAATTTGGAATAGAACAACGTGTCAGTGGGAGTTGGAAGGACATAGCAGGTTAAACGAAGTGGTTTGGCTTTGGAAACCGATTTTGACCACTCGTACGCGCCTTGACTCAAGTATTTTCGGAGAGAGAGAAAGAGAGGCCAAACTGTGTTTTCTTTCATATTTTTCGCTGATTTTTGCCTTTTTGAAAATTTTGAACTCCGTCCTGTTTTGTAATGAAAGGTCAAAGTAGTAATGGAGTTTTTTTTCTAAAATAGGTGTGCTATTTACTTATAAATTATACCATACAAATGTTTTGAAAATTTTAAGAAAGTGGAATATGATGGAAAAAAAATTATATGACGCCCTGAGCTGCAAGAAATGTGTAATTTTTTTTTATGATAAATGCATTTCAGTAGTAACAAAAGTAAAGATCAGCATTAAAAGCCCCTCACCCCCTCCAGACACAATGGTAAATAGTAGAAAAAGTTGGCAAATTAGTCTCAGGTAAAAAAAGTTGGAAAATTTGACCGAAAAAATGAATTTTTTGGAAAATGTTTTCTTTCAGTAATCACAATAAATTTTTCAAAACTTTGGCCCCACTGCGTTTGGCCTTATTGTAGATATTTCATTTAAATCCACAAAAATGATTTATTTTTGTATTTTTCCTCAAAATTATTTCAAGTAATTTTATTACTTTTTTTTTCCTCAAACACTTGTTTTCGATGTTTGAAACTCAAATCTTTTAAAAGTGTTGGCCTCGCTGCGCTCGGTCTCATCATATTTTCCCTTCCACAGTTTTAAAGTAAAAGTAGCCAATTTTTCATCCAAGCTTTTTAATCTAAAACATTGTTTTATAGGACTTCAAACTTGAGATTTTCTATCACATTGAAACCACAAAATTTTAAAATTAAATAATAATTTTTCTGGAAATTTTCCATATCTACTTCAAATTTTATAGGTTTTTGTAACTACAATGAAATATACTCACGGAAAAGCAATGTATTGAATGAAAGGGAGAAGTGGTCAAAAAATTTAGTTCGGTCTGAAAATTTGTGTCATCAAACTTCTTCCTCAAAAAAGTCAGCCCGTTTTATGCCTGAATAAATTGATTTTCAAAAATTTTCAAAAATCGAATCGGAATTTCTGAAATTTTTGGCCCTTCAATATTCGGACTTCAGTATGTCACTGCACAAAACCAAATTTTACTTCAAATTCATTTCATCTTTAAGATTGGCAAATTTCAGTTTAAATGCTGGAAAAATTGTGAATGTTACCTCCCTCCCCCCTCCCCCAGAAAAATACTTCACCACGCTAACTGCTCTCGAGTTTGATTTTGAGAGTACAAAAAATCATGTATACTTATAGGTAAATGACACTTATTTTGAAGGGGAAAAAATCCATTGCCCTTTTCATTTTCGATCTCTCAAATCAATCAGAAGCGATTTCGAGAAGTTTTGGAGTTTCCAGAAAATGTTGGAATTTCCCAGCATTGAAGAAACTCCTCAAAAGTGGTTCGTATAATCTGTACCGTGAGTGAAAAATGAAAAATGTGTGCACCTGTACAGTGGACCTGAGACGTGTGTAGAGATATTGCCTTAACTACCCCTACCCCGATTCAGGTAGATCGGCAGTTGACACTATATGTATTGTCAAACTACCCCAGAACTACCCTCGCCAATTCACCACTACAAACGCAACACTCTGTAGTATACGTCACTCACATCTCTTCCAGGGTGTTGTTCCAGGTCGAGAACTCGTTTCTGCACTAACACAAAGCTAGAGTTCGTGTAAATACAATACTAACACTTCTCCGTTTCCAGAAACACAGCTCGCGAGGTAGACGGTTTTGATTTTTTAATATAGAGAGATTTCTTGTATTTTTTTTGTTTGATTTTTTCCATAGTCAACTTCACATTCTTGCTCATTATAAATTTATTTCAAATTTTGGGACTTCGGGTGGATTTCTACTCAATTTTGAGGCTTCAGAGTATAAAATTCTGGAAACAAGTGAAAATTGAAATTTTGACAACCATGGTCGGTTCTGTCTGCCACGGTCACATATTGTACCAAAAAAAGGACCATATTTGCACCAAAAAGAAAAAATGTATATATCTTTTACTTTTAAAAGTAGAGCATTTTTAAAGTTTCTAAGAGAGTGTTTGGCTAAAACGCGGTGCAAAAAATCTAAAAAGTTCTCAATGTTGATTATCATTCTCCATAAACAAAATAAATGAATTTCAAAATTTTGGATCATTGAGGTACCAAAATGGGATTTTTTGACAAAACTAAATATTGGGAGGATGGGGGTGAAATGGAGTGAGATGGGTGGTGGAATATGCATCCTAAGATTTTTTTGGAGTCCTTAATTATGTGTGGTGGTTAGTTTCAAAAAGTAAAACGAATGTTTGCCTTATAGTTTTGGAATTGGAGCAATTTTAAAAGTTTGAGGGTGGGGTTTTGGCTGGAATGCATTGCAAAAAAAATCTTGAAAAATTCTCAAAAATTTGTTACCTTTCCCCATTCATACCATATAAATAATTTCAAAATTTTTGGTTGCGTGAATGACGAAATGAGCATTTTTGAATAGAAACCCGCATTTTTTCGTCTGTTCTCCCAATGCTAAAAATCTGAAAAAAATATCATTATATTGTACCAAGGTAGAACTATATTTGTGCCAAAAAGAAAAAATGTATGTCTTTTAGTTTCGAAATTAGAGCGATTTTAAGTTTTCAAAGTGGGATTTTGGCTAGAAGGCGGTGCAAAAAAAATCTGAAAAAATTTTCAAAAGTTGGTCACCACTCCCCGTATACACCACATAAATTTCAGAATTTTTGGTTCATTAGGTTTCGAGATAGGATTTTTTGACGAAAATTCGAGATTTTGGGGGGTGGGGGTGAATGGGAGTGAGGTGGGGGGTTGAAAATACGGCCTAAAATTATTTTTTGGGGTCCCTAACAATGTCTGATGGTCAATTTCAAAAAGTAGCTCTTAGGCCGATTCACCTATCTTAACCGGGGGTACCCTTTGGTGGAGTGGGTCTCCTAGATATGGAGACCTTCCAAAAAAATTTTGAGCCCCCAGGTGCACGTGGGAGGGAGCATGGGGTGGTCAAAGTGCACCTATTTTTGAAAAAATCGCTGTTTTTTGTGTTTTTCAGTCACTCAAAAGTCGTGCGAGAAGCCTTCGTAGCACTTAAAAGGTGCGATTTGAGTTTCTACATCTCCCTAAACCATCGCCATCCTCCTTCGATCAAAACTCAGACGGCTACCAGGGGGTCGAAAAGTTGCAGATGGCAAAATTCAAGTAACATTTCGAGCAAAAAATGACGAATTTTCAGGGAAGAAATGGCCAAATGAAAAAAATATATCCCCAAATTTAGATGTTAGAACTCAAATCGACTATATTATTACAACTAGGAATACTAAACTTGTCATGAATTGTGAGGTTAAAAATTTTGATTTTCATTCTGACCATAGATTGGTAATATGTGATCTAAAAATTAAAGAAAGGCGATCGTACATTAAAAAAGCAACATATTACCCTAAAATTACAAAAGAAAATTCTGCTGCTTATGAATGCGAACTCGCTAAATTATTTGGGGTAAATGAACTCTCTGAAAATGAAAATATAAATGATATCATCAAAGAAGCCACTAAAAGGATAAGTAAATCAGTGACAAAATCTGAACAAAATGCTCTCCCTCTAGAATTAAAAGCTCTGATAAGCCAACGTGGAAAAATTAAATGTAAAAAGCATAAAACTCTGAGGGATAAAATCGAATTAAATTTAGCTTGTAAACTTGTAAAGAAAAAACTTAGAGAATACAATCTCCAGAAAAGGAATAACATGATAAATGGAATCTTAGATACTACTAGGAGTACAAAAACTATTAAGAAAAATCTAATGTTAGGAAAAACCTGGACTACCTATCTTACAGATAAAAATGGTAAAAAACAATATGATCGAGGTACTATTAATCAAATAGCGACAGATTTCTATGGACAACTTTACAAAAGTAATCAGGAGACTTCTCACTTACAAATCAAACTTTCACAAGAAGAAAAAGAACCAAAATTCTTAAAGGAGGAGGTAGGAAAAATTATTAAAAATTTAAAAAGTAATAAAGCAACAGGACATGATCTTATCTCAAACGAACAAATAAAATTTGGGGGAGAAATTTTAATCCAGAAGCTCACAGTTTATTTCAATAAAATTCTTGCAACTCAGATTATTCCAGCAGATTTTAAGAAATCGGATATTATTTTAATTCATAAAAAAGGGGATAAAAATGACATAAACAATTATAGACCTATAACTTTAACTACTGCCCTATCAAAAATCTTCTCAAAGTTAATTGAAACAAGAATTTCTAGACAACTTAATCAACAGCAAAGTCGAGACCAAGCTGGATTTAGGAAAACATTTTCAACAATAGATCACTTGCATACTATCAACCAACTAATTCAAAAGTGCAATGAATACCAAATTGATGTACATTTTGCTTTTATTGATTACACAAAAGCTTTTGATTCCTTGCTACTCTCCTTTCTGGTCTCCTCTCTCATTAACCAAGGTGTTCCCAAAGTATTTGTCAAAATAATAATAAATATGTACACAGATTTAAAGGCAAGAATAATAACAGATGTAACAGGGACGTATTTTGATGTGCAACGTGGAGTAAAACAAGGAGACCCCCTTTCCCCTAAACTCTTTATTAGCGCCTTGGAGGAGATACTTAGACAAACCAATTGGGATAATAAAGGTATATTAATAGGAGGAGAACTGCTAAATAACCTGAGATTTGCAGATGACTTGGTATTAATAGGGAAGGATATCAAGGAATTAGAGCAAATGATCAAAGAACTTGATAAACTAGGTAAACAGGCTGGTCTGGAGATGAATATGCATAAAACAAAAATCCTTTCAAAAGATAATACGTACAATATAAAAATTGACAATAAAACAATAGAAAAGGTTTCTGAAATAGTCTATCTAGGTCAACTCGTCACTTTTGAAAATGCAACAGAAAAAGAGGTCAATAGGAGAATAACATTAACTTGGAAAAAATATTGGACATTAAAACATATTCTGAAAGGACCCTTTTCATACTATCAAAAAAGCCAAATTCATACCATATAAATAATTTCAAAATTTTTGGTTGCGTGAATGACGAAATGAGCATTTTTGAATAGAAACCCGCATTTTTTCGTCTGTTCTCCCAATGCTAAAAATCTGAAAAAAATATCATTATATTGTACCAAGGTAGAACTATATTTGTGCCAAAAAGAAAAAATGTATGTCTTTTAGTTTCGAAATTAGAGCGATTTTAAGTTTTCAAAGTGGGATTTTGGCTAGAAGGCGGTGCAAAAAAAATCTGAAAAAATTTTCAAAAGTTGGTCACCACTCCCCGTATACACCACATAAATTTCAGAATTTTTGGTTCATTAGGTTTCGAGATAGGATTTTTTGACGAAAATTCGAGATTTTGGGGGGTGGGGGTGAATGGGAGTGAGGTGGGGGGTTGAAAATACGGCCTAAAATTATTTTTTGGGGTCCCTAACAATGTCTGATGGTCAATTTCAAAAAGTAGCTCTTAGGCCGATTCACCTATCTTAACCGGGGGTACCCTTTGGTGGAGTGGGTCTCCTAGATATGGAGACCTTCCAAAAAAATTTTGAGCCCCCAGGTGCACGTGGGAGGGAGCATGGGGTGGTCGAAATTCGCGTTCAGCAGGTCAAAATACCCCGATAAACACACTTTTCGCGATAATTTTACTTCAAGTCTGAAAATTCATTTTTTCATAATGAAAAAGCAGTAAAAAAAAGTGAATTTTATCATGAAAAAATAAATTTTCAAACTTGAAGTAAAATTATCGCGAAAAGTGTGTTTATCGGGGTATTTTGACCTGCTGAACGCGAATTTCGAATTGTTTTTTTCATTTGGCCATTTCTTCCCTGAAAATTCGTCATTTTTTGCTCGAAATGTTACTTGAATTTTGCCATCTGCAACTTTTCGACCCCCTGGTAGCCGTCTGAGTTTTGATCGAAGGAGGATGGCGATGGTTTAGGGAGATGTAGAAACTCAAATCGCACCTTTTAAGTGCTACGAAGGCTTCTCGCACGACTTTTGAGTGACTGAAAAACACAAAAAACAGCGATTTTTTCAAAAATAGGTGCACTTTGACCACCCCCTGCTCCCTCCCACGTGCACCTGGGGGGCTCAAAATTTTTTTGGAAGGTCTCCATATCTAGGAGACCCACTCCACCAAATTTGGTCCAAATCCGAGGTATGTTTTTTTTCGCGATCCACCCTAATGCACATACAGTTGACAATTGACACAAAAGTCTTATCCACTTGAAACACTCCTCAGTATCTCAAAACTAAAAAGAGATACCAAGACGGTTCAAATCGCTATGTGTTCCCGGCGACAAGAACGTTGAAGATTGATAATCAAACTCCAAGTCCTACCTATAGGGTGTCCGCAAATTGAAAAACCGGTTTGAACCAAAAAATGGAGGTCCGGTTTTTTTATTGAAATAAATTCTACACACTGACCCGTTTAAAATATGGGATGTAGTTTCGAACCAGTTGTCAATGATATCCAAAAAATTAGAGATATGAAAAAAAGTTTGAAACAAATATAATCATTTTTCGCTCCATAACTTTTTTTTCATCTTACAGTGGAAAGAGGTTGTCGTACGAAAGGTTGGAGTTTTTTTTTTATTTTTCAAGCCATTATAACTCTTCTCCATTGCTAAATGAAAAAAAATTACAGAACGTGAAATGTTCAGTTTTTAACTTCCTACAACTTTTATTTCAAACTTTTTTTGATATCTCCACTTTTTGATAACTGGTTGTCGACTTGAAAAAAGAAAACACCCAAGAAACTAGGAAAAATTGGGTTTATCTTGCACCGTGTCAGTGTGTAGACTTTGTTTCAATAAAAAAACCGGACCCCCATTTTTTGATCTGAACCGGTTTCTCAATCTGTGGACACCTTATAGGAAGAATTGGATAAAATTGACTAAATTTATTTTTAGAGCTTCTGTATAGACTATCTAAACCAAAAAGAACATTTTTTTTTGAAAAAATCAGTGTTTTATAGCTTTTTTCAATTTTTTTCAGAGGTGAAGAAATAAGAGAAATTTTAAAAAAACTATAAAACATGGATTTTTTCAAAAAAGTTGTGCTTTTTGCTTTAAATAAGCCCTAAATAAGATCTACCTAATATTAATTTTGATGAATTTTGATTATTTTTTTTAATTTTTAAAAATTTCGTAAAATGTTGAATTTTTGAATATTTTTGAAAAATTGAAGGCTCTTGCGCGATCGGAATATATGAATCGATTTTGAAATTTTTTATTTTATTTTTCCAGTCTATCCACCCAACAACTTTTGTGGTGGGGGTAACTTTTCAAAAATCAAAATTTTTGGTTTTTCGGGCCACCCTACTGTACCTATACCAAATTTCAGCTTTTTTCGTTGATCGGATCAATTTTTCATTCGGCGATGAAGTGATTTTGAAATTTCAAAAATTCGAGAACTGAACTTTAGCACCAGAAATTTAGGATGAAGTTCTTTTATGATACTTTTTTTTTTCTTGAAAAAATTTTACTTCGAGTTGGGATTCCTTCTTTGTTAGAACGTTAATATGTAAGCTAAGAAATTTCTTTCACGTTGAAAAATTAAAAATTTAGAATTTAGAATTTAAAATGGAGGGAGAGCAAAAAAAAGACAAAAATAAAAGCAATCGCCCATTTAAAAAATTACATCACGATTTATAGATATTCATTTGTTTCGATAATACTAATTCTAACCTGATTAAATTTTTAAGATTTCTTAATGGCCTAAAAAATCAATTTTTCGGAAATTTGTCATCCTCCTCACAGTTTTCAGGTACCTAAAATAAGCTCGAATACACGAGGCGATGGGAATCCAACAAACGCAGATGAGAACTCAATTTTATACCAACCTTTTTAATTTTTTTTTTCAATTACATAAACAGTAATAGGAAAGCAACGTAACTCAACTCTTTGGAAAAAAAATCCACCAACGAAATTTAATTTTCCAAAAACGTGAATAAATTTTGCATGACCGACGAATATTAATTCATCAAAAATGTACTGTTTAGGCCTGGCAGGTCGCGTGCTGACGAAAAATCCCCTTTAGATTGAAGATGATTGTTTCTTAAAACGCAAATATAGAAACACCTATACACTCGTATCAAGAACCACCAACGAAATAATTTCAGTTTTCAAATGGAAAAAATTAGAGGTGCGTATTTCTTGGAACGTGGCGAATAGAAAATATTTTCCAATATGGAAACCACGCACACGTGTGTTTTTATCACGTAAATTGGCATACATACGAATAAAATTGTATTTCAAAGTCGATCGTAATACGTGATCGGTTCTATTCCCATAATACGATCGAGTACCTAATTGATGACAATTATCAATCATGACTTACAATACAAAATAATACTTATGGTTATCAACTTACAACAATAATAGTCGTTTCGACTATCGTTGACACGTGCGAATCTGGACTAAAGTAAAATATATCACTGAATGGGTCATCTTGTTCAACTCGTAACATACTTTCTTGACTTCCAGTAAGCTGAAAAACAAACAGAGTTTTAAATTTTACCACATTGTAAGTACTTGTAATTCGGATTAGACTACGCAAGTACACAGCACGCCATCTCCATCGCCAAGCCGCAGGTTTTACAGAACTTGACCATCCATCAGCCCTCTCGCGAACAACCAAATTAACCCACAAAGCAAACTAAATTAAAACTTTAGCTGTACCGTAATTCGGACGTACTTTACAAATTCAACGTTAACCATCTTTTTTATATTCAATTCGCGTTAATTTACGAGACAAAAACGCGCCTAATCAAATTCTCGCCAATTGAATATATATCGGCGACTTTACGACCTTGGCGTACCTTATGGTATTTTTCTAGGTAGCACGGCATGTACTGAATGGTTAAATAATACCGTACCAACTTAGGTATTAAGAAATACAGCGTAACTATTGAAACTAAAGGAAAAAATACCTTTAATTAAGGGGAAAATGGAAAATAAAAACAAACGTCAACGTAGCCGGCGAAATGACGCAATAGTCGAATTTTCCATTCGAAATATTTTCGCAGATGAGTAGATTTCAGAGAGGAAGTGAAATAGCCGTGAAATTTTTAAATTCCCATAAACACGTGATCGGAGCTAATCGAATGGAAGTAATACAGGTAAGCAAGATGACGTGAATTGGAATGGTTGAGGGATTCGATTGATGAGAGGGTGTGATGGAAAGGAATTTCGAAAACAGCCTCAGAAAATAATTTTTTTTACAAACGTAGGAAAGGAAAAATCCATAAAAAATTATAGTTACTTGGATTTGAAAAATAATGATTTTTTTTATGGATAGTTTGAAAAAAATAAATGTTTTGTGTCCTAAAAATCGAGAAATATGCGATTTTTAATTCAAAAAAAAAATTCTGAGATTAAAATAATGGAAACATTTTTAAAAATGGACATAAAAATTTTATCAAAAAAATCTCTGAAAAAGAAGTAGTCCCCCGCCCTGTAGGGGTAGAAATGTAAGATATTTTTTGTTACCTTATGACGGGGAGTTAACATAATTTATCTACGAATAATACCTATCTAATTTCAATTTTTGTTCATCAGAAGTATTTTGGTAATAAAAAGTTCTGATATCATGGTGAAATCCGCCCTAACAAAAAAATTCTCCCACTTCTGGGAAACAAAGTGAAAATTTTTTTATAGTAAAATGTTATGATATCATGGCAAAATCCGTGAAAAAAAATGAAAAAAATTCTGGGGCGGGCAGAGCTCTTACATAATCTTAACAATCTAACCTCAATCCAAGAGCTCTGCCCGCCCCAGAATTTTTTTCATTTTTTTTCACGGATTTTGCCATGATATCATAACATTTTACTATAAAAAAATTTTCACTTTGTTTCCCAGAAGTGGGAGAATTTTTTTGTTAGGGCGGATTTCACCATGATATCAGAACTTTTTATTACCAAAATACTTCTGATGAACAAAAATTGAAATTAGATAGGTATTATTCGTAGATAAATTATGTTAACTCCCCGTCATAAGGTAACAAAAAATATCTTACATTTCTACCCCTACAGGGCGGGGGACTACTTCTTTTTCAGAGATTTTTTTGATGATATCAGTTGTTTTTTATACGTAGTTTTGGTTAAATGGAATGGATAACCAGAATACAGTTGTGGACTAAAAACTGACGCCAGTCAACAATCAAAGTTTAGAATATTGAGAAGAAAAAAAAGTATTTTGTAAAAATTTGAGTCTTGAAGAAATTTTTGAACGAAAATTAAGTTGAAAAACATTTAGAAAAATTTTGGAGTTGATAAAAATTTTGCCAAAAAAAGGTGGAGCTGGAAAAAATTTTTATAAAAAAATTGAGCAGAAAAATCAGTCGGAAAAAATTTGGATTTGATAGAGGCGATGAAGATTTTTTCAGAAAAATTTGGAGTTAATGAAATAGTTTAGAGAAAATTTGATTTGAGTTGAGTTGAAAAAAAATACCTAAGAAAAAATTCAGTTGAAAAAATCAGTTGGAAGAAATTTGGATTTGATAAAAAAATTCAGAAAAATTTGAAGTTGATGAAAGTATTGAGAAAAAAATTGATTTGAAATGGGGGAAAAAATAAAACTTTGGAGTTGGAAAAAATATTTGCAAAACATTAGAGCTGATAAACTTTTTGTCAGAAAAATTTGGAGTGAGAAAGAAATCGTAGAAAAAAATTTGAGTTGAAAAAAGGTTTAGAAAAAAATTTTACTCAAAAAATTGTTTGAAAAAAAAAATGGAGTTTAAAAATACTGAGAAAATTTTATACTGGTGAAAAATGAAAATTGTCAAAAATACTAAAGAATTGAAAAAAAAAGCTAAAAAAAGTTCATTCATGTGTTTTTTAAGTAATCAGCAATCCATGGTAAATAATGTAAAAATATCGTTATTACGACTCCACTTTTTGTAATAGGCAATCTGAAAAGACTATAACTAGTGCAAAAAATGAAGAGGAGAAATAGCTCCACCTCAAGGATTGATTACTATCACTAAATTCGCCAAATTTGGCAAAACTCTCCTTCTGAAATTAACATTAATTTTCAGAAAGGGTAACAAGCTTTAGAAAGCTTTAAATGATTTGAGATTTTAAACATGTATAGTTTATACATGTCTTCAATCGCTGTTGTTATTGCCAAAGCTCAACGAATAACAGTTATTTATTATTCGGAGCTTCAACTTGGTCAGTTTTCACATTTTTTAGAAACTTCAAGCTCCTATAAAAAGCTCAAAAAAAGTTCAAATTTCCTGAAATTTGCGACAGTATATGCATTTTCACGCAAGGAACACGCTTTTGGGGTTAATTTTCCGTTTTTCAAAATTTTGGGGCTCCAAATGGGGGGGTGAAGGGTCAATTCTCAAAATTTTGAAAATCCGCTTGGAACATTTTCTCGGGTTCAACGAGTACAACCCATCCCCAAAATTTCGTAAAATTTCATTCACACAATTTTTCTCTATCTCTGTTATAATAAAAAATGATTTTGTTAAAATCACAAGTTTCAGCAAAATTTGAGGTTCCAGATCTCCGCGAAATTTTAACAATCAAAGTTCGTTTTGGTCTTAAAAGAAAGAGCTTAAAAAATTAAGAAACTTTGTAATTCAAAGTTTTTTAATTCAACAAGCCTTTTCCGAAAAAAATGAATTTAAAAAACTTGAAAAATCACGAAAACTGTGTCCAAGTTCATCAGAGAATAGATAGTGTGCACGCTGTTCCGTTACATTTTACGGTTCTGACTGTGTAGGGCGGGGGGGTCACTAGCGTGACCCATGATATGTACGGAGAAATTTTATTCAAAAAGAAAAAAAATCGGATTTTGGAAAAATAAAGTCAAAAATAGCTATAAAAGTAATTTTTATAAAATTAGCTCAAAATTTAAGCACATTTTCGCTCCTCGCCTTTCCCCGCCTGGTTAAATTACCTACATAGGTAGACTCAAGGGTGCGGTGATCCCCATCGGTCAACGACAAGTACCTCCAAATTCTCCAAGCACACCCCGCCCATTTTCACCAATGCTCTCATTTTTTTTAAGAACTTTAGTATGTTTATGGAGAGGAAGTACAAAAATACAAAACCATACCTGTATTGGTGACCTACATATTTGATCGATTAAAGCATAATTGACCAAAATTCGTAACATTGAGTTAAAATCCGTTTTTATCCAGTAAACATTTTCAGCCAAAAAATAAGGTTTTCAACTTAAAGTTACGGATTTCGGAAACTTGTGCTTCAATGGATCAAAAAATGTCACCGATACAGGTAATCAGCTATTAAAGGTGCGCCGAAGTTCGTAGGACTATTTTTATGGGCTTTTCTACAGCGCTGGAAAATTCCAAAATTTTCTGGAGGCTCCAAAACGTCTTGAAACTGTTTCTAATCGATTCGGGAGGTCAAAAATAGGGTATACGAAATTTCAACTTTTTACGCTGATTAGATAAAATTTTCATATTTTGCAGGGCGATGAGGTAATTTTAAAACTTCGAAAATTCACCAAAATTCGAGACAACCACTTCAGCATCTTAAATTTTGGATATGGGATTCTTTTATGATGTAATTTCGATGTTTTTTTGTTTCGGCTCAAAATTTTACTTTGAGTTGGGATACCTCCCTTGTTAATTATGAAAAAGTAGTGAAAAATGCGGTTTTTTTGGTTTTGATTTTTTTGAGCATATTAAACCCAATTTTGGAACCAGAAAAAAATATATGCGATGCCTGACGACTTGACAGAATCAATAAAAAAATTTCCAGCTGGGACAACCCCAAATTTTTTTCAAAATTCCAACGTAAAAAAATTGGAAAAATATGAATCGAAAATTTTCAGAAAATTCTCATATGTACATACTGTGGTACCCGCCAACATACGTATAATCTGTGAAAATTTCAAAATTTTATATTCGCTCCTTCCAGTGATATCACACGTTGAATTTTCGGCATTAAGGGTGCGATAATTCCGGAAGGAGGGAGAGTCAAAAAAATTGTTTGATGGTTTTATACTGAAAGTAACATTTTGGTGAAATTTTGACCGAATTTGAGTCAAGGGCCATTTTTAACCCTTACCAGAAAAGGCCCAGTGCCGTCATATCAAGCGTGTACTCAAAACTGTTACTTAAAAAATAAATATCTACTCGTTTTTGCGTTTTTCTTTTCATTTTCTTCTTTTGAATGCATTACTTTTACTTAGGTACCAACTACAAATACTAACCAAAAATTAAAAACATTTCAATAAGTGAGGATGGGGGCAGTCTAACTATAAAGAGGTTAAGAAAGACACCCCCTCCCCCCACCAAAGAGAAAATTTCAACGAATTGCTCATCAAGAATATATCCTCGCCGCACCCCTTCCCTCGGTAGACTAACAAATTCGACAAATACACACAAAATTTATAGAAATTTAAAGTAGGTAAGTACATAATCCATTTTGTAAAAATTCAGAATCAGCAACGAAAAACCAACGAGAAATTTAAAAAAAATGACAGAATTTCAAGTAAAAAATTAGAACGAGAACCAAAATTGTATAATAATTTTTAAATGGCTTGTACTTTTATTCACAATTACGACCGGAGCTTGTGTGGAGAGAGGAGAAGGAATATAGGTACGAGGGGCCTCTTCTTACAATAAAATTACTTTTTGATGGAAAAAGTTGAGACTGAATTGGAAAATATCGAGCTCTTTTTCAGAGTACGAAAAAAATTAGTAAATACTTGAAACTGAAAAATTCATCTTGAACCAAACAATTTTTTAAGCCAAAATTTTCAAGTTTTGTCCCTTACTCTTTCCCAAAAATTCCAATCAATGAAAGCCAAGACGGTTGATAATAAAAATCGATAAAAAAGAATTACGAAGATGCCCCACAAATCCTGTCCACGGCTCTCGCATTTAGCTGAAACCGGCTGAATTTGGCTGAAAATTGCACAGACACATAACTTGTTCTTTCAACTACTACAAATTAGACTCTTTGAAGGCCAAATGTGAAATGTGAGAAAAACATTAACCTACTTATGCTCCTGTGGACATTTGTTTAATTTAAAGGTCTAAAGGTTTACCCCTGTCTATTTTTTTTTTGATACGAAAACGAATATTCAAATTACTTTTGGAATGAATATTCAAACTTTGAGTCAGACCGAATGAATGGAAAAGAAGCCAGCTGGTGCCCTACCCCGTGAAAAAATTTCATTCGAGTCAAAAAATTTGGAAAAGTGATGAATTGATCTTTTTTTTGAAAATTTTGTATTTTGAATATAGAAAATTAAGGAGAATCGAACTTGAGTCAAATAAGCCCAGAAAATCCGCGAGGCTGAAAATTTGGTTTAAATTTTGAATTCTCGCAATAAAAATATTGAATTTCGTGCCAAAAATTGTGCGAAATTTTTTATATTTTTTTTCTCTCAAATTCGAATATTTTTAAATTACTTGGTGATTTTTTTTTCAAATTTAGGTTTCAAAGAGTCAAAATTGTAGACTACACTGAAATATACTTTTTTTCTTGATTTCATTGAGAAATTTAAAACAAAAATCAAACTAGAAAGGGCTAGATCTCATCAATTCCACCCAAACACAAAATGCTACATTAGAATTCATGGAACAATCCTTATACGTACATTCAAAATTGAAATTTGACCCCAAACCAAATTCAAATTTCTTCCCAATAAATTGTCACCCAAAAAAAATCAACACAGTAAAATGATTTAAAAACCCAAATCCAATATCGAATTTTCTGAAAATTAATTCAAATTACCTACAAAATAAGAAATGTTGAAGGACCAATGAAGTTCTTAACAAAATGATGTCATTCTTATTTACCACAACCACATTATTCATGGCCACCCAGATAATCAAAATAGAAGAGCGATGTTGAAGGGGGTTAAATGGAAGAAATTTACCATTCGCCAGAGTAAAAAAAATGTATGTACATTTTGTAATGATTGCGTAACTTACGTAATTTGGATGAATTGATGGAAATTCCGGGAATTCTGAATTCTTGAATTGAGAAAAAGCAAAATTATAAACGAAAGATTGTAAAATTGCCAAAAATATTTTATCAGTAATTTAAAGTAAATATGAATTTCGTATAAATGATCATAATACTCTGGGAAAATGAAAAACAACTTAGAAAGCTCAATTGGGATAAAAATCGAAAAAATTTATTCTGCAATTTCTAAAATTTTCACTTTAAATCCAAAATATTGTTCAAAATTTCAAAAAAAAAACAACAAAAAAACACAAACATATAAATGTAGCTCCTTTTCATCGATTAGTCCCCCCCCCCCCACAAAACCCCAATATGACGTTAATTTAGTTGAAAAAGTAATATTGTAATCAAATTTTGGCAACATCTGACTCACAAAAACTGACCATTTTATAATAAAACCATGGAAAGAGACGCATTTGTAATGGAAAAGGAACAATCACTTCCCTCATTTGAAAAGTTTTCATAAAAATTGATGTTTTCAGTAATTTTTGGTAGGTACTTGGTCAAAATTTAAAACGTCACCTTCAGTACATTAATTTCAGAAACTGATGATTTTTTCGGTCACACAATTGATAATTTTCACTTTTTTACTCCTCCATCGATCTGCTTCTCCATCCCTGCTAATCTACCATTCAAAACATCATCCCCTACTTCCCACCAATTTTTCTGAAAAATGTTCATCAATCGTACTCTCTCTCTCATTCCGGATCAGTGAAAAATCACTGATAAACAGTCAGAATTTCAGTACAAGAAAAATCAGTGAAATTCATAGATTTTCAGCGATTTTTCACTGATTATTCAAAGGAATTTCACAGATTATTCAGTATAGGTATTTCATAAACATCAGTGAGTTTTCAGTGAATTTTCACTGATTTCTAGTGATTTTCTTTCACTGATTTGCTCTTTCATTCTGAATCAGTGAAAAGTCACTGATAAATAGTCAGAATTGTAGCACAGGAAAAATCAGCAAAATTCACTGATTTTCAGCGAGTTTTCGCTGATTTTTCAAAGATTTTCACTGATTTTTCAGTAAATTTCATAAATTTCACCAAGTTTTCAGTGAATTTTCGCTGATTTTTCAGTGAATTTTCACTGATTTTCCAGTGATTTTTCTCATTAATTTGTTTTCAGTGAAAAAATTTCACTGATTTTTTCCTGTGCTGCAATTCTGACTGTTTCTCAGTGATTTTCGATAATTTTCACTGATTTGTAATTGAGAGAGTGCTTTCAGTGAAAAAATTTTCACTGATTTATTACTGTGCTGCGATTTTGGCTGTTTTTCAGCGATTTTTGATGAATTTCACTGATTCAGAAATGAGTGAGTACAGTCACATGACTTTACACAACCGTAGGAAGAGAAAATTCGACTAAAACTACGTGAAGGTACAGAGTACCTATATTAAAATGAAGGAAAATATTTACTTCGAATCCGAAATATTTCAGAATATCCATTTTGCACATCGGACACGTTCGATTTTCCAACAGCCACGGATCGATACATAATTTATGAAATTCGTGCCTGTAATTGAAAATAAAATGAAAAATCTTTCAAACGATATACGCGCTTATACGTAACGTACATAAACTCGTATTCGTATAACGGATACGCGATATTATAGCCGTTTTATTTAAGCAGAGTAAACAAACTGTAGTCTGCGTCTGGTGCTGCAAAAGGACCTACAAATATTTGCCGAATGTAAACACCGCGAATTTATGTAACCCCCTGTTTAGATATCGGCATATACGAATTCGCGTCCATATATGCGAGAATTTACTCGCTTTAAAAGCTACGTTTATTTAATGCCTATCTTCAGCACTATACGTAGGTATTAGGTATAAGTATATACGAAACGTCGAGTAAATATAAGTGATTTGCTGCTGTCGGTGCAGATGCAGCGGCGCACAATTTGCGCGTTTTCGATGAAGAAATAAGTGCTCTATGCTGAATATTTTTCACCATTAGCTTTCATCGGTGCCGCACACGTACAATATAAGATCCATATATTGTATATGTATTTTCCACGTTTACGGCGTGTTTTTCACTACAATTCTTTTTCGGTACCGTTCACATTGCATCGTTCGTCGCACGAGTCGAGTCGACCAAATTTCACGATTTTTTCCACCGTTGAAAGGATGCAGCTCGACGTAACATATCGAGAAAATTTACGATTAACTGCATCCGCAGCTCGCTGTTCTTACATGATTTATGAACGCGAAATTTATGCCCTTGTATTGCTCAACGTTTGAGTTTTACGTTAAATTACCGTAACAGATGCGCGCTTTTTAGTTTTCGTCCGCCCGGTATTCGTTATTTACGTTGTAATTACCGATAAAATCGTTGCCTCGTGAACCAAAAGTATACCCAAACGAATGGGAATGAAATATATTGCCGTGATGGCAGCTTTTAACGCGTTATTTATTCATTTACAGTATTTACATTCTGAAACTATCATTCTTGTTGGAATAATACCTGTAAATTACCTAGATTACCGGACTCGAGGTAATTACCGATAAATTACCGATTATTTGTTTACTTTGGAGTTGGACAAATATTTTGGTTTTTGGTAAATGAACAAAGTACAGAACCCGAATTGTGGTAATTACCGGTAAATTACCGTTTATTTATTCACTTCGGACAAATATTTTGGTAAATGAACAAAATACAGAACCAGGCTGGGGGTAATTACCGGTAAATTACTGTTTATTTATTCACTTTGGACAAATTTTTAGTAAATGAACAAAGTACAGAACCAGACTGGGGTAATTACCGGTAAATTAACGTTTGTTTATTCACTTTGGACCAATATTTTAGTAAAAGAACAACGTACAAATAGCAACTGGAAAAATTAAACTTTCGAATCGGGTTGATAATCCGAGTTATTCTCATAGGTCTCAAATATAGGAATTTACCAATTTACAGTGCAATTTTTGATCAATTACAGAAATTACCCAAGTAAATTTCACAAATTATCGTAGTTACCCGATAATTTTTGTAAATAGGTGTAATTACTACGTAATTCTGGTAAATTACTGTAATTACAAAGTAATTTTAATGAATTACTGTAATTACCAGGTAATTTTTTTAGCTACCATGAAGTATTTCTTGATAAATTACCATGATAACTATGTAAATTTCGGTAAATTACCGTAATTACCAAATTATTTTTGATAAATTACTGTACTTACTGGTCAATCCATAACGAATGGAATTACCATGTAAATTTCGACAAAGTACCACGATTCTCAGGTTATTTCTAGTTAATTACCGTCATCATTACATGATATTTTGGTAAAAATGAATTGCCATAATTACAATGTAATTTGTTGCATAACAAGGACCAAACGATTTTTGATGAATTATTACTTCAATTACCCAGTTATTTTTCATAAATTACGGTAATTACCGGATAATTTTTCATAAATTACAGTAATTACAGGATAATTTTTGATAAATAACCGTAATTACAGGATAATTTTGGGCAAATTATCGTGATTACAGGATAATTTTTGATGAATTACTGTATTTACAAGATCATTTTTGATAAATTACCGCAATTACAGGATAATTTTTGGTAAATTACTGCAATTACAGGATAATTTTTGGTAAATTATCGTAATTACCGGATAATTTTTTGGTACATTGCCGTAATTACATGATAATTATTGGTGTATTATTACTTCAAGTACCCAGTTATTTTTCATAAATTACCGTAATTACAGTATAATTTTGGGTTAATTACCGTAATTAAAAGATGATTTTTGATAAATTACCGCAATTACAGGATAATTTTTGGTAATTTATCGCAATTACAGGATATAAATTTGGGGAAAATTATCGTAATTACAAGATAATTTTTGATAAATTACCGTAATTACAGGATAATTTTGGGTAAAGTATTGTAATTACAAGATAATTTTGGGTAAATTATCGTAATTACAAGATAATTTTTGATAAATTACCGCAATTACCGGATAATTTTTGGTAAATTACCGCAATTACCGGATAATTTTGGTACATTACCGCAATTACAGGATAATTTTTGGTAAATTATCGTAATTACCCCATAATATTTTGGTACATTGCCGTAATTACATGATAATTATTTTTGTATTATTACTTCAAGTACCCAGTTATTTTTCATAAATTACCGTAATTATCGGATAATTTTTCATAAATTACCGTAATTACAGGATAATTTTTCATAAATTACCGTAATAACAGGATAATTTTGGGTAAATTACCGTAATTACAGGATAATTTTGAGTAAATTACCAAAACTACAGGATAATTTTGGGTAAATTAAAGTAATTACAGGATAATTTTGGGTAAATTACTGTAATTGCAGGATAATTTTTGGTAAATTATCGCAATTACAGGATATAATTTTGGGTAAATTATCGTAATTACAGGATAATTTGGTAAATTATCACAATTACCGGATATAATTTTGGGTAAATTATCGTAATTACAAGATAATTCTTGATGAATTACCGTAATTACAGGATAAATTTGGGTAAATTACCGTAATTACCGGATAATTTTTCATAAATTACCGTAATTACCGGATAATTTTGGGTAAATTACCGTAATTACAGGATAATTTTGGGTAAATTACTGTAATTACAGGATAATTTTGGGTAAATTACTGTAATTACAGGATAATTTTGGGTAAATTACTGTAATTACAGGATAATTTTTGGTAAATTATCGCAATTACAGCATATAATTTTGGGTAAATTATCGTAATTACAGGATAATTTTTGATAAATTACCGTAATTACAGGATATAATTTTGGGTAAATTATCGTAATTACAAGATAATTTTTGACAAATTACCGTAATTGCAGGATAATTTTGGGTAAAGTAATTACAGGATCATTTTTGGTAAATTACCGCAATTACCGGATAATTTTTGGTAAATTACCGCAATTATAGGATAACCTTTGGTAAATTACCGCTATTACAGGATAATTTTTGGTAAATTATCGTAATTACCGGATAATTTTTGGTAGGTACATTACCGTAATTACATGATAATTTTTGTTAAATTACCGTAATTACGACTTGATTCTGGTAAATTACTGTAATTATAACATAATTCTGGTAGATTACTGTAATTCATCTGTAATTACATCGTAATTTTGGTAAATCTTTATATGTAATTACAACGTAATTTTGGTGAATTCCTGTAATTACAACGTAATTTTTGGAAAATCACCGTGCCTACTGGTTAATTCATAGTACCTAAGTAAATTACCATATTGATTTCGTAATTTTTGACAAAGTAGGTACCACGATTCTTAACTTATTTTCATTAAATTTCCGTAACTACCGTATAATTTTTTTCATATTTATCATAATAATGACCAAACAATTTTTCATAAATTGCCTTAATTACCGAATGACTTTTTGGCGAATTACCATAATTTCCTTGTAATTATCGGAGAATTACCATCATAATTACATAAATTTTGGAGCATCGTCGTGATCGACAGGTAAATGTTGACAGGTTACCGTAATAACCTAGTAATTTTTGGAGAATTACCGTAATTACCTGGTAATTTTTAGAGAATTACCGTAATTATCAGGTTATTCATGGTGAATAACCGTAATTACAATTCGGCTACAATTTATGATGAATCATTTGAAAAATAATTGGATAACTTTTGATAAATACGGTAATTGCCGAAAATTTTCTGATGAGTTACCGTAATTTCCAGGTAATTTTGGTAAATTTAACAAGGCATACCAAAATTGATCTATAATTACGGTAGCTCCAACCATACACATAGTAATTGTGGAATTCGATATCACCACACTGTAATTCTTGTTGAATTATCGCAAATCTATGGTAATTACGGTAATTATGGTAAAAAACCAACATATTTACCGTAATCAACGGTAAATTATTGTAACTTTGTGGTAGTTACAGTAATTACAGTGAAATTCTAAATTGTTAGCAAGAAAGGAACTAAATAAATGAGCAATAAGGGTTACTTTTTTTAGATACCTACTTCTCAAAAAATTTTACAGCCAAATTTTAAAACAAGAAAAATTTTGATAAAAATACTGACGTAAATATTTGGAAGTGAAAAATTTTATGCACGCCCCTCCATTAGTTTTTTTTTTATCGATTTTTCTCTTTCAAGGAAATAATGATTTGGAAAATTCTCAGGGATAATCAGATTCACCTTACTTATCTCAAATCTAAGAGTAAGATACTTGTAATTCAGACCGAATACATACAAAAGTGAAAAATTTAGCACAACATTGCAGCCATTGGTTAATTCTTGAAAGTACAGCAACTCCCCTTACAAAAACCATATAATTTATAACAAGAGATTTAATTTCTTTAAAAAGTTGGAATCGAACGCGTACAAACCCCTGGCCCCATTTCGAGATAAAATCTATCCGCGTGTCTCATTTGCATAAAATGAATGAAAAAAACCACCTCGTAAATATTTCACGTTAAAACATCCCCGTTGATAAAAATTATTAAAAAATTTTACGCATATTTAGCGGTAAAATCGACACGCGTAACTACGAATAAAAATCCACCGTCAACACTTCCAACAGCCGCCCCACCGCTGCCTCGTTACAGCGATAAATTTCCACAAATTCTAATCATTTATCACGAAATAGCGTAATTCGCACCGCCGCGTGAAAAAAACCACCGTTACATTATTGGAGGCGGTAAAAGTAAACCTATTGGTATACATCTGTCGGTCGTGGGACAAATGGTAAATCAACTCGTTGAACTTTTAATCATACGCGTTAATTTAAAATTTACTAACAATATCATTACTCACCGGCACGGCAGTAAACGGACAACATCGGCAGGTTTGAACAATTCGATACAAATAGCACAACAATCAATTTCGCCTAATTCGTTACCGATCTGAAACAAGAATTTGGTTTAAAATCTCGGCTTCATATATTTCTAGGTGAGCTTTTAAACATCCAGAATAACCCGAGTACGTGCATAATTCGGTGGAATAAAATTACGCTCGTAATTACCTTCAAACAACGAGTTCCCTTCATTTTGCAGTTTCCTCGAATTAAATATATCGTTTAATTTTCTCACCTCGGTAAAGTCCACAATGCTTGGCGAATTTTACCGAGAAACCCACGTACCCGTGCAGTTTTATTACCGTTGGAAAATTATCTCGAAAAGTTATAACTCGAATCGATATTATACCCAGAAGTGTTGCCGCTTTGTGGGTGAATTTTCTTCGAGAGAGAGAAAGATTTTCACCAAAGTAAACTTTTTCCACCTTGGTGGAAAAAAAATTAAATTATTTTATTGCGAAAGCGAGTTTAAGCCGGCTTTATGAGTGTTTTTCCAGCTTCGACAAAAATAAACATAAAAAGTCAGCAGACGCAGACAGTTGATGAAAATTTAATCCGACGTTTTTCAAATTTTACACGCTCTTGCGAAACGCTGTTGAATATTAAATCGGATACAATTGATGGCAAAAATTACATTTTACAGCAATGTAAATCTTTTCCCTCTTATTTAAAATGCAACGTTTTCTACATGAGGCTGATGTAAAATTAATAACCTACGACGTTATACGTCTCGTTTTATATCCGTTGATGTTTCACATCAAATGTTTAACCTCAAAAAAATTATCTGAATAATCTTTCGTTTAGCACAGAAGAACAAAAGTGATGCGAATTACCAAAAACTATACGTTATTCCAAAATAATTATTATTTGATTTCGGTGAAATAATCTCTTGACAATGATTTTGCCTTCGATGAAAAAAGGTAAGCAACTTATATGACATAAAAAATTACTAGAATAAGGGGTGCCCAAAATAGATTTCCGGAGAGAAGCCAAATCATATCCGGACGTATTTTAGTTTCAATTTTCATAAATTCGGAACAAAAATTTCCAAAAAATAAAAATTTTTTTCTTTCAAATTACAGTTATTTTTATACTCGGCACAGAAAAACTTTTCGAATTCACTTCGATTCAGCTGGGAGCCCATTTAATCCTCTGAATAAGAATTTTATACAGAAGGTCAATAAAAACTTGAACAAAGCCTCGAAAACGTGAAAAGCTCACTAGATATGTTTTTCGAAAAAAATGTTGCCATCCTGATCGGGGACCAAAGTCATATGTAGCATGTACTTGCAGATTATTAATTCAAGCAAAGTAGGAAAAAATTTCACAGAACTAAAAAATATTTTTAAAAAAATAGAACGCAGAAAGTAAGAAAAAATATGTGGAAAAGAAGAAATTTTGTGTTTTCAATTTCCGTGCGAACCCTCAAATGTCTACATTGTCTACTAAATCATTAGAATGAAAATTCGTACAATTTTCGGATTTTTTCGGATTTTGTCGGACTTTTTCGGGATGAAAATTTCAATTAATTTTTTTCGCGATTCATTGCTCCTCCTGAAATTAAATCCACGTGTTTCAAATCGATAAATTTCACTCAAACTTTCGCAATTTTTCTGCTTGCCCCACCAGGAGGAAAATCAATGAGAACGGGAAGGGAGTCGCGAAAAAAACCAGCCAGGTTTCGAAAAACATCAATCATTTTGCTACGTCAAATTATTTATACCGAACGAAGCGAGGGCGAAAATTTTTGTAAAAAAATGACGACCAACTTCGATAATTTTTTCCAGTATTTTTCTTATTCATACGTAATTTTTATTATTTTGACTAATTAAACAGAAAAAATTAATTATTAGCAAATGAAACAAAATGAATTTTTTGGGGGGCTTTTCTCCATATTTTAGTCAAATTTTGTATTTTTTTGTAGTTTTTGACTCACCGTGGACCACTAATAAAATTTTCCAAAATTTTTAATATGAGAAAAATTTAAGAAAATGGGCACTAATTTTTTTCCAAAGATTACTGTAGGTACTTTTATATAATGTCAATAATCAGTTGTGAAAAGTTTTAAAATTTTCATCAACCCCCTCCCCTCTTACAAGAATACTGAGCGAGTCATTTGTGACATACATTTCACTTTGGTAGCCTGTTAGTTTTTAGAAATATTTTCCATTCTACAACAAAAGTTTAGAAGGTCCATATTGAAAAACTGTGATCATTTCCTTTCTGTAATAAATTGGTTTTTGAGTTGACACTGATTTTGGGCCTTTCAGAAGGAGTAGAATCAAGGGGGAACCTCAACTCGAAAACCAATTTTTGACACCTAAGGGTGATTTCTACGTAAATCCAGGCTCACATATAAAAATGTCTGAGCATATATTTTATTCAAAAAAAATTGGGATATGTATGTTTTGAAAAAAAGGGGAATATTTTCACAAATTGAAAGAAGTATTTAAAATTGTTTTAAAAAATCTCCAAAGTATATTTTTGAACATATCCATGATCTAACGTTTCTACTCTAAAGAAAAAAGTGCGTTAATTTTTTCGAAAATTTATAAAACCTTCAGAGTAAACCCGGTCCAAAGTGAAAATTAAAAAAAAATTCACCACTGATGAGTAGGAATCTATTGATACGTATTTTCATCAAAATGTTGCTTCCTAACTCATCATCACTACTTTTAAGGCATAAAAACATGACTTTTCCCCCAATTTTTTGGACACTGTTCCATCTGCAGCTAAAATAAAATGACCCAAACAGTCAAAATTTTGTAAATAGAATCCGTTGGGATCATTGAATTTACTACAAATATGTTCGACTTTTAAACCTACAAATCTAAATAAAGTCTTTTCTAGTAGGGGCCTTTCAAATGACCTCAAATGAAAAAGATCTGAAATTTTCAGCATTGATGACTATCGAGCTATCGATACTGTCTCTAACATATCCTAATTTCAGTTTTCAGGCCCATTTCCATTTTTTTTTTTTTTTGAGACCCTAAAACATGAATTTTGTTAATTTTTCAAACTCATGCAGTCTACAAAGCCTACTAGAGGAGCTAGGGGGGAGGGGTCAAAATTTTGATGGTAGACTTGATTGGTATCCGACTACCAGTATGGTGTGACTTGGTTCCCATCCATTTTTCGGAATACAATTTCCCGAATGACGAAATTCCCGAGTAGAAAAACTCCCGAAAAAGGTATTCCCGAATCTATTTTCCCGAATAAACAAGAAATTGAAAATAACTTTTTCATCTCAGTGTATTTTTACAAAGTTATATTATGAGCTAACGCTCGAAGGGATTTCAATTTCTCACTCAATGAATTTAAAAAATTTAATTCTTGGTCCCAGCTCGCCTCCCCTATTCCCTCATTCTGAATCAGTCAAAAGTCTCTGATAAATAGTCAGAATTGCAGCACACGAAACATCAGCAAAATTCACTGATTTTCAGCGAATTTTCGCTGATTTTTCAAAGATTTTCACTAATTTTTCAGCAAATTTCATAAATTTCACTGATTTTCCAGTGATTTTTCTCACTGATTTGTTTTCAGTAAAAAAATGTTCACTGATTTTCTCATGTGCTGCAATTCTCACTGTTTCTCAAAGATTTTCGATAATTTTCACTGATTTATACTGACACCAAAAATGATTGGGGGGGGAGGGGTGAAAAAAAAAACCAGTTTAGTTATCTTACTCTATAGTCGATACTGTTGGGAATTCTTCTTTATTTTGGCTCCACTTCTAGAACCCCAAGGGTCAAATTTCAAGTTGAGGTCAAAATAACCATAAAATGTAAATGTATGTAGTCAGAAGCTTTGAACCACCCTTCAACCATTTTTTTAAAAATTAAGTTCATTTTCCTTTCTTCATTTTGTTGTAGTTGACAATTCAATTGGGTGTTCTACACCCCCCCCCCCCCCTCCGACAGAAAAAATTTGAAAAAATCCTTTGCGACTCAAAAAAAACTTCGAGAAATGGAACCCCACAACCCCAAAATCTGAGGTTATACGTACTTTATTCCATTTTCATGGTAGGTAAGTATTATTTCATTTGATTTTCGGAAAAATAAATACAAGAAAATTTCATTCGAGAAAATAGAGTCGGATTATATTTTTCGGAAGTTTTTCTACTCGGGAATCCCACCGTTCGAGGAATTGGAATCGGAAAATCAACCTAGAATCAGGTGACTTTTGAAGATAACAACCTTTGAAATTTGAAATCCTTTTAGATCTCTTCAGGGTGAAAAATCAAAAAAATTAAAATTCGTGTAGTCAACTAACATGGTTCGATCTATAGTCAGAAAAAAATGACCTAAGAGAGTCAAAACTTCGTACATAGCGTCAGCAAGGATCTTTGAATGTATTTTTGTCATTTTCAACCTTCGAAATCAAGAATTGAGATAAACCTCTTTCTTTATTTTTTTTTGTGAAAGCCTTAAAACTCGATCCAAATGTGAAAGGATTCTGAAAATTATACCACTGCTGAGTAACGATATTGTCTCTACTCTCTCATTCTGAATCAGTGAAAAGTCACTGATAAATAGCCAGAATCGCAGCACAGGAAAAATCAGCAAAATTCACTCATTTTCAGCGGATTTTCGCTGATTTCTCAACGATTTTCACTGATTTTTCAGCAAATTTTATAAATTTCACCGACTTTTCAGTGAATTTTTACTGATTTTTCTCACTGATTTCTTTTTAGTAAAAAAAAGTTCACTGATTTTCTCTTGTGCTGCAATTCTGACTGCTTTTTAGTGATTTTCGATCATTTTCACTGATTTACAATTTGAGAGAGTAAGATATCTAAATTTCAGTTTCCTGTAACCTACCCTCACTCCTTTCAAAGGCTCCAAAATCCAAAACGTAAATTATTTCAACATTTTTCAACGTGGTTCAATCTGCATGGTTCTCAAATATCTCATTTTGAATTGGTGAAAAGTCGCTGATAAATAGTCAGAATTGCAGTACAGGGAGAATCACGGAAATTCTTTGATTTTCAGTGGATTTTCACCAATTTTTTAAAGAATTTCAGAGATTTTACCAACTTTTCAGTGAATTTTCACTGATTTTCTAGATTTTTTCACTGATTCATTACTATGCTGCAATTCTGACTGTTTTGCAGTGATTTTCGATAATTTTCTCTGATTTATAAAAAATGAGAGAGAAATTGATCAAGGGCTAAAAATTATCAAATCATAAATCCGAACAAAAGATCAAACTCTCTCATTCTGAATCAGTGAAAAGTCACTGATAAATAGTCAGAATTACAGCACAGGAAAAATCAGTAAAATTCACTGATTTTCAGCAAATTTTCGCTGATTTTTCAAAGATTTTCACTTATTTTTCAGTAAATTTCATAAATTTCACTGACTCTTCAGTGAATTTTCACTGATTTTCCAGTGATTTTTCTCACTGATTTGTTCTCAGTAAAAAAATGTTCACTGATTTTCTCATGTGCTTCAATTCTGACTGTTTCTCAGTGATTTTCGATAATTTTCACTGATTTATAACAGAGAGAGAAATCAAAAATATGACTCTTATCAGGGTCTGCCTGCTCAGCTGTAACTTTTAAAATCTAAATACTCGATAACCATCACTGAACCAAACCAATTTTGTAATAAAATTGAAAGGGTATTACTTCTTTAGCTCATTCCTAACTGAACTAGCTTTTTACGTGTCTCACATTCCAGATGCTTGACCGAGTAAATAAATTACATACTTTTCAAAACAATCTCTATATGTGAAGGTTTATTGTGATTAAAGTTTAGCACTCAGCAGTTCATCTCGTGGCATTCTCACTGAGCTTTTGTTGGGACGTACGTATGGCACATAAAGCTACGATACTATTGAATTAATCTCCGGTACTTACTTTCTCATCGGATCTAATATATCTGGTAGGTATCTTCTGTAAAGCTTTCTTGGCAGCGCTGCACAGTCTTTTCTGAAACGAAAAGTAACAAACGCATTAGATTACACAGTACCAAGTAACCACAGGTACTAATGGTTTTCCTTAACAAATGGCCAATTAAAATTCAGGTCACTATCGAGCCACAAAACGGCGGATACGATAGTAAACATAAATACGAGTTGGCATGGTAAACAATTTTTTTATCTTTCGTCACAGCTCACTAGGAAGTTGGCCATAACGAAATTTTCATTAAGTACATATCAGCAAGGATAACGAGAAGGGAATTTTCAGTTTTCAACAATGGCCAATTTATTTGCTCTTTCATAACTTGTTTTATTTCGCCAATATTTCACATGTCTGAAGCAGAAAGTGGTAACGCGTGAAATAATTTTCCGTAATTCCGCCTTCTACGAGCTCGGATAGAACGCTCGAGGTGCCGCGGACGCGCGACGGGGTAATATACGACGATAAAATGAGTTTTGAAATATCAAACGAGAATATTAAAAATGAGATGGTTTTATAGTGTTGTATGTGTATATACCTGCGTACACCACGGCGACGAAAATGATGAAACGACAAGTACGACTATATTCGTTTTCGAGAATTTTTTTAATTTGATACTACTCTTTTTGTTGAAAACAGTCTGCGATGTGTTTCAAGAGCTTTTCACGCGAAACCTAGCAAAAAAATGTAATTTTATACTTTGATACTTTACGTTGATGGCGGAGAGAAAAACAACACACTGACGTAAATTATTAAAAACGAATTTATCCAGCTAAAATGTTTCGCAGATACGTGACGTAGGTATTTTCGAAAAAAAATGAAATTTCATTGCGTCAAAATGATCTTCCTCCGTGTCGTCTCCTTTTCTTCTTGCGTTTTCCGAATTCAATGAACAATTACGAAGGAGTGTTTTTTCTCGAATTTACACGTGCCTTGAGTAGAGTCGAGATTCGATACGAACAAATAGCCTAAACTTGATACCATTTTAGAATTTTTTCTCTCCTTGGAAAACTCCATTCAAAGTTTATTGGCCTTGGTTTAATTAACTTAGGACTGGTCGTGAGTTCATGGTGGAAATTGCCAAATACTCGGTTTATACTATTCTTATGCCAAGATTGGCTCAATTTACCGAGAAAAGGCTACTTCGGGGGATAATAAAAATTTTCCACGAAAATCCTACTGAAGCTGAAGGTAAAATGCAAACAACTTTCAAAGAAAATGATGAGAAGTTGAGACGGGTCAAAAAAAAGCTTATGTACCTAATGTACCTTATTTTTTGTGTATTTTTCAGCTATTGTTGTAGAAAATGTTCATTTACTGACGATATGGATGTATCAAGGTATATTTCGTATCAATGAACTATAAGTACCAACATCATTTTAGACGGTTTTGGAAAAATGACCCCAATTAGGTTTTATCGAAAAATAAAAATTTCTCGTAAAATGATATAGGTTGGTGTATCTTCTGCTCCAAAAAATTGATTCAAATTATTTTTCAATACGACGTGGATCATTTTTTCAGATGTGACGAAAAATAATATCTTTATAAGACTCGAAATATATTTTCAATCGTAAAATTAGTTTCATTGAATTGGAAAATTTTCGAAATTGATCAATTTTTTTGGAAAATTCGGATTTGAGATAGAGAAATTGGAAAAAAATTATTTCATTTTGAAATTTTCAATATTTTATGACGTTCTGAATTTAAATTCAATAGTTGCTCATCATTTTGAATGATTTTTAGCTAATTTCAAAAAAAATTTACAATTAAAAATTGATGTGGTAATGGTAGATATAATCTACAGTCCACCCGGCAAAAAGTGCTCTAGAAGTCGAAATCAGCATGATTTTTTGCGGGACAAAAAAATCAGTTGGCATTTTAAAAGTGTATTTTGGATTTTTGCCCTCGCACAATAGGGGGCTGGAGCTGAAAAAACCCCGTTTTCCCCATACTTTAAATTTGGCCGGGGACAAAACATTTTTTTACAGACTGGTATTGGATACTCCCCTGACTTCAAATATATGTCTACTTCCTTGGGCAACGTGCACAATGGGGTGCCAGCGCCCGTAATGTGTGATTTTTTGCGAAATGTACTGGGGTTGCGACCTATCAAAATGGGTTAAAATTTCACGAGCAGTACAAAGATATTAATGAAAATGTAATTTGAGCAATTTTGAGCAATTTTGAGCTCAATATTGGGTCAATTTTTAAGTATTTTCCAAAAATTGACGTATGACCTATGAAATTGGGATAAAATTTCATCAAAAACTTGAAAATGTTGACCAAAATTTTTTTTGTTCATTTTTTGAAAATTTTGAGCACTGGCCAATTTTTGAGTATTTTTAAATATAATTGACGTGTGACCTAACCAAAATGGGGTAAAATTTTACGAGCAGCAAAAAGATATTAGTTAAAATGTAATTTAAACATTTTTGAGCCATTTTGAGTTAAAAATCTGGACAGTTTTAGGTTTGAAAATTTTGAACACAGGCCAATTTTTGAGTATTTTTAAATATAATTGACGTGTGACCTATCAAAATGGGGTAAAATTACATGAGCAAGAGAAAAAAAGAATATATGAAAAGAATAAAAACAAAACAATGAAAACAGAAACGAATACATTTTTTTCGATAAATTTATCGATTAACATATTTCACATAATTTGGAGGGGGGGGGGGCAATTCTTATGAGCAATGACAAATTAATTGTGACTTCGTGAAAGGTATTTGTAAATTGAAAACGTTTCCAAAAATTTATCCTCAGATTCAAATTCAAATTTTGCTAGACGTTGATGTTTCTTTGGGTAAGTGAAGATTTTTTTTTTAAAATTGAATAGGTATTTGTTCTAGCAATTTTCAAAGTATTCGAAGCAGCAGAAAATTTATATAAAATTTTATTTATATCTTTTGATTTTTTTTTATTGAGAAAGTAATAGTTGTTTTTCTAAAATTAATTCAAAGAATTCAAAATCATAAAAAAATTGCTCAATTTATTGGTTTTGTCCTATCATAGAATTTCTGCCACATTTCTCAGTCCTACTCCCATTTAAAAACCTCAAAATTACCAATTAATAATTAATAAAATTTTTTAAATCTATCTTCTCTACTCTGTTCCATAGATGGAATTTTAAAAAGAGATATCTCATCTATTTATGGAAAATTACGAGTATTATAATATTTTTTTTGGTTTGTATGTTTCTCGTCGTAATGTAGCCTACAGGGTGTAGGTCCCTGAGGTACTCGTATTCCTCCGGAGCATGATTAATTTTTAGAGCCAAAAGGCAGTCTCATAGGAGTCCAGTGGTCATTAGAATGATAAGTTGAAAACATATTCCCATATCCAACTCAAGCTGCATGAATTTTCTGCCATTTCGTGTGAATTTGAATTAGGAGTCTATTTAGGTATAACACTTATTCGTATTATTTGACCTTAAAACTCGTGCATCAGTTTTAATCTAAAACATGGCGTACTCGTCATATCAAATTCCCTCTTTAATTTACTTTTCATCATTACGTTCATGTTGGTAAAAAATAATACATGTATGTATGTAGATCATTATATGAAAACGAACTGTAATCTTTTCAGGAAAATTTAAATCACGTTTAAATCTTGATTAGTGAATTCTTAAGGAGAAATAAAATTCTCATGACATTGGTTCAAAATAACATAAAATCTATTGAAACATCATTAAAACTCATTTAACATATAGGTACAGTAATGATTTGATAAAAAAAAATAGTTCGTGTGCCTAAAAATTTCTCGAAATTGTGAAGAAACTTGTTCAGGAATATAAAAATTAGGTATAAGGCCATGTGAAAATGCTTTCCTCGATTATTGAAAAAGTTACAATTCTTACTCTCTGTGCCCCTCTTCCACGCAAAAAAAACCACAGAAAAACGATAATTTTTTGTTATTGTAAAAATAATTATTTTCCTCGATTTTTACGGATTTTGTAGAATATTTTTTCAAGTTTCTCAGGCCCTTTGCCTGGAAAATCAGGATAAAATTTTTACCTTTTTTAACACGAGTGTACACTAATTTTATACTTTTTTCAAATTTTCCATTCCTACAATTTCACCGAATCTTGCGAATTTCTGAATAAAATTCTCTACTTTCTTACATAATATTTCGCGCCATATCTTGAAAGTATTGACCAATTTTCTTGACCTGATAGACTGGTAGACATCTGGATTCTGGACACATAATTTGAAGAATGTTTTTTTTTTGACCTGGTCAAATGAGCAAAATAATTCAACCTGATGAGGGAGGCATCCCAACTCGAAGTAAAATTTTGAGCCGAAACAAAAGTACCTAAATCAAAATTACATCATAGAAGCTCATATCCAAAATTGTAAGTGCTGAATTTCATTTCTCGAATTTTTGATACTTCAGAATCACCTCATCGCCCTGAAAAATATGAAAATTTGATCTAATCAACAAAAAAAACTGAAATTTGGTATATACCCTATTTTCGATCTCCCGAATTGATTGGAAATGGTTTCGAGACGTTCTGGAACCTCCAGAAAATTTTGAAATTATCCAGCACTGGAGAATAGCTCATACTTACAAATAGTCCATTTTATGAACTTTAGGACCTATAATTGCGGATTACCTATACCAGTGATCTGTTGGATCGATTAAAGTATAATTTTCAGAAATTCGTAACTTCGAGTTCAAATCCACATTTTCTTTTCTCCAGAACTGTAATATTCTAAAATTTTCTGGAGTCAACGAAACGTCTCAAAACTGTTTCCAATCGATTCGAGGGGTCAAAAATATGATATCTACCATTTTTCTGCTTTTTACCTCAATGCATACGCTGTCGGCGTATTTTTAAATTTTTTTCAGGACAATTTTCGGCCAAAAATATGGATTTGAACTGAAAGTTGCAAATTTTGGAAAGTGTGCTTTAATCAATCAAAAAAGGTCAGGAATATCACAATATGTGTAATCCGCGATTATGTGTGCTAAAGTTCATATGAACCATTGTTAAGGGTAAGGTGCCCTAATTTCGACCACTTTTTTGAAACTTCCGCCAATTGAAGACGATTTGATGTAGAAATCTCAAAAATAGATTAAAAAATACCTTGATCTTTCCTTTGCCACCCCTTAAAAAAAGTGACTTTGGGAGGAAAAAAGTGACTTTTAGTGACCTTTGGATGAAAAAAGTGACAAACACCCTAAAAAAGTGACCTGCTATGATGCCTGTTATCCGGAATAAGTATAAAAAACAAAAATAAAGATTATTAATACTAGAAAGAAAATTTTTGAAGTGTTGCCACTAACGACGTTTCAAATATTATTGATTTATTTTAGCTTTTGGCGGGTGAGTCTCAAAATTTTAAAATGGGAAGGACTTTTTGCTCAATATAAGGACCGGAAGGACCTGTTAGACACCCTGTGGAAGCTGTGAAACATCTCAAAAACTGCTTCAACTCGATTTGGGAGGTCAAAAATAAGGTATATACCAAATTTCAGCTTATTTCGTTGATTTATATCAAACCTTCATACCTCGAAGGGCGATGAAGTAATTTTGAAATTTCAAAAATTCGCCAAAATTCGAGAAATGAACTTCAGCACCTAAAATTTCAGATATGGGGTTCTTTTATGATGTGCTTTCGATTTATTTTTGTTTCGGCTCAGAATTTCACTTGGAGTTGGAATACCTCCCTTCTGAGCAAACCTAGAAAAATTTTCAGATTGTTCCGAAGGGCCAAAAATTACCATTTTCTTCATCTATTGAGCTCACAAGGCTGAAAAATCTTCAAAAAATGTTCAAAAATTAAAAATTAAAGCTAAAATTTTTAAAAAATTTCACATTTTTCGAAATTAGAAAAAACAATTGAACCAGCGAAACAGAGATGAAAAATAGCTGGAAAAAATCTTTCAAACCCCAAAATTCCTCAATTTTTGAACCATTCGAATGAAAAAATTGAAAATTCGACAAAATCGATACCAATGGGCTCCATACGAACACACATGGCACATTCGTCAGACCGACGCTTCAAACGCGAATACATTTTAAAAATCAAAGAATAAAAAATCATTTCCACAACCTTATATAAACATCCAACGAAAGACGTAAGTAAACAATATTCGCCGAAGATGTGTCAACAAGGCCATAATAATTAATGGAAGCTATAATAAATGAGCAACCATAATGCACATGTAAAAAAATAATTGATATTAATAGCATTTTTTTTTCGCCCATCTCGCCTAATTCACACATCTTATGTCTCCCAAATGACAGGACTTTTCTTTAGTACGAAAGTAGCCCTATTAACCAGGTTAGTTACGCAATGAATTTTTATTCTTCGAACCGTACGTATGTATACCGAAGCAGGGAGATATTGGGAGAAAAATTACACTACAGATGATTTCACTTCTCGTAGATGTGACGATGGCATCTTCTCAAAATATAGGACGCTGTTACAGCAGGAAACTGCTTTTGAAAATGTTCCTGGTTCGTACGAGTAAATGGACCGCTATGTTCGTTTCACAGGTGTAATTAAGTTAGCTTTATTCATTCACAAACACAATGTTTTTAATGCATAATTGCCATCGTTAATGTGTCAGCCATATATAAAACGAGACGATTTGTTTTAAAACCAGGATACGACCTTCGTCAGGTTCGGCTTTTTTCCTCAATGCGGTGGTTTTTTTTTTGTAAGAATGGATGAAAAATTGTAAGGTGGTGGGATCAAATTTACGCACGAATTGGCCGCTCGTACTGGTAAAGTACCTACCTACGTATAATTACTCCAAACTACTTATCCATGTTTATGAATTGCCTAATTGTCCGTATGACGTGATCTGTATCTTTACCGCAAGTGGTGAGCGCCCTTATCATCTTCGGTAGGCTTATACAATTAAATATTAACCTTCGAGGCTACGTATGGTGTAATTTTTGCATATAAGTGCATTTCTCATATTGTTTGGCAGTTTGGGCACGACGGCTACGTCGAACAGTCCTGGTGTGCATGGTGATTTCACCGGAACAAATATTTGATGTATTTCGATAGCAGTGTGGCTATAGCTGGTATGGCTGTGCGCCATAATCGTAGCTAGTTATGACATAATGAACACTTCTACGAGTATTAAATGTAAAAACCGACCAATATGTTACGTCACGAATTAACACAATCGTATTATCGAGTTTGCTTAAACGAGAATAATTTCTGACCGCGGTGGTGCCCTCGTTTGGGCGCCACACAGACTTCGAAATTTGCTCGTAAACGGAGGTACTGTCAATGAGGTGTGGATTATGCAATGTTTAATAAACGTGTGCTTCGCGAGTATGTTGTGTAGTTGGTACGAAGTGTGTGCAATATTGTTGGACGTAAGGACCCGCCAAGTAATCGCCGAATCATTGAATAATATTTCGGTGGACGTTCACCTCTATAATCCTTTCTATTTCGACTGTTTTGTAAAGATCCATTTGTATGTTGGGTGGAATATTATGATATGGGGTATTGAAATTCTTGGAATGTTGAGCTGGTATCAGAGAAAACACGTAATTGCGAATTTTTTTCAATTTTGTCTCAAGATTTTCATTTAGGTATGAAAAAATAAATTTAATTTGATTCTGGGTCTGGGGTGTCGAATGTGTTTTTCTGTTTATAGCTACCTTATTAAAAGTAGGAATGTAGAAATTGGGAGGGGATAAAGCCAGACCGAATGATAGGGCAATCTTTACTTCATATTCTGAAAAATTGGGTTTGGGACAAAAAAAATTTTAAAGTGAAGACTTCTCAAAAATTTTTGAAAATTTTACATTTTGAAACGGGAAAATTATTTAAAATGCTATCTGAGTCGGAAATTTTCGATACCTACCACACACTTTTTCTGAGTTTTTGAGGCTGGGATGATTTTTGGGATGGAAATCATTTTTACATTTTCACAAATGAATCCAGAGTTATATCGAGTTTGGGATGACTTTTGCGATGAAAATCAATCTCACAAATCATCTCACGTATTTTCCGAGCCTTTAAGGTTGCGATGATTTTCCCAAGGTTCTAAGGCTGAAATGAATTTCGAGATGAATTTTCATCTCAAAAATCATTCCACGACTTTTTCGGGAGTAAGGTGCAGAGGCGTGACGAAGCAATATTTCTGGGGGGGTGAAGCTCAAATTTTCCCAACTATTTTCCGAGAAATTCCCAACTATTTTTCCTACTTCCCAAAAAAAATTCCCAACTAGGTAATTTTTATCGTGGCTGCCCAGGTGTTGTGAAAAAAAAACAAATAAACACACTTGACAAAATTTCAAATTTCAACTTGAATGCAGCCTTGAGAGGCAGTGATATGGACAGAGACGAAACTTAGGCAAAAGTCTGAAGGGGTGAAAATAAAAGATTTGCTAGTTACATTTTCAAAAAAAGGGAACTTTTCATAAATTGCACGCAAGCCATCGCAATTTTTACCTTGTTTCAGTAAATAAAAAAATCTAGGTTAGACTAGGTAACATATGTATTGATAATTATTTTGTTAAGATTTATACAGGTTTAATAATGTGTTGAGCCCGAGCGAAGCGAGGGCAAATTTTTTTAGCGAAAATAGACTTTCAAAAATTGAAAATTCAACACACTTCTCTCATTGAGATTTTCCAAAATGTGACCAATACTTTCGAATTCTTCTCTATTCCTGCTTTCTGTTTTCAACATCGTAGTCACTGACATCCAGAGGTGACCAGAGTCCAAGTAAGTTGGACTCGCGAGTCCGATTGCTAGAGTCCATGAAATTTGGACTCGCGAGTCCAAAGCGAGTCCAAATTTACGAGTCCATAACAGATGGACTCTAGAGTCCTTTGCGAGTCCGATCAACGGACTCTGCGAGTCCGTTGGCGAGTCCGTTCAGAGTCCAATAAAAATAAAACTACCAAACAAATCAAGTTTATTATTTCAAAAAAAAAATTGGCATTTGGACAGTGGCAACTACAACGGCATCACAACTTTTTTTATTCATTGGCATTTGGACTACGGCAACTTTGACAGCATTAAAAAATTCTCACGCCTAAATCGTGAGATGAACCGACTTTTCTCTTATATTTATGCATCAAAATGTATTAGCTATCAAAGATACCTATCATCTGTGTAATCAATATGTAGCTATTTGTTGGGGTTAATAATTTTGATACAATGAAAATGAGTGAAAACGAAATAAACCTACATCTATGCGATTTCCTGGTTTTAGAGAGCCGATGGGGGGTTCAGAGGAATCGGATGAAAAAACAAAACCAAACAATAGACACGTCACACGGTATTTTTCATGAGCACATATTCGAATTCAAAATTTAGTCAATTTCTTGGCGATTCAGTTTCTGAACATTCTAAATTGACAGGTAATTTCAAAGACCTGTCTGCACTTCTTCCGAACTTGATGAGAACTGGAAACGATGAATTCGTCGCTTGAAGAAGTCCATCTCGAGTGGGTCCTGTTATTCTACGATTATGTATATTCGAATGATGCCAGACTTGAAATTTTTCGATCAATTTGATTGGAGAATTTTTGCTATGCATTTTTATTGTGAGCTTTTTCGGATACCCTGAAGACCTTTTTTCCAACGTTGATGGAAACCAGAAACAATGAATTCATCACCTAAAGAAGACCATCATTATCGTGAGGGTCCTGTTATTCTACCATCATGTACATTCGAATGGTAATAGACCAAGACTGACGACAGATTTAAAATTTTACAATTAAGTTAGTTACAAAATTTTTGCCAAGCATTTTAATTGTAATTTTTTTTCGACACCCTGAAGACCTCTTTTTTTTCTTCAAAGTTGATGGTAACCGGAAATGATGAATTTGTAACCTGAAGAAGCCCATCTCGAATGGATCCTTCTTACTATCATGTACATTCGAATGGTATTAGAACAGGACTGATGCCAGATTTAAAATTTGTCAATTAAGTTGGTTAAATGATTTTTGCTATGCATTTTTATTGCAAGCTTTTTTTCGGATACCCTGAAGACCTCTTTTTCTCCAAAGTTGATGGAAACCAGTAACAATGAATTCATCATCTAAAGAAGGCCATAGTTATCATGGGAGTCTTGTTATTCTACCATCATGTACAGTCGAATGGTGATAGACCACGAATGACACTAGAATTGAAATTTTTCAATTAAGTTGGTTAAATAATTTTTCCTACGCATTTTTATTTATTTTTTTTTGGACACCCTGAAGACCACTTCTTGGACGCTATTTTCAGGCAAATTCCATGAAAAAAAATCACAAAAATTCATTTTTCTCAAAAACGTTTCAACCGATTTCGATAAAACTTAAAATCTCACAGGTTCAGCAATGCCCCAACAGCGCGACGTTTTCAAATTTTTCTCAAACCTCATAGTTTCGGAGTTTAATCGACCACAAATTTCATACATAAATATATATATATGTATACACATATGCAATACCTTGTGGTGCCCAGGTCTTTAAGAGTCATAGTGGTGCCCACCTTATATACAGCATTATTATATAAACATAGTATACTAATGCATCCGGACTGGGCACCACAAGGGCTATATACCATAAGCTCTTGTGTATATAAAAATTTGACTATAGGTATATAAGGAGAGTCATTGTGGTGCCCACCCTAAAAACGTGTCAGGGGACTCAGGGGGGTGTGGCCATCTATATACAATGGTTTTTAACATAGGGACGTTGTGGTGCCCGATTTGGGCACCACAACGTTTTTTTCGGGCACCACAATGACTATTCACAATTAAAATGGGCACCACAATGACTCAGATTAAATCTATATATATATATATATATATATATATAAGGAAAGGTGAAAATGAACGAATGGTACAGTTGTGTTCCAAATGACCCAAAACGCAAAGAAAACTCACCCCCGACCCCAAGTCTCACCGCGCCAACAAATTTAGTACCTGACTTTTCAAGAAAAGTCGGTAAAAATTTAATGGACTCTGGTTGACTGGACTCGGACTCTTGAATGGACTCGCTTCTAAATCGTTGAAATTGGACTCGCGAGTCCATGATGTACGAGTCCATGCAAAATGGACTCGGACTCGGACTCGGACTCGGACTCGGAGTCCACGAGTCCGAGTCCGAGTCCATTTTCAGAGCGGACTCTGGTCACCTCTGCTGACATCACAACAAATAGAAAAACAATTTGCAAGATATGGAACGTAATATTTAACCCGAGCGAAGCGGGGGCAATTATTTTTTTTTGAAAAATGTATGATAAAATAAGCAAAAGAACCACTATTTTGAATTCCTTCTTAAAGATTTTTGAAAAGCGTGTCTTGAAAAAAAAAACAAAGGGGTTCAATAGTAATCATTTGGCGAAAAAGGGTGGCTTTAGTGACTCAGCGTGAAAATAGGGGACAGCCATTTAAAAGCAGATTTCTGTCTGAGGCCTGTAAAACCAATAATAAATGAGAAGGAAATTTTTTTCCCCTTCAAAAAGTATTCAATATTGTCTGAGATAGAAGATGAGAGTGTTCATATCATTGTAAGTAGCGAGGGCGAAAATTTTTGAAGAAAAAGTATATACAAAAGCTGAAATTTTTTCATTTTTCAAATTAATAGGTGAAGTCCTCAACTCATACTTCTTAAGTAAATACATTGGTTTGCTTAGGTGTTGGTATATGCCCGAGCGAAGCGAGGGCTAAAATTTGAAAAGTTAGTGATTTTTAAAACAAAAATAATTATTTTTTCAATAGATTATTCTTTGAAAATTTCTATTACTTCCATATAAAAAATTTGTGATTTTAAATGTTTTTCTAAACGAAATTTTAGCTATTTTACACAATTTGCAATCAACTTTTTCGATATTCTCAAGTTTTTTCAACGTTCCCAAGTAAGTACAACTTTTCAAAAACTTGGGAATTTTAACTTTTTTTAATCTAAACTTGAGAGAATTGGAATAAGTTGGGAAAAAGTTGGGAATCCCAAATTCACACAATTTTCCAAGTCCAAATTAGGGATTGTGATATTCTCAATTTTTTCAGCTTTCCCAAATCCAAACTTCAAAAAAGTTGGGACAATTTGGAAAAAAGTTGAAAATCTCAATTGTACCCAGTTTTCCTAAAATTTGATTAGAGATTGTGATTTTCTTAAATTTTTTCGACTTTCCAAAATTCAAACTGCGGAAAAGTTGGGACAAGTCCCAACTTTTCCCAATTTTCCCACTTTTTCCTGATTTTCCCAACTTTTCTCAAATTTGGAATCGTCTGGGGGGGGTGACGCACCCCCCCCCCCACACCCCCCCGTTAGTCACGCCTCTGGTAAGGTTTAGGATGAAAATTATTTTCACAAATCATCTCACGATTTTTCCAAGTTTCTGAGGATGAGATGATTTTTTGGGATGAATTTTCATCTCAAAAATCATTCCACGATTTTTTCTGCAGTAAGATGGCTTTGCGATGAAAATCATTTTCACAAATCATTTCACGACTTTTCCGAGCTTTTAAGGTTGAGATGAATTTTCTGAGCTTTTGAGACTGGGATGGTTTTTAAGATGAAACTCATTCTCACATACCGACTTTTCCGAATTTTTGAGGATGGCGTGATTTTTTCGGGAGAAAGATAACTTTTCCGATGAAAATCATTTTTACAAATGATTCCACGACTTTTTCGAGCTTTTGAGGCTGGATTGATTTTTGGAATAAAAATTAAACTCAAACGATTTTTCCAAGTTTTTGAAGCTTTTGGATGAAAATAAGTCTCACAAATCATCCCACGATTTTTTCAAACTTTTGAAATTAAAATGAATTCTGGGATGAATTTTCATTCCAAAAATCGCCACACAATTTTTCCGTGTTTTTGAGATTGGGGTGAATTCTGGGATGAATTTTCATCCCAAAAATCGCTATACGATTTTTTCGAGTTTTTAAAGCTGGAATAATTTTTTGGGATAAAAACTAGTCTTACAAATCATTCCACGATTTTTCCGAGTTTTTGAAATTGGGATGAATTTTCATCCCAAAAATCGCCACACGATTGTTCCGAGTTTTTGAAGCTCGGATAATTTTTTGAGATGAATATTAGTCTCATAAATCATCCCACAATTTCTTTGAACTTTTGGAATTGGGATGAATTCTGGGATAAATTTTCATCCCAAAAATCGCCACACGATTTTTCAGAGTTTTTGAAGCTGGGATAATTTTTTGGGATGAAAATTAGTCTCACAAATCATCCAACGATTTTTCCGAACTTTTGAAATTGGGATGAATTCTGGGATATATTTTCATCCCAAAAATCACTATACGATTTTTCCGAATTTTTGAAGCTGATTGGGACGATTTTTGTGTTGAAAATCATTTTCACAAATCATTCCACGCTTTTTTCCGAGCTTTCAGGCTGGGATGATTTTTGGGATGAAAATCATTTTCACAAATCATCCCAACTTTTTTGGATTTTGAGATAACTTTTCCGATGAAAAGTATTCTCACAAATCCTCCCATGCTTTTTCTGAGCTTTTAAGGCTGGGATGATTTTTTTCGAGTATTTGAGATCGCTATTAAAAGGACTCGTTTATTTGGAAAATTTCAAAAATTTCACATTTTAATTGGAAAATTTTTTTTAAATCCTATTTGAGTTATTAGTTGGGTTTAAAATTTTTTCTATCATTCTTCAATGTCTTAATGTTTCGAATGGATATCAAAATGAACAAAACAGAAAAAAAGACGAAATTGATATTATAGAACCCGTCTACTCGATAAAGAGAATAAGATGCAATTTAAAATTTTTTTACAATTGTCTCAATTATTTTCCTTAATCTTGAAATCCGTTTACTCGAGTAAAAATTGTAGAGGAGGGAGAGGGGAGAAAAACGTGAATTATGTATCACAATTGCCTACATCGATGAAAATAGAGAAGATGAAGGGATTGTATCTTAAGTACTCAAGTGTAATCAACAGAAAAAATTTGATTTAAAAAATGTATAATTTCAATTGAAAAAACAAACTCTTTAAGCAAACTTTTTTACGAGTAGACAGAAATCAGTAAAAAGTCATTAAAATTCAAAATAACTTTCTTTTGATTAAAAAAAATGAAAAACATTTTTTTCAAATTTTGTTCGAACTTTCAGCATTGTTTGATTGGTTTGTGATATGATGTCAGAACTAAAAAAAATTGTTTTTACACGAATTTTTGATTTTTAAAATGAAAAATAAAATTTGTTTTCCCTGCGATTCCATTACAAGGGAGGTATGCTGACTGGAAGTAAAATTTTGAGCCGAAACAAAAATAAATCGAAAGTACATCATAAAAGAGCCCCATAACCAAAATTTCAGGTGCCGAAGTTCATTTCTCAAATTTTGGAAAATTTTTGAAAAAAATTTGGTATATCCTATATTTTTGATCTCCCGAATCGATTGGGAGAGATTTCGAGACGTTCCGGAGCCTCCAGAAAATTTTGAAATTTTCCAGCACTGGAAAAAAGCCCATAAAAATGGTCCATGTGAACTTCATCATCATCACCTCTAAGCCAAAACCTCCATAAAAATAATTTTTGTTGCCCAATTAAAAAGTAAAAAATGAGATAAAAACCAGGAAACTGTTTCCAGTTACTTTTAGTTTTTTTTGGACTGTCAAAAAATAAAATACTCGCTTACTTAATATAAAAATACCAGTTCATCGACGCAAACACTTTTCAGCACACATAAATATCACCAACGAAACCAACTAAGTGTATAAAAATCCCCCCAATCAAAAATAAAAAGCTCCGTAGCTTTCGCAGCGTATTACTTTCATTAAATTAAATTAATACTCCATTTCGTTGATTTTTCAACTCGACAATCTTGCTCGAGACATTTATAAACACCAAACATCTGTAAACGACTATTCGACTCGATCGTTGACCGAGGTAAAATTTTTCCACAATGATTAAATCTAATACACCGTCGGAAGACTTTAACGTCTATCAAAGAAGCAAAAACCCTCCTTTGAGTAGCGAAATTCCATCTCGTTTAATTTCTCATTCAAACGATTCGAAACTCGGTGGTACAGGTTAAAATCTAAAACAAACGAGATCTCGAGTTGTGGAAGGTACTTTGGGTATAAAATTAATAATAAACTCTCGGTAAGTAATATTTTTAATCAAATGAAAAACGTTCCGGTGAAGTACCCCGAGCTATATTATGTTTTTAAATAAAATATAAACCAAAAACATCCACAATTGACTCGAGTTAACTAAAAACACTATAAAAAGGAGTCTTAATAATTTGCTTGGAAACATAGCTCGTTTTACAGCAATGTATAGGTACCTAACTAAGGTAGACGTTGCACAGGCTTCGAGTTCTCATTTGAATAAAACTATCTTATGAATAAAATTACATAATAGGATTTTAAAACAAAACTCGTGGAAGAAAATTAACGAATGCGATTCTGGTCGCGATCGTCGAGCTGGTGAAAAGTACCTACGTAGATTTTCACGCAGCCGGAGTCTGGGGCGTAAGAACTTCGAGAATTTTAATGGCACGCGTGGCACAATTACTCGTCGATACATTTTGACGATTATTTGGCATGATTTCGATACCCTGTTTCAATGTCATTTTCGTTTTCTTCTCGTCGACGAGCTATTAAATAGTAATTTTAACGATGTCAATAGGTGAACGATCTTCGGACAATGTAAACATATTGACCAAACGTTGGCAGGAAAATATGGACGAAACAATTCGAGGAGGTGATTTTTTCAATTTTACGTCCCATTAATCTGTACATTTCGAGGATTGACTTTGGATGGTTATTTTTCGGACGAGTTATAAATTCGGCCCTGTGCTATTTACAAAATTCAAATTAACCAGATTCATTTTCAATTACTCGCAATCAACGATGACATAATTTTCGATCGGTCTCGCGTTATAAAGTTGGAAAAAAAAACTTGGACGTTATTTTCCCTCAAGCTGGCAACTTTTTTCTACACCAGTCGACTATTATGTCTCCGGCAAGTACCTAATTTCGTCTCGCAGACCCCTTTTTATTAACTCGAAAAGCTCCCCCTGGCGTTTGCCTCTCGCACTGAGCACATTACCGGAGCTACGTAAGTAAATTTGTATACTAAATTGAAATTTTACAACGTTCCGCGGGCGCGTTTAATTTCATAAAAAACATTCCCAATGTACGCTTCGAGCTGCGAAATTTTTAACTCGGCGATGTACCGTGTTGCTATATTTTCATTGGCAATTTGATTTTATTATCTTTGCGGTGACTCGTAACCGTGGATGTGATTTTACTCCGCCCGAAAAAAAAATATAGGTCTCTTGTATACACACGTATATAACAAAAGCCGCAGCAATTTTCATTCCAACGTGCCCGAGTTTTAACCGAAAGAGACTATTTTCTTATCGTTGCAAAGCTGCGCGAGAGATGAAAATAAACGAGCTGGGGTATCTTCCGGTGAACACGATACCGTGTAGGAAGTCGATATTCAAGACACGACGAGCTATTAAATAATTTTCATAGTACTTCTGGAGAATCATATTAGCGCCGACGTTATTTCCCGGTACATTTGGCCGATACCTAAGTATACACGAGACTCGATCAACTTTATAACGATCGCGTCGCGTCGCTAGTCCGCGTCCTTATTCGACGTCGCTAAACTGGCACTTGTTCAACGCATTTATCAAGAATTTACCACGCTCGTAATCGCCTTGACATTGCGAACGCGATGCTGGCTGACATTGGCAATATAATGTCGTACCTTATGACTTTTCATTATGAAAATCAATAGCCATAGAGAGCTAAGAGTGCTTGCGTGGCTAATGAAGTATTCAGTACGTGTAATAGGGTGGATTGAAATAGATAAATATTACCTGCATTTTGACGAAAATTGGTGTGATAGTTTAATTTGAATGGGAGACTTCCCGAAAAAATTTTGAGCCTCGCAGATCGAAAGGAGACGAAGCTAAAGAGCCTCAAAGTGGAGTCGTTTTCAAAAAAAGAACGGTTTTTGCCACTTTTGGGAAATGCCACCAGCTGGGAACTTCGGTCATATCCCCTGAAAAGCCACGATTCAAGTTTCTACGCCTTCCTGAATCATAAACCTCAAAATTGGATACCATTTTTTGACTTCTACCAGGGGATTGAAAAGTTGCAGATTATGAATTTCAGTCATTTTTGGTTTTTAGCGAACTCAAATCGCTTATTCAAACTCCTCAAAATGGAACCAAGAAATTCTGAACCACGAGCTCGAAGGAGGACGAAGTTAGGGAGTCTCAAAGTGGGATGGTTTTTGAAAAAACGCACTTTTTGCCACTTTTGGATAATGGCACCTGCTGGGAACCTCGGTTACCCCCTGAAAAGATGTGATTCAAGTTTCTATGTACATCTTCCTGAATCATTAACGTCGAAATTGGATTCCAGTTTTTGCCCTCTGCCCGAGGATTGAAAAATTGCAAATCGTGAATTTGAGGAATTTTTGATTTTTACCAAATTCGAATTGCTCATTCGAACTCCTTCAAATCGAGCAATTTTTTTTTGGCTACCTCGAATAATTTTTTATGAAATTTGATTGAAAAATTTTAGCGAAAATTATTCTGGACATCCAAAAAAATTTGGTTTGATTTTGAGATGTTTGAGTGGGCGATCTGGATTTGATAAAAATCAAAAATTCGTCAAAATTCATGATCTGTAACTTTTTTATCTCCATGATAGAGACCAAGAAGTGGTATTCAATTTCGACGTCAATGGTTCAGAATTGTGTAAAATCTCAAATCTCACTATTTCAGGGGAGTGACTGAGGTTTCCAGCAGAAGGAACTGCCAAAAAGTGGTTAAATTTTTTTTTCAAAAATGACCTCACTTTGAAGCTTTTTAGCTCCGTCACCTTTTGGGTTGAGCATTCAAAATTTTTTATGAGAAATCTCCTACTCAAAATAAATAACCTCGCCAATTTTTCCCAAAATCTAAGGTAGGTTTTGACATAGATAAATACCTTAGGGCTGGGGAAGTGGGGAGTAAAGATGGAAACACAATGACATATGTTAGACTTGAAAAAAAAAAGAAAAAACCGGAAAAAGTATTCTCAAATTTTGAAAAAATTAGAAAAAAAATAGAAAATATAATTTGCACTAATATTTTTATAAAAAGTTATACTTGAAATGTTTTGAGAAAAAAACTGAACCAAAATATAATAAGGTGATTTTGTTAACAAATTTTCTTCTTCAAGACAGTGGTTATTAAAAATGTTTCCTAAGAGGGCATCCGTTTAACGCAAATTTTCCAAAGCCATTTCAAAAAGCAGAAAAACACAAATCAAATAAATTTTCAGATGTTCATTAAAGGACTAAAACATAACAGGAATTAAAAAACAATTCTTGTACTTTCTCATTCCGAATCAGTGAAAAAACACTAATAAACAGTCAGAATTTTCAGTGATTTTTCACTGATTCTATTCAGAGAATTTCTGATTTCCATTGATTTTCTTTCACTGATTTCCAGTTGATTTCTAGTAATTTTCTTTCATTGATTTCCAGTGATTTTCCTTCACTGATTTCCGGTGATTTTCTTTCACTGATTTCCAATTGTTTTCTTTCACTGACTTCCAGTGACTTTTTTTCACTGATTTCCAATGATTTTCATTCACTGATTTCCGGTGATTTTCTTTCACTGATTTCCAGTGAATTTCTTTTTCTGATTTATAGTGACTTGTGACTTTCTTTCACTGATTTCCAGTGATTTTTCTTCACTGATTTCCAGTGATTTTCATTCACAGATTTCCAGTGGTTTTCTTTCACTGATTTCCGGTGATTTTCTTTCACTGATTTCTAATGGTTTTCTTTCACTAACTTCCAGTGACTTTCTTTCACTGATTTCCAGTGACTTTCTTTGACTGATTTCCAGGGATTTTCTTTCACTGATTTTCATTGATTTTCATTACAGATTTCCAGTAATTTTCTTTCACTGATTTCCAATGATTTTCATTCACAGATTTCCAGTAATTTTCTTTCACTGATTTCCAGGAATTTTCTTTCACTGATTTCAAATTGATTTCTAGTAATTTTTTTTCACTGATTTCCAGTGATTTTCATTCACAGATTTCAAATGATTTTCTTTCACTGATTTCTAATGGTTTTCTTTCACTGACTTCCAGTGACTTTCTTTCACTGATTTCCAGTGAATTTCTTTCACTGATTTCCAGGGATTTTCTTTCACTGATTTTCAGTGATTTTCATTCACAGATTTCCAGTAATTTTCTTTCACTGATTTCCAGTTGATTTCTAGTAATTTTCTTTCACTAATTTCCAATGATTTTCATTCACAGATTTCCAGTGATTTTCCTTCACTGATTTCCGTTCATTTTCTTTCACTGATTTCCAGTGATTTTCTTTCACTGAATGCAAATCAGTGAAAAAATTTTCACTAATGTACATATTAGTGCTCTGCATTTCTCACTGCCTTTCAGTGTTTTTTGATAAATTTCACTGATTCAAAAATAAGAGAGTAAGGAGATTCCAAGTCTAAAATGGTGGAAGGGGGGGGGGGGGCTTATAACACGAAAAAAAACAAATTTTCCAAAAATTACCCTCCTTTGAGAATCCATAGCTCCTCTCCTGACAGTCAAAGAAGGTTAAAATTTCATCTTAAAGATACCACATACAAAAAAAAAAATCAACAGAGACTATCAAATTTTCGTCCACCCATTCTCAGCCTACTCTTGAATATCAAAATTCTCAAATTGAAAAGTTATGCGATACACGAATCATCCAAACAGCACAGGTCGCTTCAAAGCACCCGAAATACGTTTCAGCAATCGTTTCAGTTTTCATTTCGAATATTTATTACACAATTTTGACGTCGACGATAACAAGATCGTATCCTTATTAAGGAAAATTCATCTCAATTTACATTTTCATATTATCACGATTCTTTTTTTCGAGAGGAAAATCAATTGTGTAAACAAATCCGCTATTCGTCCTCAAACGAAATAATAATTCCTTAATAAACATCGTCGTATCGTCTCGTCTCGTCGTCGAAAATCTAATTTACAGCTATATTTCGTACCAAGGTACCTAAACCTATATAATTCTCACCTCCATAACCTTTCTTTATTTTTATTCGCCGAAATTTAATATTTTTCGTACCATAGACTCTGTCTGTGTCAGAATATCAAATTGTATCCTAGATACATTGTCTGCCTAGACAGACATGAGGTTTCGTCTGTCCACAATAGCACGATCTGTCCCAGGTACGTATATTTTTATGTAACATGTCTCGAATGAAATTGGTTCCACGTAAAAATAATTGGTCAACTCACCGATAGTCGTTCCTTGGCATGAATGTATCGACACTTTTGCACGTAATAGAATATAATCCATCCTAATGACACGACCATTAGTACGATGAAGGAAACGCTGACGAATAATACAGAAGTCCTGCAACAAAATCGCCAATTATTTGTAACCGTATCTGACTGAAATTTTCGTCGTACAGAGTTCGTATCTATGCAACGTGAAACGTTGAACTTTATTAAAGTTCACTGCCACATTAAGACTTGCACACGTTTAAAGCTAGTTCATCGTTACGGTGCATTGGCGCGTATCGTTAAAAGCATACCCGCGGATATTTCGCTAAACTCTAGATGAGTTACCTCTTTCAAAACACGACGTAAATTTATAGCGATCTAACGAGCGTAAGAGTTTCTCAACGTACAGAACGTCGCAGCCGAAATAAAAAAACACGAAAAAAATCCCGGTGAAATTTTCAACGTCGATTCGAAAACCTGTACTTTTAATCCAGTTGTATTTTTTAAAAAAAATTTCCCATCCGTTTGAACGTGTTCCAGTTTACTTTCGTCAAAAGTACATCTTCGCGTGAAACTAATTTATTAAAATATTCGTTTCGGGATGTCGTTCAACTTAATGCTGGCAGATTTTAAATTTATCTCGAGTATTTATGTACTAACAGAAACTTGCCAACAAACAAACTGCACCACATACTCGTAATTCCAACTACAAAAGTTTAATTACTTTTTGAATTTATAATCAGCTCGAGTTTCAATTCGAGTATAATTTATGACGTTCGCACCGCCGTCGAAGAAAAAACCAAGTTTATATTTTCATCCCTTAACTTGGTTCCTTTGGCATTAGTTATTTTTTGGAAAATAACTCGAGTAAGAAGAAAATCATTCGAAGTAAGGTCTTAGAATACGTGCTGCTAGTCCATGTGACAGGATTACCGAGTATGGTGAAAAAAAAAGTCCTATTACCTTATTTCAATATGTAAATTCTCACGATTGCCAAGAACTATAAAGAAAAAAAAAAGGGGTTTCAGCATTGCAAACATCTTGAAACTTTAAATAAAAATTCTCGGTGGAATGAAAAAAAAAACTTTCGGTGAAAAGATAGGTAGGTATAATAATAACCCGCAACACCACACAAGACGTCGGAAATTCCATTTTAAGTTTGCCCATATATTTTAGGATACCTGAATTCCAAATGAAAATCTCCCAACGAACGAAACTCACGAACTAGGTAGCTTTTGGCCCTCTTCCTTATACCATTGTGACGAAGGTTAACAACATAATGAAAAAAACCAGTTGCTGAATAAAAATGCATCGATCTTGATTATTCTTCGATAGTCGGAAATGATTTTTTCGTTTCGATTAACAAGCATTCCGCGGAGCAGTAATGATAAATCGGATATACATTTTACATCACGTAGAGGTAATAAATTACATCGACGAGTCATAATTTTATGTACTTATAATAAAACAAAGGCGACTGACGTCTGGATGAGATGACAACGCCTGTAAAAATTTAAAATTTTATATCATTCGTCTCTCCCACAGACTCCAGGAAAGCGAAAATTCGACAAATTTGTCGTTCAATTCGGAAAATACGTAAGTAATGGTGAAAATATCGGGTTGATCTGCGATATCAAAAATTCATTCGATATCTATGGCGAATAAACTTCGACGATGAAATTCTTAGTTCGACCTTTTCCCAAGGGAAAGTCTATATCCAAGTTTTATAATGTCGCGTATGTTCCACGGCCATCCCTACTCGAGTAATTGGGTATATTGGGAGGGAATCTGATAAACGATACGAGGTAAGGGGCTTTGTATTTTTCAATATTTGAAAATTTTTTCATCGGATTGAAACCCTATTTGGAATGTAATTTCGAGTATTTTGCTTCGGATCATCGGATGTATTCTTTGTGTTCGTAAGACAGCCTATTCTTTGTATTCGCCAAAGTACCTACATATACTTTGATCTTTCATTTCAAATTTTAACAACGTATTGGTAAATTTTTTTTCAACAGTGAACTTTGAGGTATACGTGTCTTGAGAACGAATTTTGTCGTTAAATATTGCGAAATTTTGAATGAAATAATGAACATTCTCGATAAATAGTGATAGCATACAATTTGTAACTCATGCATATCGTTCAGAAACCAATATTTTAATTTTTTTCATGATATCGTGATATTGAGTTTTTTATATTATGACTTCCACCTCCCTCCCCCCCCCCCCATTTCTTTTTTTATGCTCCAAAGGAAAATTTCAGAATCTAGGATGAGCTGGAGTTGTCGTAGTTGAAGGAGGAAGAGGGTAAAAGTCAAAAATTTCTGACTGAAATGAATTTTTTCTGACTCAAAGTATGAGTTTTCTTCTTTTTTTCTGCCATAAAACGAAAATTTATCAAAAAAGGGTATCGGTTTTGAAAATTTTCCGACTCAAACCCAATTTTTTTGACTCATCTAATAACAAAGTATTTACTGGATTAGCCGTTCGAATTTTCGTAACTTTTTTCATGATTTATTGTTCTTTCTGTGAAAATAAATGAACAATTTTCTGTACTGCTTGCATTTCAGAGAAAATTTGTTGAAAAAATTCATGACTTTTTCATGACTTCCATTACTTTTATAAATTTTTGTCACTTTTTTATGACTTTTATGATTTTTATGACCAGTAAACATACCTACCTTGAATAAGCATCAAAAAATTAAGCTCAGTGAAAAATTTTCCAATTTAAAAAAAAATACTCATTTTTACTTAATCTAAATAATAAAAATAAAAATTTGATCTGAAATTACAGAAAAAAGTAAAAAAATCATTTTAAACTGAATGAAAATCAACCAATAAACATTTTTTTTTAAATATTTTTCGTCGTAAAATTCGGAAATTTAAAAACTAAAGCTGACCAAGCAATTTAGGAAAAACTCGATTAAAGTAATCAATTTTTGGAAAATCAAGAAAAATTAATTAAGCATTATTATCGAAGATCTGAGCAAAACAAACCAGATATCTGCTTAAAAATTAAACTCAGAATCCTGCAAAGTAAAAATTGGTCAAAAAAGAAAGGGAGGGCTAAAAATAGAAAAATTTTGATCTTCAAAAATAAGATTACTAATTTTTCAGTGGTTTATTTCCATTGTAGGGAAACATGCTGAGCTATCGTTAACTCATTTTCCATAAAGTAATTTTTAGGAAGAAAGGAGGTAAAAAAGAAGGAGATTTTTATCTAATTTCCTTACATTTCGAATAAGTGAAAACGTAATGTGAAATTTTTTACTTTTCTTACTAAAATTTACATGAATTTCCACTTCTTTCACAAAGTGTCTAAGAAAATTTGTTGAGCAAAAAGCTTGACTTAGCTTTTTTGGAATGACTTTTTCGAGCAACCCCCGCCCAAAAAAGTTATGTGAATTTGTACGCCAGTACCTACTACCCCCCCCCCCCTCCCACTCACACACAAAATCTATACATTTGTGTGCTTGTAGCTATTTATAGAAAATTAAAATTTTAACAAACACATCAAATTCAAAAAAACGTAATTTTTAAAAGCTATTTATGCAAAACTAATTCTAATATAAATTGAACAATTTTTTTCAATTTTTCAAGGGTAAATGGGACGTTTTTTGGATTTTTGAAAAAAGCTTGACCTTTTGAGTAAATCGGGGTAAATTGGTCAAAAATCTTGACTTTTCAGGAACGACATGCCCTTTTTGAAAAAAGCTTGACTTATCAGGACAGCTTGACCTGTTACTGAGACACCCTGTTTCATATTTTTACTCCACAATTTTTGGACGAAATTCTCGACTTTTTTACTACTTTCGACTATGTACTTTGAAAATCTCGACTTTTTCTCGATTTTCTCTGCTTTCTCGACTTGGTAGACAACTTGTTAATTCGAATTACCCGCTTACAATTCGAATGAAGGAGGGATTTTCGGAAAGTGCATATTCCAAAACTTCTATAACTAAAATTTCAGCTGTCCTGATTAATTTTTGGTTGTTAGGTGAATTTTAAAAAATTTAAAAACGTTATTTTACAATAAAAATGAGCTTATATTTCCGAAAAAAATTAATTTTCCATAAAACTAATCAAAATTAGATCTTTACTTAATATCGACTTTTTGAAACCGAAATCTATATCATTTCTAGCCATTTTGAAACCTCCAGTATAAGATTTTGATTTTCTCCGGTATTTATTAATTTCTTTCGCAAGGCGTACGTAGGGCTGTTGGAACTGACGTCACAATTGAACTGGTGGACAAATTTTAAATTTTCAAAGTACATATTTTTTTATAGCTACAAATTTTATTATTTTCATAATTGTCACAAAACTTCATTTTTTAGCAATAAAGTTGATAAATTCATGAAAATTTCGTATAAATACGTACAAAATGTATGTTTATTGCCCACCAGTTCATTACTTTTTGATAAAATATGACCTTGGATGACGTAGTTTCAACAGCCCTAGAATTTTTTTAATTACACAAACCTAAAATAGGGTTCTCGCCCCATTTCGAATTATTCAAGAAAAAAAATTGTTTTTGAGGCGATTTCTACGTAGACATATCAATGTTAAATCGAATGCTGTAAGCACATTTGAAATGTCCGTCTGGAAATTGTGAAAAATCGTAAATACGAATTTTTTAGGCAGTTCCTAGATTTTTAGCTGTCCAATTTAATTTTTACTCCTCTTAGAGAAATCCAAGAATGACGGAGAAAAATATAAATCTATAGCTGGAAATTCCAAATTTGCCGGAAATAGTCAAATTTGGTGGGATGGGGGGGGGGGTTACCAGATGATATTACTCTCATCTTTCAATCAGATGATTAGCTGATTTGATCATTTCAATATTGTTTCTGCATTTTTGAAAATTTGAATTTTGAAAATTGGTAAAAAAAAACACATTTGAAATGTTGGTATTTGGAAACAACGAAACTGCAGTGGATTTTTAGTGTTGAACTTTTCGAGTAGAAGTGAAAATTCGATTTTTTTAGAGCCAAAGTTGATTTCCAAACCTTTTAAAGAATTTAGAAAATGCTAGAAAATATCAAAATTTTTCTGGAGGGTCCAGAATGGCTAAAAATGATGAAATTTGGTTTCAACAGTTACGTAGATAGAGACCTTTTTTTTTCATCAATTTTACCTACTGGAAAATCAATCACATTTTTTTCAGAAATATCATTCTTTTCTTTAAAAATTAGCAAATTTTATCAAGGCTTCAACAGAAAGTAAAGCTGAACAAAAAAATGTTTAAAAAATTTGGTCAAAATAAGCAAATCTGTAAAAATTGAGGTAATTCAAAAACTAAATTTTTAATTTAACACAATTAGCCAAAATTGAAAAAAAAAACGAATCTTAGCAGAAATGTAACCAGAAATAAGAATTTCACAGAATACACTATAATTAGACCGAGTAATATCTTGACGTTCTGTCTTGACTCCAAACTTGATTTATTTGATTTAATTGTTTAATACCTACAATTCGAAACCAGAGCTGCTGGAATATAATTAAATTAGGTACGTACAATGACATAATCCAACGCCTTATTAAACTGTCGAAGACGATAATCCAGTTGATCGATTTCTTCGTACATTATCTTATCATCATTAAACGTTTAATTATTTCACTACGAGTAAGTGTAAGTCGCGTCACGCGATGGGAATTTTCATTTACGAGATAGCGTGTTCACAGTAGCATTACAAGATACACGTTTAAAAACTAAAAACTCGCATCGGTGTGTCAAAGAATGGAAAAAAAAGTCTTAATCTAACCCTTCCAGCAGGCATCGCGCGTCGTAAATAAAAACAAAATCACCCGACCAAGGTACCGAGTTGTACAACTTTACTGGCTGTATATTTTTTCCATCTCCGCAGGCTTTTTTAATCGTACCGTAAAAGCTGCTCGTTTAAAGCGTTTTAGATAATTGGAAGGTAATTTAGTAAAAGCGCAGTAACGCTGGTTCATTGTGCTAAAGTAATACGGCGGATATGGATGACGAGAAAGCACGTCGTGGCTTAAGGCTTCTCGAGGATTTAGAAAATGAACAAAATGAAAAGATTCGCTTTATAATGATATTAAAAAAAAATTATTTCAACGGCGCGGCGTTACGTTGTGTTTTTCTTTCAACTTGATCCTTTTTTGAATAAAGTAGGTGCGGGTATTTGTATAAAATTGCATCGGTTTTAGGTATAAGTATATGAAAATAGAAAATACATATGTTTTTTTTATTTATCGAGTTTCTGCTTTCCTTTTTTTTCTCAATCTTTTTTTTCCTTCTTGAGAGTGTAGGTATCTGAATAATCACGCTATATTCAATCTGAAGTACATACTTAGCAAAGTTCAGCGCGGAAAAAAGTACGATTTAAAGTATTGGTATCGTTTCCTTTCACGTAGGAAATAAGTTTTCTTTACTGCGTTTTTGCAGCTTTTGCAAATGCATTCCTTTAACGTCGTTTTTAGAAAAAGGTACAATAAAGAAGCCATAAAAATGGTTTAAATGACGAATCCAAGCTCACTAGGTAATATAGTAAGTTTTAGGTCATCGGATGAATAAAAAAATAATGATTTTAATGCTCAGAAGGTAAACAAGTGCATGGAATACGAAAAATAAATGGACAATTCTGTAGCTAGAAGATTATACGAGATTTGAAAAGTTGAAATAGCGCTATGATTATTTATAATTAAGTGGAATCGTTGTTCATGGTGTTTAAATTTTTTTATTAGAACATAAGCTCGTAAGATAAATAGAAATAAATGATAAAATTTCGACTTTTCATACGTTTTGAATCAAAATCTCACTTTTTTTAATAATAACAAATTTTCAAGACTGATTTCTTTACAAGTAAGTGCCTTTTTCACAATTTATGAAACAGGATCATCACTTGATGGATAGAGGAGGAAAAGAGGGGATTAAATTGAAAATGAATTTTTTTATTAAGATGCTGCTATTTAATCTTATAGATTTCAAATTTTTTGAATTTTTCGTTTAGGTGCAACAATTTTTTTTTTGAATTTTTATAATTTCGTATACGTTTCTGTTACGTTATTGTCAAGTTTCATTTAGTTTTTGGGCAAGTATTTCCAATTTTTTTGAGTTTCTAATACTTTATCGTTGTATTCCTGTTCCATAAACGTAAAGTTCCAAAATTTCTATTGGGTTATTGTTGCTTTCCCATTGGAGATAGCCTGATTCATACATTGCATCTGAATCTAAAAAGTTTCATTCAGGGTTGGACCAAACAGGAAAAAGGGGGGAGCTTTCCACCAAATTGCATTTTCAGTCAAGAAACTCAGAAAATTAAAAAAAATCGTTTTACAAAGAAAATTTGTAATTTGATTTGAGTGTGAAAAAATTTACAGTTCCAGAGTAATAACTCAGTGATTGGGGGGGGGGGGAGAGGACGACCGAAATGTATTATTTTTTGACTCTATCGAGCAAGGTACTAAAATGTGTGATCACATATCACGTTTATATTCTGCTTACTTTTGAAATGGTATTTCATAGAGATTCTCTACTCTCTCAATTACACAGGGCGACAAAAAAAATTTTTTTGCTCTGTTTCTGGTTCTCATGCCGAAATTCTGTTTCTAGACATCAAAATACATAACCTTGCTCAATCCTGGCTTCCACAGTTTGCTTTGGGGGGTGGGGGGGCCAAAAAACTGATTTTTTCGAGGTCAATAAGCCTGAGCATTACACAAAAAAATTGAAAAAAAATTTTTTTGGACTAATCTTGTAGGAAATTTTACGGCGAATCTAATGTCGCAAACCGCAGACCTCCATCTCTTTTTTTTAAAAAAGTTACAGCTCATTCTTTTCAAAATTTTGTGAAAAAATCGCATTTTTTTGATTTTTTTTTTTCGCAAAGAAGTGAAATTTAAGAAAAAATAAGGGTTTTAAGGCATAATGACCATGATGAGAGTTTGTAGGAAATTTCACGGCAAATCAAATGCCGCAAACCGCGGACCTCTATCTCTTATTGAAAAAAAGTTACAGCTCATTCTTTACAAAATTCTGTGAAAAAAATCACATTTTTTTGTGCCTTTTTCGCGAAAAAGTGAATTTTAGAGAAAACTAAGGGTTTTAAGTATGAGCTGTAACTTTTTTTCAAAAAGAGATAGAGGTCCGCGGTTTGCGGCATTCGATTTGCCGTAAAATTTCCTACAAACTCTCATCATGGGTCATTATGGCCTTAAAACCCTTACTTTTCTCTCAAATTTCACTTCTTCGCGAAAAAAAATCAAAAAAATTCGATTTTTTTCACAAAATTTTGGAAAGATGAGCTGTAACTTTTTTATAAAAAAGAGACGGAGGTCTGCGGTTTGCGGCATTGGATTCGCCGTAAAATTTCCTACAAGATAAGTCCAAAAAAAAAAAATTTCAATTTTTTTGTAATGCTCAGGCTTTTTGACCTGAAAAAATCAGTTTTTTGGCCCCTCCACCCTCCAAAGCAAACTTTGGTCAAAAAAAATATTTTTTCCTTTATTAGTTACATAAAAGCAACCCAAATTTCGCAATGAGAACCCAAAAACAAAATTCGTGTCGACCTGTGTTATAAATCAGTGAAAATTATCGAAAACCACTGAGAAACAGTCAGAATTGCAGCATAGGAGAAAATCAGTGAATTTTTTTTTACTGAAAACAAATCAGTGAGAAAAATCATTGGAAAATCACTAAATCAGTAAAAATTCACTGAAAAGTCAGTAAAATTTATAAAATTTTCTGAAAAATCAGTGAAAATATTTGAAAAATCAGCGAAAATTCGCTAAAAATCAGTGAATTTTGCTGATTTTTCTTGTGCTGCAATTCTGACTATTTATCAGTGACTTTTCACTAATTCAGAATGAGAGAGTAATATCAAAATTCGAAAATTCAGTTTCTCTAATTTTTCAACGTTTTATTTCCATTTTAGGTGAACATCCTGAGTTTACTTCAACTCTGTTTCTATAAATTAATTAAGCAGGTGAATTTATTGGGCCTCGCCCTGAGCAAACGGAGGATGAAAATTTTTTTCCAAATTTTCCAAAGTTTTTTCGGTTTCAAATTGAGAAACTAATTTAGTAAGGTCAATTGGGGTAATTGTAAATTTTTCGGAAAATTGAACCGATTTTGTGATACTCTTTTTCGTTTTACTCTGTAAGTAAGAAAGCAAAGTGATTGAAATTTTTACCTTGTATCAATGAATGTATGAGGAATAATATGGCGGTTTGTTTTCATCGATTCGATTATTCATTCCGAAATTATTTACAATTGGACAAGAATATTTACATTTACCCCACTATGATGGGGTAAATGTAAATGCATACATTGTACCCCATAAAAACGTATCCCTCGGGGTTTTTTTTGCATAATTTGGAAAAAAATTATACAGATTAAATATTTAAACGCCTGGAAAAACTAACTTGTAAAAAAAAATCAAAAAAAATCAAAACAAAAAAAATGATATTTTTTGTTTAAATTTGCGAATCCCATTTAAATAACACGTGTTTACAATTACCCCACACCTCAAAAACTTGATGGGTATTTGTGAATGCTGCAGAAAATTAATTTCTCAGCTTCAAAAATCATAAGTATTGAATTTCATCATTTTTGAATGTCTGTAGAACTAAATTAATGCATCAAACACCAACTTTTTTACTTTTTTCTATTTTTTCTCGAATTTTGAAGATTACGTAGATTGCGTGAAAACCAAAATTTGATATCATGTTTTTTTCATCGCGAAATTTTTCATCTCAGCTGTCACCAAGAACCCGAAGTTCTTTATTATAGTAAGACCAATTATTCAAAGTTTTTATTTTTGGCAACTCCAGCTTGCTAGATGCATTTAAGTATTTACAGCATGACTTGTTTACAATTACCCCATGTTTACAATTACCCCAAATGACCTTATTTTTTCAAGTTTTTTATTAATGTTTACACGAATTTCCGAAATTTTTCGTTCCTTTAACTTCTCGACTTTTAACAAATTCTTGAACGAAATTCTCGACTTTTTTTTGTACTTTGAAAATCTCAACTTCCTGGTATTTGTGTGGAAATTTTAGGCGGAATCACCGAAAAAAGTTTAGCAAGTTGTTAAGGGAGGAAGTCCAGGGCCAAAAATCAAAATTATTGAACATTTTTGGGGTATCAAATTTTTTTTCAATCAAAATTACCCTATGAATCATAAAGTGTAACGGAATTTTTTTTTCAAAAATCACTATTTTTTCCATTTTTTATAAAATTTCTAGGTAAATTTCCTCTCTAGCACACAAAAATTGTTGAAATTCAATTCTGAAAACTTTTTTGTAAAAATTCCAAATGATAAAGAAATCCCTTACTTTACAAAAAGAAAAAAATTTATTTGAAAAGTGAAACAAATTATGTCAGGGTATCCAGATCTACTTGTGTACCAAATCACGAAAATAAAAAAAATAGGGATTTTTCTTGGACTGAAAATTTTAAAACTTTCTCACAATTTATTGTTTTACAATCTCTCTCCCCCCCCCCCCCCAGAAAAAAACACGTACTTACTTTGAATTGACAAATTTTATGCAAGTTCCAGCAATTTTTCTCGTTTGTCCAACTAAATAGAAAATCAATCTAGGAAGGGTGGTCATCTTTACATTATAGTTTTGAGCAGCGTCAATCATTTAGCTGAAATATGTACTTACGAGTAGGTAGGTATATTAATTTAAAAATTCATTTCGAGTGAAACGAAATCGAAACATTTTACGGAGAAACCCTTAAAAAGCTAAAAAAATTTATTATGAGTCATCTGAAAAAGAATTTGTCTTGACTTTGTTATTGTTCATTTTTTCTCAATTTTTTATTGAAATTTTGACCAAAATCACTACTTTTTACCATTTTCACTAACCATTTTCAAAATCACTACTTTCACTACCTGCAGTTAACTCCTTGTAAATGGATTTTACATATCATTGGTTAATTTTGAATGCACTCCTACCCCTTTTGAGGCTTATTTTCATTATTTCAGTGAAACAATATCAAAAATGAATCTGAGAGGTAAAAAAACTTTGATTTCGACATCTCACTCGATAGTCGGTAACATCAAAAAACTTCGATTTTTGTTGCACCCCCCCCCCCCCCGGATTAACTCAAAATTACCACAGAAAGATTTCACAGGGTGTCTAACAAAATTTGTTGAGCAAAAAGCTTGACTTAGCTTGACCTTTTGAAATTACTTTTTTGAAGGTCATCCCCTCCATCCCAACAAAAATTCTATGCGTCCGCGTGCCTGGGGATCCCCCCCCCCCCCACCATACATTTGAGATCGCCTACAATTCTTCTAAGAAATTAGAACTAGAAATTTTTCCCCGTTTTAAAATATTCAATCGTCTAAGATGGAAGAGAAGAGTTTATATCATAATTTTGAAGAAGAATTGTATAAAATCACTGAGCCCGAGCTTAGCGAGGGTGAAAATTTTTGAAAAAAGTACACCCAGAATCTGAAATTCTTTTATTAAAATTCGTGCTTTTTCTCGTGCTATGTTTTGACTTCCAAAAAAAACTATACCTATGGTCTCATCTCCAGATCTCCTTCCATAAAATCGAAACATTTTTGAAATATTCCAATCGAGATCGAGTCTTTTTATGAATCAGAAGCACAATTTTTTTCACGCGAGAATACCAATTGTCTGGGCTGGAAAGGAGGAAGGTTCATACCATCATTTTGAAAAAAAATTATGTAAATTCACTGAGCCCGAACGAAGCGAGGGCGAAAATTTTTGAAGAAAAAGGCATTCAAAAACTAAAATTTCTTCATTGTTTTAATCAATCTTTTAGTATTAAAAGGGAGGCGAAATCTTCAACCCCTATCCCATGGATAAATTGTAGACCTTATATGCCCGAGCAAAGCGAGTGTTAAGATTGGAAAAATTAGAGCCTCAAAACGAATATTAACTAAAAATTTTCTATTTTAAAACTTTTTTAAAAAACTATTTATTAAGGGTAAATAGAAGTTTTTTTGATTTCTGAAAAAAAGCTTGACCTTTGAGTTAATTTAAGTAAATTAGTCAAAAATCTTGACTTTTCAGTACCCGCATGACTTTTTTGAAAAAATCTTGACTTATCAGGACCGTTAGACATCCTGTTTCAAAGGCTGTTCAAAAAAATTTCAAAATTATCAAATGATTATGCGAAAAAAGATGTGCAAAAATCGAAATTTTTTAAACTGTCACTTCCCAAAAGAAAGATACAGTGTTGCCAACATTCAAAAATTAATAAAATTAAAAATTTTTGAATTGAAAAAAAATTGAAAACTAATATGTATATGTAATATGCATATGGTAGGGACTAGGGAGTGGTGTGGAGAGTAAAAGTTGTGGTATGCATGTTTTGCCTAACTCGACATTTGAAGGGGCAATCGACATTCAAACATAATTAATTTGAAAATTAATTTTTGTTCAACCTTTTCAATTCTGCCCCTTTAAATGCCGAGTTAGGCAAAACATGCATACCACAACTTTTACTCTACACCCCCCCCCCCCTTACCATATGCAATTATGCATAATATTAGTTTTCAATTATTTTTGAATTCAAAATTTTTCAATTTTGAATTTGATTAATTTTTAAATGTTGGCAACGCTGTATCTTCCAAACCAGTCCCGTTTCAGATATTTCAAGCACAGTTTGTGCGTTGCCCCTTGAAAACTTAAACATAGGCAATCCCTAAAGTGGATCGGCGTCGGACAGTTGGTGAGGGTTCTCGTGAGTCGAAAATTTTCAAGTTTTTATTCTTCGAATCCCAATTTTTTCAACTATTTTTTATTTCAAATCACCTTTAAAAAAAATTTGAGATAAAAATCCCTATTTTATCAAAATTTTTACCTATAATAATTGCACATCATCAAAAAATTCACAATTTCCGTACTTTTCTCTAAAAAAAATTCGTAATTTTGCAGCAGATTTTTTTTCTGGCAAATTCTCGAGATGCTTGCTAGCTTACGTCTGGACATTTATGATTTTATGATATTCTCTAATTTAATGGTTCTGACAATGGAAAGCAGGGGGTAGGGGGTACGACTGCATGGTGCGACTTGATCAATAACACGTGCGTTTTTTTCTCGATAACACGCTATTTTTCACCTTGTCAATTACTACAATACTTATCGTCAAAAAAATAATAAATCAGGATAAATGAAGTACATTCAATGGTACGGTTTCTGTATACAAAACCGATAAAAAAATCCGTCTCCTAGGTATCGTTAACGCAGCTTGGGATAAGCTGAAATTCGAACCAGTGAAGATGAATTTTTCGCTCGTAATGACACCTATATCCGAATATAATTTTTCTCTTCTCGGTAATTCGCCAACCTCGCATATTCAATAACCCATACAAAGCGTCAATATCGTATCCATATAAAAGAAACGATAGCTCGGTTAAAAAAGGCAACAAAAATCGATCCTTTCGAGTAAAAAAAAAAAAGCATTCATTGATATAGGTCTAGGTACAAGGCACAATATGACCAATATGTACATATGTGTGAGCTGACGGCTGCGGAACGAAAATTATCGTATCCTCATTGCTGGCATCCTTTTTAGTGCCAAAATATCGACGTTATTTGGCATATCATGCGGCTATACGAGTATCCGGGTCTTTTTTCCTTCCCCCTAAGGTTATGTTATATTATATTTCATATAAATGTAGCACAAAATCGCCACATCGGCCTGCCAAAGCTAAATACGTAGGTATCATTTATTCGTCCGTATCCGAGGCGATATGCACACCAACGAAGGTAAAATCCTCTCATGCGAAAGGGTGAAAAAAAAAGACCCGGAAACGTAGAACTGATTCATCGTTTAACGCAGAACTACCCTGATCCCTCTTCTTCTCACACACCGACGAAAAAAGAACGTTTACCGCATTTTAAAAAATTTACGTCCCCCTGGCACCTCCTCCTGCCCATCTTGTTGCACAGAATTGGACGGATCTATACGCGAACGTCTCCTCGAAGCGTTAAATTTATGCGCATATTTTAATGGGAAATTTATTTAAAAGATAGCAAACAAATTGAAGGTGGTGGTTATTTTTTCCAATGTGTGGGTTCGTGTACAATGTACTTGTACATACGTAGTACGTATGTCTTTTGTGTTGTACATGGGCATTGGGCACGTTCGATAGCTCAGGATTTTATTCGTTTGTGCTGAGCAATTTTTTTCTCTTTGGGTCGTTTATCGAATTAATTCGATTACAATGAAAAAAATAAGTATTCGTTATTTTTAGATGAAAATCTACCTATAACGAATCGAGAATAAAAATCGAGAAAAATACACACGAAGGACGTGCAACTACCGGCACCGTGCATAATATTTTTCCTAGTCTTTCTCTCTCTCTGTGTCTACCTTTCCTATGTAATCGTACGTAATAATTAATCAGTCATTTTTTTTGATAACGGTAAGCTGGTTTTTCGTACTGTGAATTATTTTACGTCATTTGGTACGTCTGCGTACTCATTGTTTGGGCTGGATTTTTTTACCTTAGTTGATTACTGTGGCCGAAGAAGTGATGAAAAAAATTCGTGCAAATAAGCTCACGTTTGTCGAATATCACGAATTTCTAAGCATCTTGTTTACAATGTTGGTAAAAAAAATTGACTCATCGATGCCTATTTTGGCTGCGTTTTTCCGCCATTGATAGCTTGGGGTCGAGTCTCGCGTCTGTGTTTCGCGATTCCAACGCTGAGCGGTCTTTCACCTCGTCATATGTTGGAAATTTTTTTCTTTAAAAAAGTAAATTTTTAGATTACATCGAAGCCTAGAATAGAATCAATAAAATAAATTTATTTTGCAGTTTTCACGCTGAGTTTCCATTCTGAACTTGTTGCCATGGTTACAACTATAAGATAAAGAGGTCAGAGATGACGTTTGAACGACAAACACTTTACCGTAATTATTGTTAAGTCGTCCGAGTATATTTTTCTTACAATTTCGCTCATTTTACTCAAATTACACGCGTATGTGTAGAAATTAAGTAAAGATAGATACGTCCGCGTCGCGTCGTCTAACAATTACCTTAAATAAGAAAAAATTGTGTTGTTGAAGAAGGTTACAGAGCGTGAGACCGGACCGTTATCCGTACAAAGAACTTTAATTAAACTTTACAGGTGTTGCGGTCGAGCCGGATGCTTCCGCGTTTTAAAATTTTATAGATTTGGTTTTTATTACGTTGCAATTTTTTTTTTAGGTTTCGTGGAATATAAAATCTGGTTTTTTGTGCGATTTCTTTTTAAATGCGAATATGTAATTTGGTTGAGGTGTTGGCGGAGTGATGAAAATTACCTTAAGCGGGGTCATATTGAAGTGAATCACTGGTACGATAGAGAGGAAAAAATTCGATAATTTGGTTACGAGAATGAGTTATTGAATGTTGAAAATTTTTCAAATTTTAGCGCGTAGATTGGTTGGTGGATTATAATTATAAAATTAGAAATATTTACATCAAAAATTTAAAAAAAATTCAAATTACATGAAAAGAAATAGGAAGTAAAAAAAATTGTACAAAAAATTAAATAAATGAAAATTAGATATTTTTTTCAAAAATGAATCAAACTGGAAAATGTCACTTCAATGAAAAAAAAATTAAATTGAAGGGAATTAAAAAAATATATAAGATAGGTTTAGGTACCAATGCGATAAATTTTTTTTAAATTTAATCGAATGAAAATTGAGTAAAAAATTTGGGGTATTATGTCAAACAGATCCTAATTTGAAAATGAGATAAAAAAAATCAAAAACCAAACGAAAATTAGCTGAAAAACTTGAAATTAGGGGAGGGAAACTAAGCGAAAATTGAGTGAAAAACTTTGAAAAGTCATGTCAAAAAAATTCTAAACAAATACGAGCTGAACAAAAAATTTATGATTGAAAAAAATCGAATAAAAGTTGAATTATGTAAAAATTTTGAACCCCCTCCCTTCCCCTCCATGAATTTCAAACTGGCCAAAAAGATGGAAAAATCATCACTGTAAAAATTGAACAAAAATGAATGATTACGACAGATAAATATTGGTAAAAAATCTTAATAAACGAAATTTAAGTAAAAAACTTTGAAAAAATTCCACCAAATTGTGAAATTGTCTTTTTGAAAATTCAGACCCATCTCCCCTCTCCTTCCATGAAACAAAACTAGATTAAAAAACAATAAAAAACCAGATTTTTGTAAAAAATTACTAAGAATATAACATTAAAGATACAGACAAAAATTTTGAAAAAAATGAACACGAAAATTGGGCAATCAACTCCGAGAAGACATGTGTAACAAATATACCAAAAAATTAATGTTTGGAAAAATCGAATAATATTGTGAAAATAAAACTAACAAAAAAAATACTGAAAACTCAAATATTGCAAGATTTCAATAAAAATAGAAAATGTTACAGCCTAAACAGTTTGAAAAAAAAAAGAGAACTGGACAAAAAAACAATCTAAAAATTTCATAACGTGGGAAAATTAAGTCCTTGCAAAAATGTAACAAAAATATGAAACTAAAGCCCGAATTTTAAATCATGCCTTAAAAATTCGGGCCTAAAACAGACATAGAAATTTAAAAAAAAAAACAGAATACGAAATTTGGGAAAGAAGAAAGATACCTTTTAAGTAAAAAAATCATGCCAAAAAATCTCTACACGAATAAGAGTTCAACAAAAAATGTAGGATTGAAGAAAACTGAATAAAATTGAATGTAAAATTTTCTCAACATTATAAAAATTTCTACAGTCCCCCCCCCCCCCTTCTAATGAAATAGACCTGGCGAAAAAAGCAAGGCCTTGGAAAAAATTTTAAATGACAACATAGACAACAATACAGGGAAAAAAATCTGAAATGAAAATCGAGCAATAAACTATGAAAAATCGCATCAAAATTTCGAAAACTTTAAACAAATGAAATCCTAATTTCATACAAATATGAACTCTGATTTTAAAAAATTCCATTATGTCGGAAAAAGAAACATGTTTTATGAAAAAATGTGAAAATTTTTCCAATTTTCCACAAGTCTAAGAAAATGTCAGAATCGAAATTCATTAATTTTCTAAACTTCTTCATATATGTATTTTGTCACAAATCTCAATAATAATGAATACGATATTTTTATAAAATTTTGATATTTTCAAAAAAACTTTCCCAAATTTTTTCAAGCTTAATAAAATATCATTGTGTCAGTGATCTTCAATTTTCTCCAAAATTTTTGTTTTTAAAAGTCAGAAAAAATGTCAATATGTCTATATTGTCTATAACGTACGCACAGAAAAAAAAAATTCAACTCAGCCCAAAAACATGAAACATGTGAAAATTCAATTCATCAGAAAATATGTAATCAGTAATCACAACATAAAATTACTCAAGAAATTTAGAAAAAAAAACTTAAAGAATGAAACTCGAATAAAAATTTGAAAAAATCGTTTCAAAAAAATTTCAAAATTTATCGATTTTAAAGAAAATTAAGCAAAATTGAGCTTGAAATCTCAAATTTTTAAAAATTTAAAGCTCCCTAGCCATAAAACTTCAAGAAATCTATACTTATTCAAAAGTGAAGTTTCTCACTGAAAAAAATTCTCTTCAAAAACTGAATATCATACCAAAAAATACACGCCATCCAATCTAATTTGAATAAAATATTTATATCTGACAGTGAAAACGGAATGAGAACCTTTTCCCGAATAACACTGAAAATCAACATAAATCTTTAAAAAAATAATCCGCTCGAGAGAATCAGAAAAATCAAAAAAACATCACCGATTCTTGATTCAATGGGTCAACTGCCCTCTTTTCTCCGCTCCCTCCCCTTTTCTTTTCTACTAAGTTCAGTTACAGATTTTTAGACAAATCGAGTACTCAAAAATTAATCATTTCGATTCTGCTCTACTTTTAAACAAATTCGCAACTTTCTTGTAAAAATCAAAACTTTTCCGCGACAGATAACTTTCAGCTGCTACTCGAAATTATAAAACTTCAAGCTTCCATTCTCCTCCTTAGATGAGAACCACTGAAGCGGGGATATGAAACTACCATAATGAGAAATTATAAAATGAAAACAATGGGTAAGTACTTTGTAAGGAGTTTTAATTAACATAAACTTTTATATAAAAATAAAACATAGGGAAGTTGGAAAAAAAATGAAACCGAACTTTGAACAAAATATCAAGAGCTCGCAATGTTGAATTTTTTATCGTCTATGGTTTTATTAATATACTTCCATACGCGGTCATATATCAAATCTCCCGCCGATCGAGAATATCGAAGTGTAATCCTGCAACAAAAGAATGGTTCATTAAGGGTCGAGGAGTCTAGATTTGAAAAATTTACGATAAAACGGTTTCACGAATTAGTACATGGGTTTGGGAAGATTTGAAAGCTTGAATTGTTGCGAAATAAAAATTATTAATTAATTGATGTACCAACTTTAAATTAACCCAGTGATATAGTTACTTTCTTTTTACTATTTACGAGTGTTTTTTTTTTCAAATTGCCAGATCGACATGATAAGATAACAAACCTATGTAAATATGTTTACCAATATAACTTATATCCAATAATAGACTCGAGTATAGATTCATTAATCGTAATTTGATTAATCTTAAAAAATTTCCATTCTTACCGAAAAAATTAACCATATTTGCTAAAAATTTGAAAATTATGAAAATCAGAAATTTTTATTAAAAAATTGCAGGCATAAAATTTTAAAAAAATTCAAACGAACTAATCGAAATTCAGTCATTTATTTCAGCCAAAAAATATTCGATAACTTTTATCGGATCTAAGTAAATTTTCTGAAAATTCTATCCGTTTCCTCATTTTTTTGCACAGTTTAGTTCTTTATTGAGAAAATTTTTTCTCGTCTCGGTATTTTGGAATTTCTCACTCTTCATTCTTCACTTGAACCTGCTTTCGTATTCTCAAAAGAATTTCATACCAAATTATCACGAAAAAAAATCTCGACATCTTCGAAAGATTATTTGATCAAAAATGTATACAAATTAGATTTTCAATCATTCCACGTCCACTCAATCTCGTTATCTAAAATTAAAGATGGGCTCGTAAGATAGAAAAGATAAAGCAGATTGCAGATTTCAGATTATAAGACGAAAACAGTCAGTGTATTAGTTTTCCAACATAACTAGTGGGTAATAGGGCTCTATAATTTCATACAGGTAATGTCACGACGCCATTTTCGTGCACGAGATCGTCGGATTCGTATAAGAAACGGACGGATGTTATTAGTTTTTACTGATGATTTTATATAAATTGCTTTTCATTGTACATTTTTGGGAAGGTGGTTTATATGAATTTTTTCCCTTCAGCTTTTAGTGCAATTTAATATCACTAATCCACTCATAATTTCAAAAATATAAAAGGTGGCGGAGATACATAGTATACATAATAGATACATATGATTATGATATTACGTTGAAAGCTTGAAGCTGAGGTCAGTTATTTTCGCTAATGAATTAAAATTTCGCACTTTTACGAATTCAGAGGCAGATTTAGCCAAATTGAAATTTTTTGAAAAGGCACAGAAGGGTTTAATTTAAATTTAAGCTTTTGTGACCAAAATTTATTCAATGTGAAATAAACCTGAATCTCTTAAGTAAACGTTCAGTGGTCATCGAATTTTTTAAATAATATTTTTGATAAATCTCGGAAAAACGAGCGAGGCGACGGAAATTTTTTCAAATTTGAGGGAAAATTTTAAAATTAGGTACCTATTGAAAACAATTTCAAAGTTGAAAGAAATTTTGGAAAAATATAGGTAAGTAAAAAAATTGAAAAATCAAAGTTGAAACGTTGAAAGCATTTTTGAGAAAATTTAAATTTTAAAACTTGTTAGGTACTCGCAGTTGAAAAAATTTTAGTTCAAATTTTTTCAACTTAGATTTTTTTCGAATTTCATATCTTCACGATTTTTTCCAACTCTAAAACATTATTTATCAGAATATTTTAAACTATTTTCTCGAATTTTTTAAAAATAAATTTTTTTCCCAATTATTTAACAATTTTAAAAAAAATTCTGCTTAGAATTTTTCAAAAATTCCAACTTCATTTTTTTCTAAATTTATTCCAACTCAATGAATAATATTGCAATTGAAAAAAATATCTTGATAAAAATACGAAATTTAGAATAATTGAAAAACTCGAAGTTGAAAAAATTTTACTGTTGAAATTGAAGAAACTGCAAAACGTGTTCGAAAAATTTGGAATTTTTTTTAGAATCTGATGTAGTTGAAAGTTGAGTCAACGATAATTTTAAAGTAAAATTTTTATACTCCGTTCTAAATTTATTCAGTCATTAATTTTTTTTTAAATATTCCATTTTAATTTCAAAATTGTAGCTATCCAAGTTTGAATTTTCTGAACGGAAAATTTTTTCAAATTTAAATTTCAACATCTCAAAATTTTTTCAACTTTGATTTTATCAATTTTTTTTAGATCAATATTTTTGTTGAGGCATTTTTAAAAATTTGTCTCAACGATTCTTCGAGTTAGGACTTAGGAGAAAAGATGAAAAATTCGAAGCTGCATTTTTTGAACAATTTTATGTTGAAGAAGCTTTCAAGGAATTGTTAATTAAAAAAATTTCAGATTTGAAGAAAATTGGGAAAAAATTTTTAAATTTTGTTAATTTTACTGTAATTAATCGATATATACGCGGTCGTTTTTCGTGTAAAATAGTTGGCTACGGCCTATAATTTATTTTTAATTATTATTCGCGTTCGTTCGTTAACCCGCGACCGTTGTATCGTTTTGTACCTAGCGTCGGATAGGTCAATGTACTTTTCTTTTTCTGTTTCGATTTTCTTTCTAGAAAATCGAAATCAGTTTTGTATTTTTTGTAAAAGAAATGTCTATTTATTCGTTAATAAATAGTTAAAAAGAAAATCTGCGTTATTTTTCATTCGTTGAAAGTTTTCTTTTTTCGTAACTTTGCGTAAAGGACGATGTCCGTAAACGATACTTGTTGATTGGTCGACGTGACCGTAATTTTCGATTTTGAGCTACGTGCCTGTCTCGCCGCGAGAAAATCATAACGTGAAAATCTACGTTATCGTAGATCGAGCTTTTCCGAACCATCGGAAAAGTGGGTATCCTATTTCCAGCTTAAACCGAAGTTTAAGTCTGGAAAATACATCGTAAAGGTCCCCGAAGCGGATCCCGACCGTACTAGCTGAAAAGCTGCGAAAAACAGAATCGACCAATAAGGAAGCTCTATCTTTCGTCTTACGACCAATCATCGCGTTCCAGTCGAGTTTCCCGACTTTTCCGAAGGAACGGAAAACTCAAAATTTTTAAGGTATCGATTCTACGATTTTTCACGCTCCTTTCGACTAAAAAGTCGATATTTCTTCAAATTTAAGCAAATTTGAGAAAATATTTGAAATTATAATAAAAATTTTCGAGTTGAAAATGGTATAGGTGTCCCCGACAGTAAAATTTTTCCAAGTTTGATTTTTTCATTTTTTAAAATACATTTTGTAATTTTAAGATATTTTTTTCAATTGCAATATTATTCATTGAGATGGAATAAATTTAGAAAAACATTAAGTTTAAATTTTTTGAAAAATTCTAAGCAGAAAATTTTTTAAAAATTGTTGAGTAATTAAAAAAAAAATATTTTCAGAAAATTCGAGAAAATATTTTTAAATTATGGTATAAGTTTTTGAGTAGGGAAAAAATCGTAAAGATATGAAGTTGAAAAAAAAAATGTCAGTTGGAAAAATTTTTCTAACTGTGAGTAAGTAACAAGTTTTAAAATTTAAATTTTCTTAAAAAATGCTTTCAACGTTTCAACTTTGATTTTTAAATTTTTTTTACTTATATTTTTCCAAAATTTCTTTCAACTCGGAAATTTTTTTCAATAATTTTAAAATTTTCCCTCAAATTTGAAAAAATTTCCGTCAAACGTTTTTCCGAGATTTATCAAAAATATTATTTTAAAAATTCGATGACCACTGAAGTGGTTTAACAGGCCATAATCCTCGATTTGGCAATCATGCAGAAAGGCGAGATTCCTGCATTTTGATTGGTGATAACATGACGTCACTGACATGAAAAACCAATCAAAATACAGGAATCTCGCCTTTCTGCATGATTGCCAAATCGAGGATTATGGCCTGTCAAATGTAGATGGCCATGGGCTCATTCTATGTCAACTCGACCAGGTTTTGACCTTGGGTCTTCCGATTTCACTCAAAATTTTTTTACGAGTTCTCCTCGATGGTCTAATGAAGGAATCACCGTCATTCCGATCCTAATCCTTCAGGGGGGCGGGGGGTGGCCCTTGTAATTTTTGTATAATTGGGATGTTTTGCGAAATTGCTCAACTTTGAAGGAGCATATCTCGAGATTGGTTAGGTCTAAGATAAATCTGTTCATGCTGTTTTGTAGAGAATTGAAAGGAGATTCAAAATTGATAATCACTTTTTGAAAAGTTCAAAGTTGAGCTTTTGTGATGGAAGCTCAACTTTCATGATAAGTACAAAAGATGAAGGGCCCCATTAAAAAATCTGAAAAAATTACTATGAAGAGAACTTTTAATGTATTACCGACTTTTCTTGAAAAGTCAGGTACTAAATTTGTTGCCGCGGTGAGACTGGTGGTCAGGGGTGAGTTTTCTTTGCGTTTTGGGTCATTAGGAACACGATTATACCATTCGTTCAAATTCACCTTTCCTTATATATTTATATATATATATATGGATCATACTAACCTTGCGAGACCCATTTATCAAAAAGAGATCATACAGACACTGTGAGGCCCAAAACTTTAAAAATGGGCATAAATAAAGGGTCAGGTAAAAATGCTAATGTGTGTAACCAAAAAAATAGTAGAAAATGAGGCGAGTCTAATGGCGCTAGCGTCATATTTGTATCTCTTTATGCTTATGAATGGCGCATGGTTTAAGTTTCCAAATATTGCTGTGTGCAGAGTGGCGAGGTAATTTGTATATAAAGATATACAAACGACCTTGCGAGACCCTCTGCCTACAGACTCCTGAGTATGCATACATCATGAAAAACCACTTTATATGGCATGACGTTGCGAGACCCGATTTCGGGCCTCGCAAGGTAAAAACGGGCCTAATAAGGTAAGCAAGGTATCCAAAACGGGTCTCGCAACGCTGCAATATGCCTGTATATATATATATGGACCAACATAACCTCGACGTCACCTTTTATAAACAGTACCTTTTCGTCACCATGCTTTAATATGCTTCTGGAGGTGTATACGTACTGTATTTATAACCAGCATGGTTAATATAGTATTAATACACTCGGAACCGTTTGATTTGAGTGAATTTAAGATATACAGATACAAATGCCGTCACCGGTCTGGTGACACAGGGAATCAGTGCTTACGTAGACGGTGACGTTGAGGTTCCTTTGGTATGGTGTATACATGGTGACGTGGAGATACCTTTAGTATATGCTGGCAATTTTCAAAATCTGTATACTGTAGGTGTATACATACCCTCTACGTCACCACAAAAAAAAGATCGCGACCACATGAGCATGGTGAAAAAAGCAGTTTTAGGCCAGTATACACAGTGAGACATCTGCGTAACCACCAGACGTCTCTGTCACTTTTTTTTGGGGTTAAAAAGAGTAGTTTTAACTTGATATACACAGGGAAACGCCTTCGTCACCGGCAAAACGCCTTCGTCACCGATTTCGGTGACGGAAAGGATACTTGCCTATATAAACGGTGACGAAGAGGTACTGTTGGCATATATATATATATATACACATATGCAATACCTTGTGGTGCCCAGGTCTTAAAGAGTCATAGTGGTGCCCACCTTATATACAGCATTATTATATAAACATAGTATACTAATGCATCCAGACTGGGCACCACAAGGGCTATGTACCATAAGCTCTTGTGTATATAAAAATTTGACTATAGGTATATAAGGAGAGTCATTGTGGTGCCCACCCTAAAAACGTGTCAGGGGACTCAGGGGTGTGTGGCCATCTATATACAATGGTTTTTAACATAGGGACATTGTGGTGCCCGATTTGGGCACCACAACGTTTTTTTCGGGCACCACAATGACTATTCACAATTAAAATGGGCACCACAATGACTCAGATTAAATCTATATATATATATATAGATTTAATCTGAGTCATTGTGGTGCCCATTTTGATTGTGAATAGTCATTGTGGTGCCCGAAAAAAACGTTGTGGTGCCCAAATCGGGCACCACAACGTCCCTATGTTAAAAACCATTGTATATAGATGGCCACACCCCCCTGAGTCCCCTGACACGTTTTTTGGGTGGGCACCACAATGACTCTCCTTATATACCTATAGTCAAATTTTTATATACACAAGAGCTTATGGTATATAGCCCTTGTGGTGCCCAGTCTGGATGCATTAGCATACTATGTTTATATAATAATGCTGTATATAAGGTGGGCACCACTATGACTCTTAAAGACCTGGGCACCACAAGGTATTGCATATGTGTATATATATATATATATGGACCAACATAACCTCGACGTCACCTTTTATAAACAGTACCTTTTCGTCACCACCTTTAAATATGCTTCTGTTGGTTTCTACACGTGGTATTTAAAACCAGCATAGTTTTTATAGTGTTTATACGTCTTTGCCTCCCTCAAGTCAAATGAATAAGCAGGTGGCGCGACATGATAAAGACTTTTATTACAATGGACTTTAAAATCTGTATATTGTAGGTATATACATAGCCTCCACGTCACCACAAAAAAAAGATCGCGATCTCATGTGCATGGTGAAAAAAGCAGTTTTAGGCGAGTATACACAGGGGGACGTCTGCGTAACCACCAGACGCCTCTGTCACCTTCATTTTGGGTTAAAAAGAGTTGTTTTAACTTGATATACACAGGGAAACGCCTACGTCACCGGCAAAACGCCTTCGTCACCGATTTCGGTGACGGAAAGGATACTTGCCTATATAAACGGTGACGAAGAGGTACTGTTGGCATATATATATATATATATGTATGAAATTTGTCCTCGATTAAACTCCGAAACTATGAGGTTTGAGAAAAATCTGAAAAAGTCGCGCTGTTGGGGCATTGCTGAACCTGGGAGATTTTAAGTTTTATCGAAATCGGTTGAAAAGTTTTTGAGAAAAATGAATTTTAGTGATTTTTTAATGAATTTTGTGTGAAAATAGCATTTCCTAGAAGCGATTCTTGTCCGAAAAAAAGGCCTTCAGGGTGTCCAAAAGAATATAATGAAAATGCATGGCAAAAATTATTCAACTAACTTAATTGAAAAATTTTAAATCTGGTGCCAGTCCTAGTCTATTGCCATTCGAATGTACATAATAGTAGAAAGGATCCATTAAAGACAGGTTTCTTCAGGCTACAAATTCATCATTTCCGGTTACCATCAACTTTGAAAAAAAGAGGTCTTCAGGGTGTCCAAAAAAAATTGCAATTAGAATGCTTAGCAAAAATTTTGTAATCAACTTGATTGAAACATTTAAAATTTGACGTCATTCCTGGTCTTTCACCATTCGAATGTACATGATAGTAGAAAGGATCCATTCGAGATGAGCTTCTTCAGGTTACGAATTCATCATTTCCGGTTACCATCAACTTTGAAAAAAAAGAGGTCTTCAGGGTGTCCGAAAAAAATTACAATTAAAATGCCTAGCAAAAATTTCCTCATCAACTTGGTTAAAAATTTTTAAATCTGGCGTCATTCCTGGTCTATTACCATTCGAATGTACATGATGGTAGAAATACAAAACCCCTCGATAATTATGATCTTCTTTAGATGATGAATTCATTGTTTATAGTTTCCATCAACGTTGGAAAAAAAGAGGTCTTCAGGGTGTTCGAAAAAACTTACAATAAAAATGCATAGCAAAAATTCTCTAATCAACTTGATCGAAAAATTTAAAGTCTGTTGTCATTCGAATGTATATAGTCGTAGAACAACAGGACCCACTCCAGATGAACTTCTTCAGGCGACGAATTCATCATTTCCTGAATTCTACTCCTTTCCTCCCCATTGTTCGATTTTTAAAATTTTTTATTTTATTTTATTGTAAAAGGATTTTCGGTTTATTGAAACATGCAGTTGAAAATTTATGCAGATTGTTCATTAAAAAAAAATTGTTCAAGTCTTGAGTGTTTTGTTTTTTTACAGTTCTTTGGAATTAACTGTCAATTTAGAATATTCGAAAACGGAATCAGCAAGAAATTGACTAAATTTTGAATTAGAATATGGGCTCAGTTTTTCAACGGATCCCAGTGAACTTCCTATCACCTCCCCCCCCCCCCGCCGGTTCGTAAATATGCTCAGTTTTTTATCCGATTCCTCTGAGGCCCCCCCCTCCCATCGTCTCCCTAAAACTAGGAAATTACGTGGATTTAGGTTAATTTTGTATTCAGTCATTTTCATTGTATCAAAATGAACCCCAACAAATAGCTATTGATGACAAAGATGATTTCTTTGTCAGATAATACATTTTGTTGAAAAAATTCATGCATAAAAACACGAGAAAAGTCGGTTACCTCACGGTTTAGGCGTGAGAATTTTTTTTCAACTAATTACTTTTCAAGATGGGATCTCAATACCCCTGGGGGGCACAGGGGTCCTAAATTTTGGTCAAAATTCAAAAAAATGGAAAAAGTGAAGTAATATATCGATTTCTACTAATTCGAAGGCGCTGAGTTCGAATATGTGCTTAGTTTTTTCATTCGACCCCTCTGAACCCCCCTATCAGCCCCCTAATGAGGTCAAAATTCAAAAAAATGAAAAATAACGTATGTCGTGTCGTTTGTTAGGTTTTTGAGGGCGCTGAGTTCGAATATTTGCTTATTTTTGGGATTCGACCCTTTAGTGCCCCCTAGCCCCCAATTTTGAAAAAACACATTGATTTTTTAAATGATTTAGTAATTTTGGAGTCAGTGTGGAGAACGAAGGAGACGGATCGAGAAAGTAAGTTGATAATCGAGCTCAGCACCCTCGAATTAGTAGAAATCGATATGACACATGCTATTTCCGATTTTTTGCATGTGTTTTTTCAAAATTGGGGGCTTGGGAGCAATAAAGGGTCGAATCCCAAAAATAAGCAAATATTCGAACTCAGCGCCCTCAAAAACCTAACAAACGACACGACATACGTTATTTTTCATTTTTTTGAATTTTGACCTCATTAGGGGGCTGATAGGAGGGTTCAGAGGGGTCGAATGAAAAAACTAAGCACATATTCGAACTCAGCGCCTTCGAATTAGTAGAAATCGATATATTACTTCACTTTTTCCATTTTTTTGAATTTTGACCAAAATTTAGGACCCCTGTGCCCCCAGGGGTATTGAGATCCCATCTTGAAAAGTAATTAGTTGAAAAATACATTAAAAGTTCTCTTCATAGTAATTTTTTCAGATTTTTTAATGGGGCCCTTCATCTTTTGTACTTATCATGAAAGTTGAGCTTCCATCACAAAAGCTCAACTTTGAACTTTTCAAAAAGTGATTATCAATTTTGAATCTCCTTTCAATTCTCTACAAAACAGCATGAACAGATTTATCTTAGACCTAACCAATCTCGAGATATGCTCCTTCAAAGTTGAGCAATTTCGCAAAACATCCCAATTATACAAAAATTACAAGGGCCACCCCCCGCCCCCCTGAAGGATTAGGATCGGAATGACGGTGATTCCTTCATTAGACCATCGAGGAGAACTCGTAAAAATATTTTGAGTGAAATCGGAAGACCCAAGGTCAAAACCTGGTCGAGTTGACATAGAATGAGCCCATGGTTTAAGAGATTCAGATTTATTTCAATTATTTCACATTGAATAAATTTTGGCCACAATTATACTGGATTAGTGATATTAAATTGCACTAAAGACTCGAGGAAAAAGGTTCATATAAACCTTCTTCACAATGGAAAGCGATTTATGCAAGTCAAAACTAATAAGATCCTGCCGTCTCTTGTATGAATTCCACAATCTCGTGCACGAAAATGGCGTCGTGACTTTACCCATATCTATAGCGCCTTAGTGGGTAATTCGATAGGGAAATTTATTAGTCCAGTCATATTGGAATTGAACCCCGAAAAAATTCTAAACTGATTTTTTTTTCGTGTTTTTTATTCATAATGTTCCACTAAATCACATACTAAAATATCCACCCCAGGGAGCGTTTGGAACCTCAGAGGAAGGGTAAATGCTTGCTGAAAACTGTTTTTTTTGAATAAGTTCTCAAAGCCTCAAAATTGAAAATGGCCGAATAATCACGTTCTACGAGTAATTTTCTTCCATAAAAGTTCAAAACCACCCACTTCTTTGGCCAAAAATTAAGGTATTTTTCAAAAATTTACAGTATTTTTTGAAATAATCGAAACCATGAAGCTGAAGGTATCCAAAATTTCATCAGTGAAGGCACCTTGACAATTTATTGCAAAAATAATCACCGAAATTTTGAGTTTTCCCCCTCTCCCCTCCGAGCAACCATTCGATTTCGAATCAAAATGATGCGGGTTAAAATTTTGAGTTTTTCCTCTGCCCTTCCAGTGCTCTTTTTGCGTTTTCGAATAAAACAATCTCAAAATCGTATTCGGGATGCCAAAAAACCTAATTTTTGACACCGAACATCAAAATTTTCAAAATTTTGAGTTTTGCCCCTTTCCCCCTTTCGCCGAGCCCTCATTTGATTTTGAATTCAAATTATGTTAAAAATCCGTAGGAGCTAAAATTCTTGCTGGGATTTTTTTTTTGAATGTCCTGGAATTATTTAAAAAATTACATTTCACTAGTAAAATTTTGGCTAGCTTTAGTCTCATGGTTTCGATTATTTCAAAAAATACACTAAAATTTTGAAAAATATGATGTTTTCACTCTTACTCTCTCATTCCGAATCAGTGAAAAATCACTGATAAACAGTCAGAATTGCAGCACTGAAAAAATCAGTGAAATTCACAGATTTTCAGCGATTTACGCTGATTCTTCAAAGAATTTCACAGATTTTTTAGTAAATTTCATAAAATTACTGAATTTTTAGCGAATTTTTACTGATTTATAGTAATTTTCTTTCACTGACTTGCTTTCAGTGAAAAAATTTCACTGATTTATTACTGTGCTGCAATTCTGATTGATTTTCAGCCATTTTTCACTGATTATTCAACAAATTTCACAGATTTTTTAGTAAATTTCACTGAGTTTTCAGTGAATTTTCACTGATTTCCAGTGATTTTCTTTCACTGACTTGCTTTCAGTGAAAACAACTTCACTGATTTATTACTGCGCTGCAATTCTGATTGATTTTCAGCCATTTTTCACTGATTATTCAACAAATTTTACAGATTTTTTAGAAAATTTCACTGAGTTTTCAGTGTATTTTCACTGATTTCCGGTGATTTTCTTTCACTGACTTGCTTTCAGTGAAAAAACTTCACTGATTTATTACTGTGCTGCAATTCTGACTGTTTTTCAGTGATTTTTGATAAATTTCACTGATTCAGAAATGAGAAAGTATTTTTTAGCCAAAGAGCTGAGTATTTTTGTGATCCTTTCTGATAGGAAATTACACGTAGAACATTATTATTTAGCGATTTTCTAATCTTGAGACTTATTTCAGAAGATATTCACGAAAAAGCTATTTTCAACAAGCATTTATTTCCCTCCCTGAGGGTTTCGGACGCTCCATAAGGTTTAGTGAAACATTATAAACGGAAAACACAAAAAAAATCAAGCTAGAATTTTTTCAGGGTATGGTACATTTTTTATGGACTATAATTATTAAAATTCGAGATATTCCGAATTCGCCATGCAAAATTTCGCTGAAAATTTCGATCGAAAAAAATTCGCAAAATTCTCTATTCTTTTGAACTCAACAATGGAAAAAATGTTCGCTTTAAAAATACCAACTATATTACGTTTAAAATTTAATGAGGAAAAATGCTTTGAAAAAAAGCAAGTTTTCCAGCGAAAAAACTGTTCGTTTCGATGCAAGTGCACAAAGGTGACGTAGATTTTTATTATCGAAACCTCATTAGAGCATTTTTCATATTTTCTCCGACAAGGGACACGAATAAGGAAAACGTAATGCGGCGTAGCGCGGGTAAATAGAGTTGAAATTGTGTAAAGCCGGTTAAATTCATAATTTCACGCTAAACTAGCCAGAATTACCCTTAAGGAATAATTTTCATTCGGTATGGAATGCAATCATCCAACATATATACGCTTTCAAGTGACTACGAACCCGAAGGGCTCTCGTAGGATTTACCACTTTACGAAGTCGCCAGTAAACATTGCAGCCATTGGGGCAAAAACGTACCATTTCGAGTGCAAAAGTCAAACAAGTCGCCTATAAAAAGATGCTGTGTATACTTTTTTTTACGAAAACAAAACAGAAAAAAAACCAAAGGGGTATTTAAAAAGTACTCGTACGTTTTACTACTTCATTATAAACGTTCTCATGACATCGTCGTAATAAAAACGATGAATTAGAGTGAACTCGCGTGCAACGTCGTCGAGAATTTTGTGGTCTACGAGCTATCAAAATTTCACAAATCTGACATCTGCCATACTCGGAAATAAACCACGCTGGATTACGAAAGATCGACGTACTCGTAAGTTGAATGAAATAAAACCCAACTTGGGCTCTCGACGAGCGATCAATGAAATATGAAACTTTCAATAGCATATTCTAACAAAAGCGAAAATACCAGCTAAGGTGTCAATGGTTGAAAAGTGGTTTCGAATTGTAAGAGATAACGCCGGCAAAAAGAGCAACCTGTTATCGGAACTAAATCTCAGCTCGCAGCATGCATTTTACATAAAATTACTGGTACTCTGCTCCGTACGATTGTGTTCCTGTATTACAGCACAGAAGAGATAATAGTGGTTGCTTAGCCGCTGCGCCGTTTACTGATAACCGTGGACTTAAGTTCATTTAGTTGTTAACCTTGGTAGTGTAAACAACGTTTACAAGGGCGCTGGACAGTACCAGACTGCTTAGCACGACGTATTGTTTTTAATTTTTTGTAAGGCCTTTAAACTCGAGGTATAAAATACAAGAATCTTATACGATACGAAATTCTTTTTAGTCATTTTTTCCCCCTTTCTACTCTGTCTTACTCATATAACCGGACATGATGTATCGGTTGGTTCAAGGGTGATTGATAGTAATACACCCTACCTAAATAAATCTAGAAATATTACCCGAGTAGGTATGGCAAATGGCAATATTTTATGTCTACTGGAAAATTTCGAGGTAATTTTACACAGGATGTGAAAATTCAAATCGCTTTTCTTATTGGAAAATTATTTTCATTTTTTCCCTCCCCACCAAATGAGTAACAAAAAATGAATTTGAAAGCTTAAAATTCAAAAAAAAATCGTTCAAATTGGAAATTTTTAAACAATTTTTCATCCCAATCGCTTAATTATACAGTGGTAGATCTAGCGAATTTTTTTGAAAGGGTACAGAAGGACCAGGCATATTGAGGGAAGGGTAAATTTACCAGGGAGGGAAATATTTTTTTGAATGATATCTGGGGGCGGGTGGAAAATGAAGTCACGGGTAATATTCTAACAAGGGATGTATCCCAACTCGAAGTAAAATTTTGAGCCCAAACAAAAAAAATCGAAAGTACATCATAACAGGACTCCGTATTCAAAATTTTAGGTGCTGAAGTTCATTTCTCGATTTTTGGCGAATTTTTCCGCTCTGGGAAATATGAAAATTTGATCTAATCAAACGAAAGAAGCAAAAATTTGGTATACACCCTATTTTCGACCTGCCCAATCGATTGGAAGCGGTTTCGAGACGTTTTGGAGCCACCAGAAAATTTTGGAATTTTCCAGCGCTGGAGAAAAGTCCATAAAAATGGCTCATATGTACTCAACACCTATAATCGCGGATTATCCATATTGGTGGCCTATTTGATCGATTAAAACACAATTTTCCAAAATTCGTAACTTTGAGTTGAAATTTGCATTTTTGGGCAAGAAATTTTCCTAGAAAAAATTTTAAAATTCGCCTAATGCGCATACATCGAGGTAAAAAGTTGAAACTTGATAGATACCCTATTTTCGACCTCCCGAATCGATTGGAAACGGTTTTGAGACGTTTCGGAGCCACCAGAAAATTTTGAAATTTTCCAGCGCCGCGCCGGAGAAAAGCCCATAAAAATGGCCCACATGCATTTCAGCACCTATATCCATATTGGTGACCTATTTGATCGATTGAAACACAATTTTCCAAAATTCGTAACTTTGAGTTCAAATTCGCGTTTTTGGACAAGAAATTTTTTTATGTGCTGAAAAATTCCAAAATTTTCTGGTAGCTCTGAAACGTCTCGAAACCACTTCCCATCGATTCGGGAGGTTGGAAATAGGGTGTATACCAAATTTCAGCTTTTTTCGTTGATTAGATCAAATTTTCATATTTCCCAGAGCGGAGGTAATTTTGAAATTTTAAAAATCCGCCAAAAATCGAGAAATGAACTTCAGCACCTGAGATTTTAGATACGGGGTCCTGTTATGATGTACTTTCGATTTTTTTTGTTTGGGCTCAAAATTTTACTTGAGTTGGGATACCTTCCTTGTGAGTAAACATACACGTGAATAAAAAATTACCATTCGCATAAAATGTCATTTACCTATTCAAAAAATGTGATTAAAAAGAAAGATGAAAATACCTACAATAAATGATGAAGACCTGAGAATAATATGAAACAATTTGACTGTTTTTATGAATTACAGCAAAATCTTCAATAGCTTGGTCCAGATTCAAACTTTTTTCAATATAAAATAGACCTAAACTGCTTAAACGTTCATTGGTCATCAAATTTCTAAAATAATTTTCAATAAATCTCAAAAAAACATGAGGTGGAAATTTTTTTTTAAATTCAAACATGAAAAAAATTTAGACCTTGAAGAAATTTTTAAAAAATATGAAGTTGAAAAAAATTAGGAAAATCAAAGTTGGATTTTTTTTATAATATGTGAGCCTGGATATAGAAACCACCCTTAGGTGTAAAAAATTGGTTTTTGAGTGGAGGTTCTCCTTTGATTCTATACCTTCTGAAACGCCCAAAATCAGTGTCAACTCAGAAATCAATTTTTTACACCTAAGGGTGGTTTCTATATCCAGGCTCACATATGTAATTTAAATTCTATGAAATATTGCAATTTGAAAAAAATTTCTAACTGAAAAAATTTTAGTACTTACCTATTGAAAACATTTTCAACTTTGATTTCTTCATAATTTTAAAAATAATTTCAACATTTTTCTTCAAATCTATTTAAATTTTATTAAAAATTTTTCACTGTGAATTTTTCAAAAAAATTTCAAGCTTCATGTTTTTCAAAATTTCTTCAAACTCAATGAATAATTAGTAAGTACATCGCAATTTAAAAAAATACAAAATTAAAAAAAAGGTAAAAAAATCAAAATTGGAAAAATTGAAAGAAAAATTTTCTGTTGGAGTTTAAAAATTGGATAACAATTTGGGGGAAAAAGTAGAATTAAAACTTCTTTAAGCATACAGTTCATCAAAAAAATTGCCATTTTTCCTGTAATCTACCATATTTCGAATTAAAGATTCAACGAAAATCAAAATTTGGTTGATCTGTACAAAAAAAGGTGTGATCTACCTACCTACTGTTTTTTTAGAAAAAAATTGTTTGCAAATAACAGGTCGGGAAAAGTTTTTTTTTTCAAAATGGGCCCAACCCACCCTGGCCTGCACAATCATAATTACTTTCAACAAGAAATCGCTCGGGAGCACTTTTCAGCCTTTATAAACAAGAAATAAAAAGGCTTCAAATTGATTCAAATTTCAAAAAAAATTCAAAAAAATCGTTAAAAAATTTTAATCTATTTTAATTTAATTTTTTTGATGAAAATTGTGCTGAGAAAAATGTTTAACCTTTAAGAATTTTCAGTTTGAGGTCGAAATATTCAAGAGATTCAAGAAGGGCAATCAAAATCCACGGATTCACCCGATAAAATTGGAGAATTTTAAAATTTTGGTTTCAATTCGAGATCCTAGTTTGGGGTTTGGTGTCAAAATGACTCAGAATTAGTAGATTCAGAATCTGTGAAAATCTTCTTAGAGGTTTTTTTCAAAGTCGATTTTCTTTTTCTTTTTTGTTTAGCTTTGGAATTTAATCGTGTTCTCCCCCCTAGGGCCAAATTTTTTTTTGGAGAAAACCATTTTCGAATCAGAAAACTTCAATGGGTTGAATGCTAGTTTAAAATTCAGGTAAATCTATAAATGGCCCACCCTGATTTTTGTTTGAAAAACTCATGGTGTTTTCTCAATCAAAAAAACTCAATTTTTTGTAGCATGAGTTTTGGAATTACAGACGGATTCAGGGTGGGTTCCCAGAGGGCTTAGCCCTCCCAATTTTTTTTTTAGTCTTTATGCCCATTGAACATTGTTTTCTTTGGTTATTGAAAATAATCTCATTTCACTGAACATTTTTTTTCGAAAAAAGTGATAGATGTTGATAAGAAATTAGAAGTCCATGAAAAATGCAAATATTTTTTTGTTTGTTTTTACTCAAAAAAACCTGAACCACAATTCATTTTTTTTTATTAAAAAAGTTTTTTCAGTTGAAATTTTAGGCAATTTTTTAACCTTGATTTTCCAAAATTGAAATTTTACAAGTCTCACCATCAATTTTTAGCCCTCTTCCACCAAATTCTTGAATTCTTAATGGAAAAATATAGTCAAATTCGTGTTCTACGCCCTCGAAAACATAGATGTCGATATATCACTCGAAAAATTGAAAAAACAACATTTTTCAAATCTCACCTCCACCCCTACCCCTCTCCCACCCAACCCTTGAATTCCTAACGGAAAAATATTGTCAAATTTGTATTCGATGTCCTCAAAAACATAGATTTCGATATGTCCCACAAAAAATTAAAATTTTCCCAGTCTCGTCACCTTCCCCTCCCCCACCCCCACCCAATTCATGAATTCCTAACGGAAAATTTTTGTCGAATTCTTATTCTACGCCCCTGAAAACATGAATTGCAATATATTATTCGAAAAATTGAGATTTTCCAATTCTCGCCACCGCCTCCTCTCCCCATCCAACCCTTGAATTCCTAAAGGAAAGATATGGTCAAATTCGAATTCTACGCCCTCAAAACCATAGATTTCGATACATCACTCAAAAAATTTAAAAATTTAAATTTTCCAAGTCTCGCCACCCCCAGCAATAAAATTTCGTAGGTGTGTTTGGGCCTAATCGTTTTTGTTTCATTCTTGTTTGTGCTTTTGTTTTGCTGTTTCATTCTAAATAAAAATGTTTCTTCTTCTTTTTTTTGTTGCTTATTAACATCTGAAGTGACCTGGGGCTTAGCCCCCTACCCCAGATCCATTCCCCTAAATTCGCATGTGTTTGGAATTATCTGAATAGTTTTTTATTTTTCGTTGGAGAAGAAGATGGATTAGCGAACGAATTTACTAATAGATTAGCACAAATTTCAGGCCCATGATTTCGAAGTCTTTTCCTCTTTTGAATGTGAGGAAAATCGACCTTTTCCTCAGTATAAAAGAAAAAGGTTGTTAATTTGATATTTTTTTCAAATTCTTAAGTAAATTTAAGTTTTACCCATCAACTGTCAATTTTTTCAACTTGACGACCCTCCGTCTTTTTTGCCCCCCCCCCCCCTTTGAATGATCCAGTCATCCTACAGAAAATGGACGAAATAGGATATTAAAAATTAATAAAATAGAAAATGGCTTCTTGAGACGTCGAAAGACGAATCCGAAGGTATTTTCGGCGTATCTCGGTCGCAAGCTGGAATAACGTAGTAGGTGATACTCGTAGGAAAGGCACTTACGTCGTACCTTCGTAAAACGTCGCCACGTCGCAGTTAGAAAATACGGAAATTCGAAGCTCTGGCCTGCAGAGAATTAATCTACATGGAAATATTTCACATCGGGGAATCGTTACGGTGTGTATAGAAATTAATAAACGAACGTGTACATCCTTGAATATGGCTTTCTTCGGGCGGTTTTGTACACCAAATGGAAATAAAGACAAATATTCGGTACTGTACGGTGCGTATATGGCTTACCGTGAACAGTAATACCGGCCGGATTATAAATAATGCTGGAACTCGCGCCAGTGTCGAGTCAAAACCCCACGGCACGTGTCTAAAAATTATAACTAGTTATTTAAAATGGGGAAACGTGGACTCGCGTCCATTTCGAGGAAAATATTTTCAAGGCAGGTTACTCGAGCTAGGTTCTTACGGTCAAGATTACAAATAGCACGCGAATATCTCACGTATCATCGCATTTGACCGGAACACAAAAAGGTCGCGTGTGGCGAAGAGTTATGTGAACCGAATTACCGAGACTATCTTTTTCGCGAATTTGGGTCTTGGTAGTTTGATAAGTTTTGTTAATCGATTGCCTCTTTCAATGTATTTATTATCGAGGGTCAGGGGCGAGGAAGGGTAGTAATGTCAAGGATACTGGTAACGGGTGCACGATTAAAGTCGTTCGTATTGTATTGACCAAGTGTCGTTGACTGCTGCTCAATGAGTAAGCAGTCGACGAATTCGGTGCAAAAATTTCACAAAATAGTGGATTTTTTCATACCTGTCGTATAATTTGAATATAGGAAATGATTTGTTGTACGAAATCCGGTCTAATACGCCGACGACCTGTCTGTGGGAATTTTCCGGCAGCCTTGTTCACAATTGAACGACTTTACGAGGTTTCTCGAAATGTGCGAAAAGTTCATACAGACCGAAAAATCACCATTCTAAGGTAACAGCTGTGCAATTTAATTGTCCAACTGATTGTTTGCAATCAACTCTGGGTCATCTAACTACCACTCCAGTTAGATTTATTACACAGGTCAACATAGAAAATGCTATCTGAAATTTAATGGGTGATTTTGATAGGATTTTTCACGCTGATCATAGAAAAAATTGTAAAAAAATTCCAGAACGTCAAGATTTTTCAAAATTTAAATTTTATATTGAAAATTAGTTTTACACTCTTTGACAATTTTTGACATTTCAAGTCGGTTTTCGGGGAAAAGACGGGGTCCTACGAAAAAAATGAATGGAATATAAATTGTAGAGCGTAAAATTTTATTTCTGAAGAGTTCAATCAATTTTCTCCTATGAAGCTTAGTTTTCGAGATATTTCAGCCGAAAGTTCAAAGTTCAACTTTCATCTACAAATTATTGAAAATATCTCGAAAGCTGAGATTTTTAGAAAAAAATAATCAGACTCTACAGAACGGAAAGTTCACGTTCTGCAATCTATGTTCTATTCATTTTTTTCGTAGAACCCTTTCTGTGCTCATAAAATTGATTTTAAGGTGTAAAAAAATTGTCAACAAAAAATTCAAATTGGAAGAAACACAGACGTGATGGAGAAAACCTGAAATCATATTCGAACTCAGCACTAAAAAGTAGGCCAGAATCATCAATCAGCATCGATTACACAAAAAAAATTGCTAAATGCTCGCCTGTGATATTTCAGTAGTTACAAATGAACAATACCTATTGAAAATGTAGTTAGTTACAAAAAATCGATTTTCTGGAAAAATCAAGCCTCCAAAAAAAATGAATAGATCATGAATTGTACAGCATGAAATTTCCTTTCTGTAGAGTCCTATTATGTGTAGTTTTTTTTTTCGGGAAGCTTAGTTTTCGAGATAGTTTTAATAGGTAAGTATAAGATAAAAATTGAATTTTGAACTTTCAGCTAAAATATAATGAAAACTTCGCATCCTAGGAAAAAAAATAATTAGACTCCACATAAAGAAAATTTTATGCTCTACAATTTATATTCCACTCATTTTTTTCTTAGGACCCTTTCTTTTCCCTAAAAACCAACTTGAAGTGTCAAAAATCTTCAAAAAATGTAAAACAAATTTTCGATAAAAAATTCAAATCGTGAAAATTCCCAAATAAGATGAAGAAAAACTAAAATTATATTTGAACTCAGTATTAAAAAGTATATCAGAATCATCTGTCATGGTTGATTAAGCAGAAAAAAGTTGAAAAAAGCAGCCCTATGTTATTAATAATTCAACGATTGAATGATACTTTGTTGATGATTAAATAGGAAAAGTAGCCTGTTTAAGTACCTAACCTTGTTCGATACGGTATTATTTTCTCATGAATCGACACCGACCATGAAAATTTGATAGCTTTCGTGGCTGCGGGAATATCCGTCAAGTGCATGCAGGTTCGGCTCAGATAAGATTACAATAAGGCTTGGAAAATTTTTTCAAAGTGCTTGTCGGGCGCCATTTGAGTGTTTGACAAGTTTTTTGGAGAATATTTTCGAGAGCTGTGGTCGTTTTTTTTTTCGTCAAGTGTCTGAAAGAGGCTTTTTGGTGTGAAAAACTTTGCATGTTATTTTTTCGGCGGTCATATGTGAAATGTATGTTTAGAGATGGCTTATATTGTATTTTTTCGGGATAGAACGCTTATCTACGTTTGATATAACCTTAGAGAAAATTTTACATTTATCTGAAATAACAAATTTACACCTTGAGTGAGAAAATTCGATTTGGAATAGAAGATTGACCTTTTTTGTATTGAAATGAAACACTCGTATAATTTATAATGACGATATTTTCAACATTTTACAAAAAAAATTGGAGTGGGTAATTGTTGGAAAAATAATCAACTCGAACTAAGTAATCTTCGCTGGAGAGAAAAATTCGTGAATTTTTTTTTGAAAAATAATCAGCCAGTCTATTACCTCCTTTACTCCTTTTCTCTCCGCAACTTAATTCAAAGAGAACATTTTCCCAAAAAAATAAAAGAAATATGTTTAGCTGTATTGAAAAGAAAAGATGAAGTCCATTTTTTTTGTCGGGAAAAAAATGCTACGAAGAATAATAATTTTTGCTAATTTTTTTAAAAAATAGTCAAATGCTCTTAAATATGAGGAATGGGAAGGTGAAGAAACAAAATTTATGAATTTTAAGGTATCGTCAAAAGTTAAATTTTTGGAAAAAATACGAATTGAATTTTTTCTTTTTAAAACGGAGTAGAAAAACTGTTGATGAGGCGAGGAAACAAGAACCTCAAAATCAATATTTCTATTTTGTATTTTTCCAATTTTCCTAAGCTTAATCGACCTTGAAAACTTGGATTTTTCTATTAAAACCGCCGTAAGAACTGTTTCTGTTTTCAAAAAATTAAATCGAGTAAATATTTCAAAAATATACCTTTTTTAAACTTTGAAATTTTTATGAAAACGTCGTCGAGACTGTCGAGAGAATTTATAAAAACCAGAGATGGATAGACATTTTTTAATGTATCTATTTCAATTCTTTTGTAATGTTTTTTTTTTTTTCAAATTGTGGAATGTTTTTCGTCATAGATATAGGTATTTGTACACAGACACGAAATAAGTTTCAATATTTTATTCTCCTGCATGAATTGGTGATATTTTAAAACATTTTTCAATTTAAATTAAAAAATTTTCCTATCAACACCCCGCTCCCCTTCCACTGATCAGTAGTCCGAAGATCATAACATTACGTTTAAAGCGTTATTTTCCGAAATTCACTCCCCTCTCCTCATCGTCACCTTAATACGTAATTGATGTACCTACGTTAATGTGTTATTTTTACGACTACAAGGGAGGAAAAAACCGAATAATTTAAAAGCCCATTAAAATTCAAAAGTCGTTGATTGGACACAAATATGATATGGAAGACAGGTGGTGACGTGGAGAGAGAGGTTCATGACGTAAAATGATGAAAAATCGTCAACTGTATCGATTAGTAGGTTTTCGAAGGTGGCGATTTTTAAATCTGATATAATTTTCGTAAGTATTTAAATATTTACATTCATTTTAATGTTCATACTCAGAGCACCTATGCGATTACTTTTTTGCAACGTTTGTTTCAATTTCGATAGGAAAATTTCAAGGATGAATTCATACATAAGAAGAAACTCGACGTGGAAGAAAAAATTCAGTTTAGCAGCCAAATTATGCGATTTTATGTTACTGTCTAGCCTCTGCCTACGATGTTATTCGTCGCATAAACGAACCAGAAGCGAAAGGCCTTGTTTGTTCCAACGATTCGATCTTTTTATCTTCATAACATAACAGTTCGGACTAAAAATAAACGAATTCAACACTTGTCGCCGATCGATTGGCATCTTTCGAATATCATATGCATAATGATTATCATTTCGAATACCTCTGCTCTCCGCTGCAGCCCGATTGACAATATTTTTGCATTATTTATTCGCCAGATCTTTCCATTGAAAATTGTGCAAACAAATGTATAAAAGCCACTGATTTTTTTTTAAATAGCGAATTCTTCGCACTAGTTCACTAAATAATTTTTCCCTAAATGGGATTTTGACGATTTAAGTCCAAATTAATTTCAAGTTCAACTTTTTTCAATTTCATTAATTCTACTTAATTTTACAATTTTTCCATAAGTAAAATTTTTTGAATTTAAATTTTCTCGATTCTATTGTCAAGTAGGTATTTCAATTTCCAAGTTCAATTTTTTTCAACTCAGAATTTTTTCAATTTCTTCAATTTCAATTTTTTTTGAAATTATATCCAATTTTGAAATTGAGGGGCTTAGTTCCAAAACTCACTTTTGCCAAAAAAAATCGATGTCGTTTTTTTTGCAGATTTCGATTCAGTATGAAAAACTGAACCAGAATCCGCAAAAAAAACGACATCGATTTTTTTTGGCAAAAGTGAGTTTTGGAACTAAGCCCCTCAATTTTTCTAACAGTAAATTTTTTTAAACTTCAATTTTTCAAAATTTTTTCAATTTTATATTTTTTAAAAGGATACCTCTATAGCCAGGTAAGAGGTGAATTTAGCCCTGGCTCGGATTTTCGATCTACCCCCCCCCCCCCGATTATGACCCTTGATGTAAAAAAATCTGAAAAAATTGGCCCCTCTACCCCCTTCCTTTCGGTATTATGGTCATTTTATTGCATCATTTTTAAGATTTTTTTTAACTCAACGCCATCAAAGCAACTAAGGCTAAAGGGGTGTGAGAAAGGGGTTTACGTCAGATTAGTGATTTTAGATTTGTGTTGGAAAGGAACGTTAAGATTTTTTGAATATGTTAGTGATTCATTATCTTTCAAGATTCCCATAGAGGTTGTTGGATTTTAATTTCAGTTCTTTGGCACCAAGATAAAGATACATCTCGTAGAGGTGTATTCACGATAATTTTTAATCACTTTTGGTACATTACTTCAAGAGGTTTTGGTCTTTTGAAATTTTCAAGTGTATTTTTGTCATGAAAAAGTAGTGAAAAGGGTGAATATTGAGACTTTAAGGAAAACGATCGCGAAAAGAGTGTTTATCGGGGTATTTTGACCCGCTAAACACGAATCAGACGTAAGTTTTTTCATTTGATCATTTTTCCATAAATAAAAAGCTCAACAATTTGAAAAATCTGCTAAAAACAACATTTTTGTACGGGTTTTCGCGATTTTCGGCCCTTGCGGCATTGAAATCGCCAAAAAAGAATACATAGTGCACCAAAATTGATGAAAAAATTATCGTAAATACACCTCTAAGAGATGTATCTTTGTGCCAAAGAACAAAAAATTTTCTTCAATTTCGTTAAAATATTTTTTTTTTTGAAAATAATGCAATAAAATGGCCATAACACCGAAAGGGAGGGGTGGGAGGGCCAAAATTTTTCCAATTTTTTTTACATCAAGAGACATTATTTGGGGGAAGAGGGGGTTAGATCGAAAATCCGAGCCAGGGCCAGATTCACCTCTTACCCAGCTATACCCTTTTTTTCAATTATTGAACTAGAAAAAAAATTGAAAAACATGAAGTTGAATTTTTTTTAGAAGTTCAAAGTTCAAAAAAAATTGAGGGCATTTTTTCAAAATTAGTTATAGGAAAATTTTTAGAGTTGGAAGAAATTTTTACAAACATGAAGTCGTAAAAAATGTTTAAAAGATCAAAATTGAACGTGTCACAGCAAAAAGGGCATATATGTAGAAAAAATGACGTTTTTGGGAAATCGCGATTGAAGCTTGAGTATACTTTTTTAATACTAAATTAAGGAATTGAGCTGGGGAAAAAATTTTACCTTAAAATTTCATCATTTTGATACAAGAAAACAGCTCGCCCATCACTTGATATCTTTTCTATTTTTTTCTACATATATTGAAAACAAAAGGTTGAGTTATATGTCCTTTTTGTTGTGACAAAATTTCATTTCGACCCTTCTACGTTTGATAACGTATAATTTTTCCGGAAGTGAAAATTAAAAAAAAATCCTCATACAAAAGTTGAAGAGAATAAAAAAAAGAACATTTTCGTGAAAAAAATTTCAAATTATCTCTTCCGGGAGCGGATATATCGCACTTTGAAAAATGACAACTTTTTTTTTCATTTTCTTGGTTACAAAAAAATGCTAAAAATACATTTTGGACGAATTTTATTATTTTTTCAAATTTATGACGAAAAATTAACTAAAAAAACACTTCATTAAAATTTTACAATTTTACAATCATCTGCACAGTGAAAAAATTAAACATTACGCAAATTCTCGAAAATCAAACGTGTAATGTAGGTACCGAAATTGCGAACTTCGCATTTTAAAAACGCCATAACTCTTCGAGGAAACCATATTGGAAGGTGGAAGGGGGCTCATTGGAGAAAACTTCAGAGAATACGAATCGCTTGTCGCAACAAAAAGGACATTATGCTGAGTTATGCCATTTTTGTTGTAACACATTCAATTGGAAAAATTTTGCAAAAATTTAAATTAAAAAAATTTACAGTTGATAAAATTTTTAATTAGAAAAGAAAAATTTAATTTTCCAACTTTGCTTTCTTCAAATTTTTAAAATTTCTTCCAGCTCAAAAACTGTACTTATAATTAATTTTTTTCGATTTTTTTTCGTTTTTTTTTCAACTCAAAAATTTTTTCAAATGAAAATTTCTTAAAATTTTTTCCCACTTCGAATTTTTCAAAAAAATTTCAACTTCATGTTTTTCAAAATTTTAAAAGAAATGTGAAATAAAAAAATGTTAAATCAAAGTTTGAATAATTTTGAGAAAATTCAAGTTTAACAAAAATTTACTGCTGGAAAAATTTCAAAATTGGATACAGCTTTGAAAAAAATTTAAAATTAAAGAAACTGAAAAAATTGAAAATTGAAAAAGGTTGAACTCAGAATAAAGGACTTGGATCGTCGAAATCCCATTTGCAGCAGAATTATTTAAGAGCCGGTATTCTTCTCGCGTTCCAAATTGATAGATAAAAAATGTTATTAAAGTATCACTCAGATGCATCTGTTTGGTACAGAAATGCGAAGCTGGGTCGTATCGAGACACGTCTCGCAACGTCTCAATTTATCTCTTCCTATGCACGTTAACATGTACCATTCATTAAGGCGAGCTCTAACGAAAAACAGAAATAACGATAGTTTTTTGTTGCCTTTTCTTCTTTCCTCTCTCTGTGTATCGCATACAAATACATAGTACATACACAAATTCGAATCTGAATCGCTTGACGTCACTAACTCTTTTTCATTATCGATTTCGCAAAACGAAACCGGCGCGGATATACATACAAAGTAAACCATAAACCCTGATTTTAAGAGTCCCCGGGCATCTCTAATATACTTCGCGAACGGAAATTTCATACTATTCGCGTCTCGTTTTTAATAAAATTATACTCGAGTAAATTATACGAGTACGTGTATACAATATATGTACATATACGATATAAATACGAGACGAGTTTCAACTCTCATATGGGTAGTGTCAACGATAAGTTATAATGTATTTGTATACGTTATAATTATGTATAGAAACGACTATCTCCCCAAATGAGTTTCAAAGTCATCAAGATTCCTGATATATTATTAACTTACTTGTTAATGTTTGTCGTCGATCGCGGACACACTTCAGCGACAGAAATATGAACCATTACTCTTGTTCCATTATCGACTAATCTCGATAATTCTTCGCCTTTCCACTTGAAGGTGAAAACTGCGGCGAATTCTTCTGAAAAATAAAATTAATACGGCGTTAAAATAAATACGAGTTATAATTAGAAAATATTATATACGACATAGGTCTACGTGAAGTATTAAAATTAACGTTTACGTGAAAAATATTAAAATCAGTTGAATAATCAACTTCCTTCTTCGAAGTGGTAGGTAAGTAAGTATAAACACAATAATGTTCAAAATGTTATTACACTCATCGTACTTCGAAGGTTAAATCAAATTGTCTTTACCGGATTTATTTTCTTGACTATCCCAAGAAACGATTTTTTTTTCAATTTTAATACAAAACCTATCATTATAATTCTAAGGGCGATTTTATGAAAAAAAAAAAAGATGTGTCATATAACCACTTCCTCCATAAGATTCCGTGTAGATTGATTTTTTTTAAATACGAGTATATATCATTCTTGATGGAAAAAAACATAAATTAGTTCGATTCTTTGCTAAATCTGTGTTCCAATTTTTTTTTCTTCAAAAAACCAGGAGACGATATTTAAATTACCATAGAGAAGGCCTAACGACCTTCATTTTTAAAAACATGGTATTTTGGTATCATTTTTTACAGAAATGACAATTGACAGAGATAATATTTTCTGAAACCTCATTTTTGAATGAAATATTATCGAGGGCAATAAAGGAGAGAAGTAAAATATGAAACGAGGAAAAAAACCACTAAACGATTTATGATTCTCTCAATTTTCAAAACTAATCATAAGATTCTTCAACTGAAATTGCTGAAAATTGAAACTTTTATTGGCAGACAGAAAAATTAAAAATTTACCAGTTTAATGTCACAGAAAGGAGTGGATAACCTTTCAGCCCTAATTTGCTATAATTATTTTCAGAAAATGTAAACAAAAAGGAGATAGTAGAAAGGTATTTACTTACTATACAAGCAAATTACGTAGTTGACAAAAATGTTGAAAAAATTTCATTCATCTATTTTTTTAAACAAGGTTTTAACAGTTTTCTGGGCTATTCCATACTAAAATAGACCAAAAGTGAAGTCGGGTCTTCCGATTTCGCTCAATTTTTTTTTACAAGCTCACCTCGGTGGTCTAATCACAAAACCACGATCATTTTTTTCCTAACCCTTAAGGAGGCGGGGGGCGGTCGAAATTTTTATGCAATTGCGATTTTTACCCAAATTACCCAACTTTGAAGGCTCATGTCTCGAGATGGGTTGTACTTGGGGGAAAACTGTTTGCGGGGTCTGAAAGAGAATTGATAGGAGATTCAAAACCGGTAATCACATTTTGAAAAGCTCAAAGTTGAACTTTGGTGGTGAAAGCTGAACTTTCATGATAAAAACAAAATATGAAGGCTACCATTTAAAAATCTGAAAAAATTACAGTGAAGAGCTCTTTTTACCCTTTTTACAATCAACAAATTTTCAAGATGGGATCTCTAGACCCCTGAGGGGTAGAGGGGTCCACAATTTTGACCGAAATTCAAAAAAATCGAAAAAGTAAAGTAACACATCGGTTACTACTAATTCGAAAGCACTGATTTCGAATATGTACTCAGTTTTTTCATTTAACCCCCCTGAACCCCCATATTAGCCCCCTTGATAGGGTAAAAATTCAAAAAAATGAAAAATAACGTGCGACCTGTCGTTTGTTAGGTTTTTGAGGGCGCTGAGTTCGAAAATTTGGTTATTTTTTGGATATGACCCTTTAATGCCCCTTTAGCCTCCCAATTTTGGGAAAAACTATGTTGAGAATCGAAAATATCGTGTGGGATATCGATTTCAACTAATTTGAGGGCGTAGAATTCGAATATCGACTTATTTTTTGATCCGATTCCCTTCCCGTGCTTCAACTGACCCCTTCCTCCAAACATTGGTGATCAATATGGAATTGAATATTTCAAAAAATTACAGGGAGTGGGTCGAAGCAAAAAATAAGTCGATATTCGAACTCTACGCCCTCAAATTAGTTGAAATCGATATCCCACACGATATTTTCGATTCTAAACATAGTTTTCCCAAAATTGGGGGGCGAAAGGGGCATTAAAGGGCCAAATCCAAAAAATTACCAAATTTTCGAACTCAGAACCCTCAAAAACCTAACAAACGACAGGTCACACGTTATTTTTCATTTTTTTGAATTTTGACCCTAAATGTTGGAAATTTTTGCTTTTCACAGTAAAATTATTCAAATTCTTGCTATTTTCCGGTTTTCTGGCTACTTAAGTGAAATTATGGCTAATTTATGGGTTTTCTTGTTTTTCTTGCTAGCGGACACCTTGAGATTTTCCGGGCTAATTTTTCCAGTTTCTCCTTTTCCAGTCCTTTTTATGTATGATATTCAAGAAGCTGCGGAGGAGGAGGGATAATTTTTTCACGTGATGTACAGCCCCAGGTGGTGCAGAGGGACGGTTTAAAATTTTACCTAGCCTATCTAGCAACATTCGGGTGAATCTGCCACCGTTTTAGAAAAAAAATGTTCAGGTTAGTAGAGTTTGTCTATTTCGTTTGAAGTATGAAACCTTTCGGCTTTTTCAAATAATTTATTTCGCTGCTTAATAAACACTTCTCTTTTACCCTCTAAAAATTCACTTAAATCACAACTAGATTCATTCTAAAATCATGATTTTGGTAGTAACCAGAAACTGATAAATTTTCACGATTTTCTCAAAAAAAATTTAATTCAACTTTTCACAAAATTTGAATTTTCAAAGTTCTTGCAACTTCAATTTTTTTCCAACTCAACGATCATTCTCATTCCACCATGAAAAGACGTCAAAGGAAATTGAATAAATTATCAATTTTCGTTGACGTCTTTTCAATTTGGCACGAGAGTTCACGAAGTTACAAAACATTTTAGAGTTGAAAGCTTGAAACAATTTTTCTTAAAAATTTAACCTTGGTAAAATTCTATAAAAAATTGCAAAAATTAAAACTTGTGATTTGGAAAAATTTTCATTTTGAAAAATATCGAAAAAATTATGAAAATTTAGACCATAAAAAAAACTTAGTTCGCATTTTGGCGTCGTAATCTACTTGCAAATCCAGGTCACTTGGAATCTTTTCGTGTCACATTCTACGAAAAAGCCGAAGAAATGAAAAAGGTGAAAATTATGATTAAAAATTGAAAATAATTTAATCGAATTTACCTATCAAAAAATATGATCAACATTTTTAAAAAATTGGGAGCGATAACCAGAAATCAGAATTTTTTTGAAAAATTCAAAATTTTATGGATAAAAACATGAATTGAAGTACATAGGTATCAATTTTTTTGCATATTAAATTGGATCGAGCGGAGCGAAGGTGAAAATTTTAAAAATTAGCAAAGAAACTTTTTTCATATAATTTTTACTACTGAGGTGATATCGAAAACCACTGGAGTGATTTCCAAAACTTTGAGGAGATTTCCAAAACCACTGGGGTGATATCCAAAATCAGTGGGGTGATTTCCAAAACTTTTGAGGTGTTTTCCAAAACCCCTGGGGTGATTTTCAAAACCACTGGGATGACTTCCAAAATCAATGAGATGATTTGTAAACCACTGGGGTAATTTCCAGACTTTTAAAAATTCCAAGGAAAATCACGAAATTACCTGACTTCTCAAGGTTTTTCAGAAAATGTACGCCATGTAAAAAATTGATATTTCTCACGTGTTTCACCTTGAACTTCAATGTAAAATCAAATTTTTCATTTTTTAAAAGTTCGTTGAATTTGAGGAAATTTTACCCTTAAAATTTCGCCTTCTTAAATATTTTGCCTCGGTTGTAAAAATTGTATAGCCAATTCTTCAAAATTTGCAAAATTTTACAAATCTTGAAAATATTACTTTGAGAATTTTATCCAGTGAAAAATCAGCATTTTTGGAAATCAGTCAAATTTAGGATTTTAAAAAAACGAAACGAAGTTAAAATTCTCTCTCATTTATAAATTAGTGAAAATTAACGAAAATCACTAGGAAAAAAACAGTCAGAATTGCAATACAGTGATGAATTAGTGAAAAAAAATTCACTAGAAGCAAATCGATGAACAAAATCACCGAAAAATCATTAAATTATTTGAAAAACCAGTGAAAATTGGCTGAAAATCATTGAAAACATTGCTGATTTTTCCTCAGCTGCAATCCTGACTATTCATCAGTGATTTCTTTGATTCAAAATGAAAGAGTACTTATGCCACACTATTTTCAAATAATTTTGAATTTTTTTCAACTATTCACTTCTTCGAAAAAAAATTAAGAATTCGTTGAAATTATTAATCGAGGTGAACGTGGAATCAAAATTGATCCAAAAAATCGAACTGCCATACGTAAAGTTGAAGTTGAATTGGATCCTTTCAATTTGATCAAAAACGAGTTAGACTGTTTTTCAAAGCTTATGGTTTTTATACCTACGAAAGAAATGTTTTCAGAAAACAATTTGTTAGTGTCCTATTTTTCGTCATATGATGAATCCCTGAGGATATCTTGCGACAAAAAGAGTATTTCAAAACTCTCTTTCCCTCTTCTCAAAACTATGCCTGGTTACTATTGATAAGGATGTGTAGTATTTACCTAAGATGTCGATATCGCTTTCACGTGAGTTATTCTTGTTTTTTTCTGTTTATTTTCTCGATATCCCATTGAAATGATTTTATGTACTTGACCAATACACGCGAATCATCAATCCCCTCATATAAAATCCTTTTAAGGCGAACTCTCCAACCTATCGACGAAAAAATTCTTTTTCGTACTCAACCACGAGTATCAATTATCAAAAAATCGTGTCTACTGGTAAAAATTACGCTATCAATGCACACATTGAACCGCCGATTCATGCTTAATCGACAAAAAACTCTCAATTGTATGTACATTTCGTACTTGTACAAAGAAAACAATCAACTGTACAAATATTACACGTAAATAAACCTGTCCGATCGAGCCACTGCAACGCACAATACCTCAATAATTTTCCAAATGCGCATTTTTGTTTTCAATTTTCCACCATATAATCATCTCGGACGAGAAATTGTAATAAAGTACAACTAACACCTCGACAATGAATTTTCTCACTATATATCGCACTTTATTAAAACACAATAAAAAAATAACGTGCGCCAAATCAAGGTTAAAAATACACATAGTCAACGAGAGGCCAGATCGAATTTCCTCGTGGCTCTCGCGCAAGAGGGGAAAGAATTATGCGGAGTGCTTATGAAAAATAATCATTATGAAACAAAGCGAGTTATTAATTTCGGTGTTATTTTTTGCGTAGGTACGATTTCGTTGTAGATATTTTTCATTAGCATGGAAAAAACAATCAAGTACCAGAAAAAATAAAATTATTAAAAAGGCAAAATATCGTTCATTTGTTCTTCAAGTCTTCAAGTTTAAACAGTCGGAGGTGGGGTTTGAAAAAAAAGGATACTTAAAAACGAAAATTATTTTTCTCTCGTTGGTGTTTTTTTCTTCGTTTTTAAGATGAGATGAAAAATTAATAAGTCAAAATTTTAAGTTACGAAATTTTAATTTCGGGTAGCTAATTTTTTATTTTAATTTATCGCACTTATACTTGCTCCTATTCTTTGTTAGGCCTTTGCTTATGGCAATATATGAGATTTGATTGAAATTGTAAATTGATTTAATTTTAATTAAGAATAATTATCGTGAAAGTTGAAATTCGGAAAAAATCTCGTGGAAAGCATAGAAATTGAATAAATTGCAAAAAATGGTTAAAGTCTGGTAAATATTGTTTTCAACGTTTTAATTAAATTCAAAAAAAATACAAAAATTGTTCGAGCAGATGCCATTGTGATTCAAAGCATTTAAAATGACATTTTAAAGTTTTTAAAAATAATTTAAAAATAGGGTCAGTATCAAAAAATTTATTGAAAATTCATTAGACAATTGTTAAAACGACGAAAAAATGGTTGGAAATGTACCTCATTCAATTATTCAACGCAAAAAAAATGTTTTGAAATAATCTTGAGAATTGTTGAAATGTTGCAAAAAGGGATTAAGGTAGATAATTTGAAAACTATAATGATTTTCTTGAATAATGATAGAAAAATTTCAAGGTTTTGTTGAAATCAAGCGTATTATAATTAATCAACTTTTGATAATTATTATTAGTCATTAAAAATGTTCAACAATAATCGTCAAATTTGAACAGTTTTTCAAATTTACAATAATTTTATAGATTTTTGGGACACTTTTTTATAATTTTTGACAATATTCGCCTTCAAACAATTTTTTTGATAAAATTTCAAACTGCAACCATTTTTCTGTCTTTTTTCGAAAAAATTTTGTCCTAAATTTCAACACTTTTTCGAAAAATTTTTTAAAAATTTTATAACATTTAAATTGTCATGGCAATTTTTATGATTTTTTGAAGATTTTAATAAAATTTGAATTTCAATAAGTTTTCACACTTTTGTTTTATCAGTAGTCTCGTTTCATAAATTTTCCATCATATTATTTCCGTTTGTTTCGCAATAAACCAAACTCAGTCGCTTTTATGTTTATTTTTTGAATAATTTCGTAACATTGTTGATGATTTTAGTCGAATTTCAACGATTCTTAAATGAAATTTATATAAATTAGACGACCATTTTTACATTTATTGTTTAAGCACTTCTGGGCTTTTTGACAATTCTTGTCAAACAGAAAAAATTTATAATGGAATTTCAATGATTTTTCTCTGTGTAAATTCTTAATTGAATTAATTTCATGGGTTTTAAATCAATTTTGTCATAAGTTCGGCAATTTTCAGGATTTTTTGAAAAATTGTATACGATTTTAGACAATTTTTGTCAAATTTAATTTCTTCAAAAGAAATTTAAACACTTTTTTATCTTACATTGAATAGTAAAACATCCAGTTTTATCATTTTTTTGACACATAGCAATTTTTATAATTTTCAGAGCAGTTTCATGAAATTTTCAAAGATTTTTGTCCGGGTTTAATTTTTTTAAAAGAGAATTTCAATCAGTTTTCACATATTCCGAACAAAAGTATAATTATTCATCTGATAGGTATATTATGTATTCGTTCATTTTTCCATAAATTCAGCAATTTTTATGATTTTTCGCTTTTTCAGGTAACTTTTGACAATCGTTGTCAGATTTAGAGTTTTTTAAACAAAATTTTAATCATTTTTCACATATTTCGAACTAATTTAAAATTCTCAATTAAATTATTTTTCAGATATTCTTGCTCATTTGGCCATTAACTTGGCCACTTTTATGATTCTTTGAACAACTTTACGACATCTTTAACGATTATAACAATTAAATTTAAAACAAAATTCTAATCACTCCTATTATTTTTACCCTATGATTCATTTTCAACATTTATGTTTTAGTTATTAGTTTTTGTAATGTTATGTTAATTGTTGAGCTGGGCTAATGGATTTCGTAGTTCGAATATATAAAAAAGTGGATGAAATTGATTAATTGTGTTCGAAAATGTGAATTTTTCAAAAAAGCAAAAATCTGGGAAAAGTGTTACTCAAATTTTGGTGAATTTTTGAAAATTCAAAATTTTCCCATGGGCCTCAAAGTATAAAAATTTGATCTACTTAATCAAAACTAAAAATTGGTATAATACCCTATTTTTGACCTCTCAAATCGATTGGAAGCAATTTCAAAAACGTTTCAGAACCTCCAAAAATTTTTGGAACTTCAAGAGAAAAATTTATGGCGAAAATCAAAAAATACCAAAAATTTTTGGGGGCTCCGAAATGAATCAAAATCACTTCCAATTGATTTGGAACGTAAAAAATAAGGTATACCTAGAGCCAGTGACGTAGCCAGGAATTTCTCATTGGGAGGGGGGGGTCGAACTTTCATAATCTTTTGAGCCATTTTGAGTTCAAGGAAGGGAGCCTTTTTCCGCATGGTCCTTACCTTAAATAGTTTATTTTATTGTAATTTCGTTTATGCTCGAGCGAAACGAGGACGAAGCTTTGAAAAAATTCGACTTTTATTGCTCCAAGAAGGCATTTTTTCACGTAAATTCTTGACCTCATTAGGGTCCGAACGCTCCGGACCTCCCTGACCTAGACTTACACCAATTTTAATTTTCTCTTTCGGCGATTAGATTAAATTTTCTTACTTTCCAAGGCCATGAGATGATTTTTGATTTTTAAAAATTCACTAAAATTTGAGAAATGAACTTCAACACCGTGTGGAATTTTTTTACGATGTACTTTTGATATTTTTTATTACAGCCTAAATTTTTTCTGCTAGTAGGGGATTTAAATAGAATTTTTTCATTACGAGGTTGAACAGCATCGCCTAAATGAATAAAAAATAAAAGTATGACGTATATTCGGGGATCCCCCGAGAGTTAGTATAATTATTACAACGAATCTCATTTATATATTAATAATTCATCGGTATCGTCAAGGTCACGTTAAAAAGCCGATCTACGAGATTCTTCTTAAAACAAGGTACGTTGTTTCGAGACGATGAGACCTCAATACGAATGAATTTTTCACCGACATAGCCCCCGTTGCATGCTTTGTTTGCAACTTTTTTAATTAAAATAAAAAAAATAATCGTAAAAAAATGCTCCGCGACACGAATAATTTCAGTATTGTACCGGTACCCGAACCAAATTTAATTTTCTTTTTTGCGTGCTCGCGTTGAAATTAAAGTAATTTTTTAATTATTTTCGGCGTTGTTTCCTTTTCTCTTATTTTTTTCGCGGTTTCAGTTGGCGTTGTTTATTTGTCACGTAGAATTTCTTCGCATCGGGTGTAATCTGATCAACGACTTCGAATCTGATTTTTTTACTCCAGCGGTCTCGGAGCGAACCAGGCTGTCGAGTTGCGAAAAAAAAGTCATAATCATAAATTAATATTCACGATACGACCGCGAACGAGAAATTTTCCACGATGCATATCGTGGTACGCCCTTATATTGCGCACATTTCAACGACAACTAGGCCTTCGAGTAGGTTCGCAATTAAACCTCGCGATAATCCGATGGAACAAAAAAGTCGCAACGGTTAAGAGTCGTCGTCGAAACGTATCTAAGAATAGGTCAGATTACAAAATCGCGTATTTAGAAAAGTAGTTAGCAAGTTGCACCGAAAATATTACCAACGTTCTACTTCGCTTTACGCGCATGTTATTACACACTATACACGTAATTAATAACTATATTTAAACCGCTTTAACGAGCACTGAATTAAGAGAGATACCCGTTGCATTTAGGAATAAAATAAAAAAATGTATAAAAAATACCACCCGGAGCCATTTATCCTCCTATACTGGTTTTTTTCCCCTATTTTCATTAATGTAAAACATTGTGCTATGCATGCGGCCCAAAAAATTACACCAGCATCTCTCCTGCCGAGTACTCGACAATGATTTTTTACTACTCGTGAAGTACATTTGCTGCGAACTTTCGGCTGCGTTAATAATGCAAATGGGTAAACTTCTACAAAGCTATAAATTTTGATAAACGAATCGAGCGAATTGGGGTCACGAGCCACGAGCACAATGGCAATTTTCAATTCCATTCGTCAAAATTCATCAACCATCGTCGTTTATATTTGAAACTTTTCAAACGTCGAGCTTTTATTGTAAAACTAGTTCAACTCGACGACGTTGTATGTACTTTAATTGAGACAGAAGCTTAAAAAAATTCCTTACATGGTATCAACATCAACGTTGTTGGTATCGAGCTGTATTTTTTACACGGTCAACATAATCGATCAACAACTTGTCATCGTGTATGAGTCTTTTGCAACGACTGGTATTTTCTGACGAAGGTGCTAGCCGACGTAATTATATCTTAGATTTGATTACCTCTACGCGGTTACTGAAACCGCCAAGTAGTAAGCGATGTTTGTATGTTTACAAGTACATAGTGCAACGACGCGCTGTCTCTTATTCAAGTTCAATAATTTGTACGTATTTCGTAAATAAGCACGTAGAAGTTGGATGGCGTGGCGGTGGAGTCGACACGATTATTATTCTAGTTGAATGTTGTGGCGCGGTGCGGGTGGTATGATGAATCATTCGGTAAATTATATCTGGTGATAGCATCGAATTTTAGTATGCCACTAGAAAAAATACTTATGCTGAAACGAACTACTTTTACGTGCGATTGTTGAAAAATTTATATGGTTGGTGGAGAGTTCATGGGAAATATTGGGAAAGATTGAGTAGAAGTGGAGGGGCGAGAGGGTATTTCGACGTTATTCAAATTTTTAATTTAGAAAAATCATATATTTTCTGGGAAAATTTGCCAGAAATGTGAAAATAATGCACGGATTTGTTGATTAGTTTTTTATCTGAAATATCCATAAAGATGATTTAGGATTTTGATAAGGATTTTGAAACCGTGAGTTCGTAAGCTCGAGAAATAAATATGAATCGAGGATTGATTCCCCCTTCCCTTCGTCTCTATTTGAGGAAAATTTTGTAAAATGGCGTCAATAGAATATGCTAAAAATTTCAGGTCTCTCATTTGAACTTCCATCGCCCAGCTGGAACTAAACATTTTGAAATTTACAAAAAATCAAAAAAGTTTGTAATTTTTTTTGCTTTCTTGTTGATAGATGACTATATCATTACTATTCAAGAGTAAAAGAAATTCCCCAATCTTTCCCGCTTTTTTGAGAGGTAAGTAAGTATTTATTACTTAATTTTTTTAATTTGTCAAAAACGTCATTTAAGGATATTATTCTGATAATGAACAAAAAAAAAAAAAAAAAAACAGTTTGACCAGTTGTAGATGATACATTTTCACTCTAGAAGTATATTTGATCACTTTATCCCACCGTCATTACCAATCAGTTAAATAATGAGCCCAACCAATGAAGAAGAGAGTGAAGAATTGAATCATAAGACATTAGCCCAGGAATTATAGCAAAATTTTTACGCGAACCTCGGAATCGTTGGGGGAAATCTGAATTTTACATAATTTGTACATAACAGCCTACCAAGCATACTCCTGAAAGTTGCACCCCCCAACTCGCCGGCTACCCCCGCAAGAGGTCAATAACCTTTGCGAATATACGTTTTTTGACTGTAGCGCTGAAAAGAAGGGTCGGAGAGGGAAAAGTGGTGAAATAAAAAATGTTCTACGTGAAATTTCCTACAAACTTGACCGGTTCAGTTGTTCTCAAAATTGCAACATTCGACTTACAGTGGGGGTTAAACTTTTTCAACTTGGAAGAAAAATGTTGAAAAAATTAATTTTTTTTTCGTAATTTGAAGTTAGGAGGGGCTCAAAAATATATTGTCAAAAGTTGCACCCGGCAACTTGTGAGCCACCCTCGTATGAGGTCAATAACCCCTGCGGATATACGTTTTTTGACTGTAGCGCCAAAAGGAAGGGTCGGAGAGGGAAAAGTGGTGAATTGAAAAATGTTGTACGTGAAATTTCCTATAAACTTGACCGGTTCAGTTGTTCTCAAAATTGCGACATTCGACTTACAGTGGGGGTTAAACTTTTTCAACTTTGAAAAAATTTGAAAAAATTGATAATTTCCCGTGTAATTTTAAATTAGAATGGGCTCAAAAATATAATGTCAAAAGTTGCACCCCGCAACTTACGAGCCTCCCCCGTATGAGGTCAATAACCTTTGCGGATATACGTTTTTTGACTGTAGCGCCAAATGGAAGGGTCAGAGAGGGAAAAATGGTGAAATAAAAATTTTTCTACGTAAAATTTCCTACAAACTTGATCAGTTCAGTTGTTCTCAAAATTGCGACATTACACTTACAGTGGGGGCTTAACTTTTTCAACTTTGAAAAAACTTGAAAAAATTGATAATTTCCCGTGTAATTGCCGGGTGCAACTTTTGACAGTATATTTTTGAGCCCATTCTAATTTGAAATTACACGGGAAATTATCAATTTTTTCAAATTTTTTCAAAGTTGAAAAAGTTTAACCCCCACTGTAAGTCGAATGTCACAATTTTGAGAACAACTGAACCGGTCAAGTTTGTAGGAAATTTCACGTACAACATTTTTCAATTCACCACTTTTCCCTCTCCGACCCTTCCTTTTGGCGCTACAGTCAAAAAACGTATATCCGCAGGGGTTATTGACCTCATACGAGGGTGGCTCACAAGTTGCCGGGTGCAACTTTTGACAATATATTTTTGAGCCCCTCCTAACTTCAAATTACGAAAAAAAAATTAATTTTTTCAACATTTTTCTTCCAAGTTGAAAAAGTTTAACCCCCACTGTAAGTCGAATGTTGCAATTTTGAGAACAACTGAACCGGTCAAGTTTGTAGGAAATTTCACGTAGAACATTTTTTATTTCACCACTTTTCCCTCTCCGACCCTTCTTTTCAGCGCTACAGTCAAAAAACGTATATTCGCAAAGGTTGGTTCGCGTAAAAATTTTGCTATAATTCCTGGGCTACATGTAAACTTTTGAATTTTGAACTATTTTTGGAAAAGTTACGAAATGAAAATGACAACGGCGCCCACGATTTTACCATAAATTTTCCAACCATGAAAATATAGACCAAAGATTAAACGTTTAAGCTTATCGTAAAACACAAACAAAGATGAGATTAACTACCTATAATTATGAGAATTTTTGAATTTTGGACTATTTTTGGAAAAATTACAAACGCTTTTTCCTAGCAGTACCAATGATTTTTCTAAAAAATTTTCAACTTTTAAAATGATGGGCCAAAATTTAAAATTTCAAGTTTATTGTAAGTCTACAAGGTGACAACTGGGTCTGAAAAAAAATTCTTGTCATTTTCTGAATTTTTTCCCTATTTTCATACCACTTTTCTTGCTTGAAGCCCAAAAAAGAGCCCTATCTCTTTTATTTCGATTAAAAAATTCAAGGAAAAGCAAAATGTATAAAATTCTTGATTTTCACAGCAAAATCAGCACAATTCTTGCTAATTTATGTTTTTTTTTGCTTTTTTTGCCAGTAGACACATTGATCTAACTACATATACATGAACTTTTGAATCTTGGACTATTTTTTGCAGCGTTACCTGCAAAAACTTTTTCCCAGCGGAACAAATGATTTTACAAAAATTTTCTAATTTTTAGAATTATGCCCCAAGAGACGTGAAATTTTACCACTTTTTTCTGAAGTCATTACACCACTGTTTTTCAATTTCCATCTCCAATTTTCAAAAAAAAATTGTCACTCAGTATCCTAAACTAGCAGTAAAATTTTCGACAGAAACGAAAATATATTGATATTATATTATAAAATAACTCCCATACTTAAAATTTCAGGTGGTTAAGTTTATCTCTCGAATTATGACGTATTTTTTAAAATTCAAAATTACTCTATTGTAGTGTAAGCAAATTAGACAAAAACCAACATTTCTGGCTAGCAAAACTTTTATTGCAGAAAACTGTCGAGAGAGGTCCCCTGAATAACCCCTAAAAGTTACCACCCCCCAGACCCCTTGTTAATTTTTTATGGAGGTTCCACCACCCCCTCCCCCCCAAAAAAACAGTTTTTTGTTTCTATCTCATTTAGATTTGATTCTGCGGTAAAAATAGTTCAGTGTTTTTTGTTTTACAGTAAATTTACAATACTTTTTGTATGAAAATTTGTTTTTGTATCACCATTAGCAGAGGGGACAGCGAGTCCTGAAAGAAGGGAGTTATGAGGAAAATACTATAATTTGAAAACGTGGTAATAGGTATAAAATCGTACTAAACTGTATCTTTTGGCCATGAAAATTGTACTTAGTATTATGTAAATTGGTGGTATTAATACCAACTTGACCCCCCCTCCCTTCCTATGTGCCCACCCCATCTTACCCATTGGTTTTTATTTAGCAGTGGCAATATGCTTAAGGGATGAGGTGGGATGGACACGTAGGAAGTGGAATAGGTTCAAAAATGGTATAGGAGACCTACTCGATCGATTGAATCATAATTTTCCAAAATTTGAACTTTTGGTTCAAATCTATATTTTTTGGCAATAATTGAAAAATACGCCTGGAAGCTCTAAAATTCTCGTAATACATAGCTTCCAATCAATTCGGAAAGTCAAAAATTGATTGTCTATACCAACTTTCAGCCCTACTAAAGTTCATATAGACCATTTCTATGTGATTTTTTAGTGCTGAAAAATCAAAAAATTTTCTGGAGGCTCTTAAACGTCTTGAAACTGATACTAATCGACTTGGGAGGTCAAAAACAGGGTACATATCAAATTCCACTTTCTTTCGTTGATTAGATCAAATTTTCACATTTTGCAGGGTCATGGAGTAATTTTGAATTTTCAAAAATTTGATAAATGAACTTTATAGCACCCAATGGCGTTGGAAGCTTTTTTCTGGGAGAGTACAAAGTGAGTACAAAGACAGAATATTAGAGTACCAGAAGAATTTTCGGGGGAAACGAGGATGAAAATTTAAAAAAAATTGGGTGCTTAATCCCCCCAAAAAACATTTTTTCATGTTTTAATGCTTTGAAAATCCCTATCTGATGTAATGGGGGGGGATGAAAATGATATTTTGGACCCCCACCAGAATTTTTTGGGAGTGGAGCTGCACCTCTTGTACCTCACTTTCCGATGCCAGTAACAGCATCTGAAATTTCGTAAATAAACTTCTTCTACATTTTAATTTTTGATTTATTTTGTTTCGGCTCAAAATTCTACTACTGATTGGGATACCTCGCTTGTTGGCATTGAAAATTTTTATAATCACTGTGCGAAAATTTCTTGAAATTATTCGAATGAATGCAAAATATAATGAATAATTTTGTGATTATCGACTTCGACGCTGACTTAAAAATTTTAATTGTGGGAAAAGACAATTTTTTGCAAAATTTGATGAATTAAATTGGATAGTTTGGGAAAATTCCCATGATTAAATTTCCTAATTTTGATATTTTCAAAGTTTGGCAAAATCTACAAGTAGTAGTGAAGTTTTCTGCTAAAAAATTTTATAAAAATTTTTAAATTTGCCAATAATTGAAAAAATTTTAGTTTAACAATATTCTAGGCCTATCAAAAAATTGTGAGAAATTTTCATTCACACCTTTTTAAAATTGAACAAAATTTTCATGATATTTTTCAAAGTTGACAAATTCTCGCATTTTAAATTCGGCTTTTTTGGAACTTTTTTTGGCCAAATTTGTCCCCTCAATAATGAAACAACTGCATTCTTAGTCAGAAAAAAATAGTGCTGAATTTGAAAATTTGAAATTTTCATGTCAAGAGATTTGAAGAAAATTGTACATCAAGTAAAAAAGTAATTTAAAAAAGCAAATAGACAATGTATTCAGTATACACAGTAAAAAATATATATCTCTCAACATGAAAAAAATTAAAACTGTAATTTAAAAAAATTAGCGTTTCAATTTTTTCATCACAGTTAAAAATCATGTATCTAATTTCAGTTTTTCCAACTCCATTTGACTCGAGCCAATCACAATGATCTTACCAACAAACACTCGAAATCGAATCTACAAAAACGTTTCCTCCTCCTACCCCAAAAACCAAAAAAAAATTAAAATTTTAGAACTTGAACACGCCATATTTGTAACAAAATACAAATCACGAGTACCTACAAAACCACGTGCGGTTTGACAAAATATCACAAAAGTAAATCATTTCATTATTGAGTCTTCGAAGCTCCAGGGGGCTATGAAAATAACCATGCAGAGGTCATTTCCTCCTATACATACAGTATAATATGAACAAACCACAATACACAACGAATTTTCGTCACGTGCACTTTTAGAATAAAATTATAAACGTATACTTTGTTGCTTCGTCGTATCGTTGGTCCATTTTTTATTCCCTCTGCAAAGATGAATGTTCTAGGTTTTAGCATAACCTAAAGCTGATTTTTGTCACGTGCATGGTTCGTGTATTCAATTTAAGGTAAAAATTCGATGCATATTCATCATACGTCGTTAATTTATAAATAAAGATAGCACATAGGTAGATCTTCCTCTTCGTGATACTTTGATATTGCATCGAGTCTTCTTTGAGGAACATGAGACTAAAGTTTAATTTTACTTTAGGTTTTCCAATACCTCCCATTATATCAAAATTTTCTTCAATTTACTCGCATCGAATCTAATAACATTCTTATTATACAGAAATTCATCTCGTTAGAACGGATACTCATTCCACATTCTCATGCAAAAATAAAAAAAAAACTCCAGAAAACAATGAACTGGATTATTTAATTTCGCATTCCCTTAAAAAATTCTCAAACAACGCTAACTATACAATTTCATCTCGAGCACCTCTTCTTTCGCTCAAGTAATTCGAAATTGTTTTCTGTCTCGATAGTTTCGAACAGAGAATTTCAGACGATATGGAAAAAGGGTGAGAGGTAAAAATCTCTTTACTTAGCAATTCGTAAATAACACGACGAAACACCCGATTCAATCATCGTTCTCGTTACATTCCGCGAGCTAGCGAACCAAGCAGCAGAAATAAATTAACTCGTGAAAAAATACCATTAAAAATACTTATTGTCGCGATGCACAGCTCGAAGCTGTAGTATTATTCCATCGTTCCAGTCGAATCGCTAGTGGCGAGATTTGTTCGCGATTTAAACACCTGCGAAAGGAGGGAGCTCGGTGCAAAGTGTAAATTTGATAAGACGTTGGTGGAAATATGGTAAAATGCAATTTACAACCCGAAAACACGTTACTGTCGGTTCGATATCTAATTACTGCAGTCGGTACCGCGTCGTTCAGAAATTCTAAACGTATTACCACCTCAGTAAGTTTCTTTCCTTCGAACAAAATTTAATTACCTCGTCGTCGCTGGTAATTACATCTTTGATACGAGAAAATTTACCTTTTACGTTGGTGTTATTCTACGCTCGATACAAAACAAAACCCTCGCTTCCCATCCCGAAACGAGTGGAAAAAAAATACTTGGCAAAAATGGTAAAAAATAACACCAAGATGTACGTAAGGTGTCATTTTGCATTGAAAGTTCTAATAACCATGTTCGCAATACGAGTAATTTCCGTATTTATATTCAATGGGTTGAGTAAATTGGCCCATAAACGATCCTCAATGACAGGAAACCCTGTACAATTGCCATACCCTCGAAAAATTCTCCCAGAAATTCTTTTGACCGAACAATTATCGGAGATTTCGGCCACTAAACCGATCGTCCAAAGCGAAACTTGCGTTAAAAAGAAACCAAGATTGTCAGATAAATTAGCCATTGTCGACGAAGACGACCTGCTAAACAACGAATACAAACTCAAACAATTTCTTCTACGATTTGAAGAGGATTTTTTGGATTTACTGGACAATGCCGGCGAGGGAGTCAAGGTTCCCAGGCCTGTCCCGTATCCGAAATATTTACAAAATCCTCCAGAAATACCGGTCGCCCAGACACATTCGAGTGTCCTGAGAAGACTCTACAATGACGAAAAAATCGCTCGAACTGTGCCGGAAAACGTAACCAAGCCGAAAACTTTTCCGAAAAAGCCATCGGTGCCGAAATACAAAGAACCAACCAGGTTAGATTTACGACTGCATCAAGTTAAATTCAAGGAACATACTACACCGACTTCTAGTTCTACGACTACAACGATGCGAAATCAGACCGAAAACAAGTTAAAATACATGCGTCATATTATTCGACAACAGAATTTTGCAAAAGATATTCATAAAAGAATTAAATGTTGATCGTGAAATTATCCTTGAATTTTTCCAGACTTTGATAAGAGTGGTCGTATACGAAGGGAGAGGAGAGGCTTTGGACGATCATTGGATTGATAGTTTTTTTTTCACTTTTTTGTACTGGGTCATTTTACGTTAAGTCAGACAAAAGTTGAATCTTGGAGTCTTCGATTTTTCTATAATTTTGCCAAACGATGCTGAATGGAGGCGACCGGAGCTCTGGATGACCATTTTTGCGGGAATTGTGGCTTTTTGAAGTTTTCCAATATGACGCCAAGTCAAAAATTTCAACAGCAAATAAATATTTTTTTGAAATTTTTTTACTCTTGAAAGAGAACTTCCTTAAAATGTGAAAATCAGTGTTGCGACTTTTGAAATCTTCGAGAAAATCCACTTGAAAACTGTAATCTGTAAAAGACAATGCCCTAAAATATTGTCAAAGGCTTTGGATGTGGTAGGGGGTCTTTTGACCTCTCGTGGAATTTTGTCAGAATTTTTATCTCATCCCTGAGGGGAGTCTGAGTCCCAAAATATGGTACGTAATTTTCAAGCTAAAAATTCTATCTCCGCGAGTTTTCAACCGATTTTTTTCAAACTTGGCACGTAGGTGCTCTCTCATTCTGAATCAGTGAAAAGTCGCTGATAAACAGTCAGAATTGCAGCACAGGAAAAAATCAGCAGAATTCACTGATTTTCGGCGAATTTTCGCTGATTTTTCAAATATTTTCATTGACTTTTCTGCTAATTTCATAAATTTCACTGTTTTTCAGAAAATTTTCACGATTTTCCTCACTGATTTGTTTTCTTTGAAAATTTGTTCACTGATTTTCTCCTGTGCTGCAATTCTGACGGTTTCTTAGTGATTTTCGATAATTTTCACTGATTTATAAATGAGAGAGTAGAGGTACCAGAGAGCAGTACTTTGAGATTTTTTTAGATTTTTCCGACCACTATAATGACCTCTAATTTGACCTTGAAAATTTCAAATCACCCTGGGGAACACAATTTTGGCGTTGACAGAATTTTTTTTTTAATTTCTCAATGTATATCACACCTCTGAGAACCTTTTTACATTTTTTCGAGAGGTGGAAATTGGTCATCGAGTCAAACTCCATTTTTCCTCCAATTTTTGAAGATATTTTTCTTGGTTGTGGGAGAAAAACGCGAATTTGACCACTCAAGCAATTTGCGAGAGGAAGTAAAGTAGCGTTTTACTCTCTGTAAAGAAAATTATACTGAAATAGTTGAAAATGGTTTAGAATCCTAGAAAATCGGTTTAGAAGATGCTGACTCCAATTTCGACTTTATTCAATTTCTAACCCATGAACCCAAAACAGAGCCAAAATTATTGGGGCCTTACAATCGTGAAAACATTACAAATCATAGATGACACGATATTTTCGAAGTTTTTTTTTCTAATTTTTGGTCCAAGTGTTTAATGGGGGGGGGGGAGGGGGTCCAATCAGAAAATAGGAGCAGGTATAATTTCGAACTATCGTAATCACACGGTATTTCAATTTCATTTTCATTTCATCTTAATTTGAAACAATGTAGTAGGTTTGGAAAGCAAAAATATAAAATAAATGATCACGATCATTATTTTTGACTTTTGGGGGCATTTTTAAAGCTTCCCCTTCTTAGATTTTTGAGAGGGGTGAAAAAAAATTTTGGTGGATTTTTCATGGTGTGTAATTTTTTTTGTGAATTTTTAATAAAAAATCGTCAGAGAAAATTCAGGAGACAGACTTTTTTGGACTACACCTCCCATCCAACTCTTCCCATTTTGAGCTGATTGACCTCAAAAAAATTTGAATTTCAAAAATTTGGTGTTATTTTGGTTCAAGACCATAATGTGGTTCCAAAAATTTTTTGAGTCGAAATTTTTTTTTTCGAAATTTTTGCGATGTCAAGGGATGAGTTTAATTAAATTTTAAATCATAAAAAATTTGAATAAATGTCCCAAAGTTTCCAAAGTTTCTGAATCAATTTCTAGATTCATATGAGCCCCAAAACCAAAATCTACTTTCAGGGTGGGGAAGATACAAAAATTTAGAATTTTAGTTGAATAACTAGTTTTATATAATTTTAGTTCATTCCTCTCACCCCACAGGGTTGACTAATGGTGGAGGGGGGGGGGTGTCAAAATTATCTCAAAAAGAAATTTAGGTAGTCAAAATACATAGATTGCGATGTCTCCTTCGATAAAGTTGAATAATAATTTTCATTTTTGGTATGGCCCTACCTCTATCGAGGGTAGACTTTTAAATTCGAGGTCAACATAACTCCAGAAACGGAGTCATGAGCTTCGATCCCTCACAGAGTATTTCTAAAATTTTCATCAAATAATTTTTTTGGTATTTTTCCACTCATTTTCTGTTATTTTTCGCAATTGCATTGAGCTAACCCCCCCCCCCCCCGCAAAACAATTTTGAAAAAAAATCAAGTCAAAAAATTTTGTAAAATTGAAATCTGAAAACTTAAAAAGCTCATTATTGTTGTAAAATTCGTGTAACACGTAGCAATTTTTACACTGATTTTTTCCTTCCAGATTTTTGCAATTTGGTTTAGTTTTTCGTCCATAAAGCTGAAAAAATTTCGAAAACTACAGATTTCGAATCAAAAAACTCAATAGTTTTCACAATGATAACTTCAAATGATCATTTAATAATGTTAAAATTTTCGAGTGTTTAGAATTTTTTATTCAAAAATGCCTCAATTTTGATCCCTGCACCAGCAGTGTTCTGTTTAGACTTTCAAAAAAATTTTGAACAAAATTGTCAATTTCACAGCGAAATTTTTCTACTTCAAAAATTGAAATTTTCACATTTCTGTCCTTTCAGGGCATCGCGAACAGCGCTAAAAACGAGAATCTAAATTCGCCGTATACACTTGACCATGCACGATGACGTCATCACAACAAAACACACGGTCGCGCCGAATGCACCGTAGAAATAAAAAGTCGATGATAATGGGCGGGAGAGGAGGTACGAGGGCATTCGGATGTTTGTTTACGGTTTTAATTTGGCCAATTAAATGTCAACTTATAAAGTTGGCAACCGACGACTTGGAACCTTTTATTTTTAATTTACCTCGACTCGTGCCCTATTCGACCATCAACGAGCCAGGTTTTTTTCTCCCTCGGAGATCAGCGAAATATAATTCGAAATCTCTCGAGACCTTTAAAGCCAAATCGTTTATTTAAAATAAGAAATTGGAAATTAACAAAAGAACCGTAGCGTAGGATTTACCATAAAAACGTTAATCAGCCAAAAGTCTACACCATTGTCGAAGGAAAAAAATCCACCCTGGGGGATTTCGGGCTAAAAAAAAATCCAAGGTCGAAAAGACGTACGAAAAATTTAACCCGTTTCGATGACTTTTTTTCAGGCGTCGATAAATTTTCATTGTTGACGCAGGTCTATATTATATACCTCGTATCTCCTAACACCGTTAGGAATTCGTTGCGTGTTTCCCATTGTTAAAGCTTAATTTTTTTTCATAAATTGAAAGTCCGCTGAAAAAAAATCGTATTAAGTGGCGTCGCATTAATGGTATAACTTTTCTCGCTTTGCTTTTGTTAATTGCCCTTGAGCTGAGACCGTTACGTAGCATTTCGTATACGAATTTACGGCGTGTACACAAAATAAACGTGTAAACCGTATCACGGGTGGTTGTGATTTTGACCTAAATTTCTCGATAGCTGCGTAAAGAATTTATGAATTTTTTTGGTCGAGTTATTTATAGAAGGCATCGTGCCGCAGACGCTGATTGATATTCAAAGCACCGACGAAAGGACTGATAATGAAAGTTTCGATGATGCGGTTTTGCCTAAGAAAGCAAAACTGTAGTTAATTACGATAAAATATACATGAAAATGGGGTAGACGTAGATTTTATAAATAGGCCGAATTTCGTTCATAAAAAGGCTAAAAAAAAAGATGAAATATGGGTTGGAAAAAAATTTGAAGGAATTTGAAATTTATTTATTCGAAAAGTAGTGTTTTTGAAAACAAAATTTAGACACGAAAATTGCGGTGAAAAAAGTAGATAAGAGAAAAAAAACTTGGAATTTATCTTCGTTTTTTCGATTTCCAACGAAACGATTTTATGGAAAGAGAAAAATAAAAATGCAGAAATTTGAATATGAATTTTTTTTACAAATTTGCATAGGGTGTTTTTTTTATTAAAATGGTTGAGAGGAAAAACATAATTTAAAAAGGGGTTCTCTGAATTCAACATTGAAACACTAATCCATTAATTTTTAAAAATTCGTGTTTCGTGAAAATTTTGATGTGGAATCTTAAAAAACTACTCATTTCTGATTTCATTATTATTTATTACATTGATAAAATTAGCGAATCGAAGTGAAAATTTTAATTATTTCGTCGTACAGATCCAGCCTATGATTTCTATAGGTAGGAACTACATATTCGATAAATGCCCCCCCCCCACCTTTTCAAACAGCCTCACCAGTAAAAAAAATATAGTAAATTGATTTTTTTTCAAAAAAATATGATGAATTAAAGGAGGGAAAAATTCAATTACTGAATCATAAATTCGAATCGATTGAATAAAAAGCATTTGATTTTTACGAAAATATCCCCATTGAGCGAAAAACAATTGAAATCTACGTCAATTTTGACGAGAAAAAATCTCATTTGAGGAATTCCGAAAAATTTTCACTTATTCCTCTCCTTTTTTTTCTTTTCCAAGCAACTTTGGAAAAAATTCAATTTCTCTTCAATTTTCAGTTTCCCCTTTCATCCAATTAATTGAAAATGGAATCATATTAAAATTTGTGGAAATTTTTCAACCAACAGTAAATCATAGGTATCTATACTCGAGAATATCTTGGCACTAAATCATGAAATAATTTTTTTCCAAAGATAAGAAACAAAACCTCCAACTCATTTCGAAAAGTTTTACTTAATCAAAAAGACAAATAAAATACCTAGGTACCATATTGTTCAGGTTCCAGGAGAAGAGGGAACCAGGGTTAGGCTCACTTTAGAAATTTTATTACCTCAGGAAGAAGCAAAAAAAAGGCGGAATCGCGCGGTGAGAGAAAAAAAATAAAACGTTGCTGAAACGTGCTAAGAATATTGCAATTAACTTTTTACGAGAATTATTATTTTTCCTACAAACTTAAATAATTTCCTCCTTTATATTTTCATTTTCACTTTGGAATAGGGAAAATATGTCCTCCGCGAGCAGGAAACCGCAGGAAAAAAACATCTCTTCCTTAGCGAAGAACTCCTGTCAGTAAAATAATCAGCAAGGGACCCGTGAAACTACACTTTCAACAAAGGAAACATAAAAATTGAAAAAAAACTTGGCGAACAAAAAATCGTTTCACAAATCGTAAAAGAAGAAACCTTTTCGGTATTAAACATAATGAGAAGTTATTTTGTATTTATCTGTTATGTGATAAAATTACTGATAAGGTTGTGCCTTTTTTTACTCGTCGAATCTCGAAGCTGTCGTTTATTTTTCTTTATCGGAGAAGTTATTTTTATTCGATCTTTGTAATGCTCGTATAATTTTACAGGTTTTCGAATGAGGTAATGGGGATTTTAGGAAAATGCGTAAAATCGTACGAATCTTACTATAAGTAGGATTAAGTTCGTACATCATTATACTCGTTAAAAATCGATTCTTGGGAGGAAATGAATGTAGAATAACAACGCGGAATACGGAAAGCTCGATGTGAGAATTGTTGAATGAGAAAATACCGCGAGCTTGATTTTCGGCCAAATAAATACCTACTGTACGTACGTAATAAACAGATTGATATTTATCCTCTGTCGTGAAAACGATAAACATGTCAGATTTGTATGTATTAACACGTATCGTATCCTACGTATAATACTTGAAATGGAAATATATCCTAAAACAACCATGAACTATTCGACGGGAATATTACGTCGATTTTCTTTTCGAAGGCTTTTCAGTTGAAGAGGAAGAAGGAAAAGGGAAGAGAATTCAAATGCTAGAAAAATGACTTATTGGTAACGTTTCGGTGTAATATTTCGACGAAGGCAAAATTTTAAGGCAAAATTGAGAAAATTTTCGAAGAAAAATTATTTAAAGATTGGAAAATTTTTCAACTTTCAAATCTGGGAATTTGAAAAATTTGGAGATTTTAGGAAATTTCTAAACAATTTTTACATTCTATGAGCATGGCCGGATCGAACGAAGGGAAAGGGGCAGAGAAGGCAGCTTATCCTCCTCCTACCGTTTAATAGCAAAATTTCATTTTTAGTTGAAAATTTACTAAAAGTTATGACATATTTTTTCAAAAAATTTTATTTGTATTTTGAATTGTAAAAAAAAAATGAAAAGGCAGGAAAAATTAGAAAAAATTGCAATAGTGAGAAATTTTAAATTTCTTTCCTTCTAATAATACCAACTTGGATTTGTTTCTGTTGACAAACGTTCTTTTGAAATGGGAAATTAAAAAAAAAACAAAAAACGTTTAAAATTTAAAATTCGAAAAAATTTCTATTTAGAATTTAGAATATTTCAAGACTAAATTGAAGAAATATTCAAAACTTTTCCATTTTAGGAAATTTTCAAGAAAAATTGATTCGAAATTTAAAAATCCGTCAAAAAATTCTCCGAAAAAGAATTAGTTCCCCGCCCAAGGAGTTTTCTTGAATTCCAGGAAAACATCCTCTCACTTCTGCGAAAAAATGAAAAAATATTTCAATAATAAAATGCCATGATATTCCTTGATATTTTCAAATTGGAAGTTTGATATTTTGAAAAAAATTAGAAATTTAGTTTCAATATATTCTTTTTACCTTTTACTTACTTAAAATGAAAAATTCTAACACTCTGAAAATATGAAAAAAGTCAATTTAGAAAATTTCAGAACACCATTTGGAAAATTTCAAAGTAAAAAAAAAAAAAAAAAAAAAACGTTTAAAAAATGTTTGTAGGTATTTAAGTTTAAGATTTCAAATACCTACTCTAGATTTTTTTAATTTAAAAATTTAAACAACTACGAGGAGGAATTTTAAAATTTGCAAAACTAAATGTAGAAATTTGGCCTGATACATTCTTTTCTACAAAATGTGAAGAATTCTGAGGTGTAATTTGAACATTTTCAAAGAGTTAATTAGCAGGTAAAATGTTTAAGATTTCGAGTTTATGCAGGTTTTATAAGGTGAATGAAAGCATACGTTTTCGATAGAAATGTATCAATATCTGTACATTTTTCTGTAGCTACATTAGAAATAGATAATATAAACCCACCGACTGATCGATAAAATGAAATTCATTCATGATTCTAGCAGAATAATTGCCTTACATGAACGTACATGAATTGAGAGAGAAGGTCCCTATCTCGTAAGACGTGAAAAATTGAATGAATCTTTTAAGTGATATAGACAAAAGCTGATAACGCACGAGTTTTAGAGGCTTTTTATTTTCTGCTAGCAAAAATTTCTTTTTCAAGGTATAACTAGTTACAGAGGTTTTCAGTTACTTGGTGTTTCGATTTATCCAAGTGTAACAGTATTAGAGATTTGGTACAATATTCCTTAAATCAATTTTTATTTCGTTCTGATCCAGCATCCTGAATATTTTCATTTTAAATTTCATTTACAAAAATTTAAAAAGTCAGAAATCATCAATAGATAAGTACCTATTTATTAAAAATTGAAGAAACAAAAATAAATAGAGATTTTAAATCATTTTGAAATGGAATTGCAAAAAGAAAACAAAGATATGTATGTATACATTTGAAAAAAATTGCTTATTTTTCAAAGAAATGATGTGAATCAAATTCAATAAAAATTTTAATTTTATACAACTTTTCAATTGAATTTTTAAAAATTCTGAAAAAAAATCAAAATGCCTAAATTATGAAATTACATTAATATGAGATGAAAATTTTGAAAATTTTGAAAAAAATCAGGAAAATTGAAAACTAATATTCCAAAAAAACACCTCAATTTTCTAATTGAGAAATTCAATACAAAATCTGAACAATTCCGAGGCAGAATTTGAATGAACAAATCTGAGACAGAATTTGAACAATATTCTGAGACAAAATTTGGAAAATTTTAAGATAAAATTAGGAAAATTGAAATTACGAAATTACCTACTATCTAATAGGCAATTTTTTATTCAAAATGTGAATAATTCTGATGCACAATTTTGAAAATTTCCACGCTTTTTAAAAAAAGCTTGAAATTTTCTAAAAAATTTGGTACCTAACAAATTTTTTTAAAATTTCGAGCAAATACGTCCAGATTTCAAAAAAATGAAAAATTGAAAGAAATATGAATTTGAAAAAAGATAAAGATACCTAGACCTAGGTAAATACATATAATTTTCTGACTAGGAAATCTTTTCAGTTCATTTACGTCGATTGACTCAAAATTTTGCGCACTTAAAAAATACGTCACCCACACTTCAGATCAAAATTTCAAGCTGCTAAAGTCGATTTTTCAATTTTTAGAAAATTTTTGAAAAAGCTTGAAATGGCTTATTCGTATATTGTTTTTTTCATAAAAACACTAAATCATGAGATGAAAATGTGAAAGTTGATTTAAAAACTAAAATTACCCCCTCCCCTCCCCCCACCAAACAATTTTCGAGTCAAAGGAGCCTTCAGCAGAATTTTACTTTTTCCCAACGCACTGGAGTAGCATCAGAGAGCACTACAATGGAGTTGAGCAGCTGAAAATTTGGCCATATTATAAGTTCGACTTCTTGAATTGTAGTGTCAATTAATCGCGAATCCAGTACAATTTGAAAAGTATATTTTTCACAAGTTGCATCTCACGCGTTAGAAAAATTCCAAATCGTGTATTTACAACAATTAACGGGCTTAAGAATTTGCCTATCGCCTAATTCGAATCATTTTCGATAATTTTTGAGTCAATCTGAAAACTCCGACCAATTTTACTTTTCTCCAGCGAACTGGAATTACTCCAGAAACTCTGCAATCAACTTGGGGAGTTCAAAAATTGGTTCTGAGCCTTTGAGGTATCGGTGACTTGGCGACCTGCTCTTTTAATGAGACAAATTTCGACTGAATCGACGAGGCAGGGTGGTATAAGTCGAAGTACCCTCGTAAGTAAAAATTTGGAGAAGTTTGATACGATACGAAATATATAAAATATATACGATTTATTTTTCTATTTTTTGATAAAAAAATTATAAAAATAGAGATATGAGATTCAAAAAAAATTTCATATGTACATTAAATTTTTGAACAATTTAGATATTTTTTTCAAGTTTTGAAAACAAAATTTTAAAATTTTAAAAGATTTAATAAAATTTAAAATTTAAAAATGAATTGAAGAATTTTTCAATTACGACCAAATGTGAAATTTTACAGGAGAAGCTGTGAAAATTATGTCTAGGGAGCGCATAAATACGAAACCGCATATTTTTCTGTATCAAAGGAAAATCGATATATCCAATGTACTTTTCCATTTCACATCATTTCGAGGAGAATGAGCCCTATATGTTTTTGCATATTTTGCATATTTTGCTCTTGAAAACATATTTTTACATATTCACGCTAATTTTGGCATATGTTTCCACATATTTCTCCTAAATTCTCCAATTTTTCGGTTTTTTAGCCCATATTTCTCAAATTTTGGAAATGTGGGCTAAAAACCGAAAAATGGAGGTTAGAAAATTTCAAAAGTTGAAAAATTCAATTTTTCAATTTTTAATTTTTTTTGCTTTACGAAAAATGAAAATATAAAAATACGTCTGAATAATTCGATTTTACGTTTACCTACGCAAATTTTGTAACGGTTGGTTTAAAAAGCCAAAATTTTTATACAATTTCTGAATTTCGAAATAAAAATACGTTTGATTAATTTGATTTTGCATTTAATGACGTGAATTTCAGTCGAATTTCAGAATAGATGTAAAAAATGGACGGAATATTTCAAGACCTTTCAAACGATACCCATTCCATAAGTACATTGCATATTTTCAGCTTATTTTGGGAAAATCATATGCATATTTTTGATTTTCAGCGCATATTATATGTACATATTTTCCGATTTTTGGTGCATATAAATCCGCTCCCTAGTTATGTCATTTTGAAATTAAAAAGACCCTCATACCCATAGGCGCACCCAGAAATTGTGTAAAGGAGGGGCTCAGATTTTGAGAAAAATGAGGAGGGATCAAAATTCAATGAAAAAATGAAGTACCCTGTTATTTCAGTGAGGCTGGAGTAGTTGGGGTATTTTCAGTAGACAAATAATATATACCTACAGATTTGCGCGAAGAAAAATTGAAAAATGACGAGATTTAATGACTTTTTTTTTCAGTCAAAATTACCGATTTTTTCTTTTTCTGAAATTGGTAATTTTTTACCGAAAAATTGGTGAAAAATCACTAATTTTCAATGAAAATTATTTTACTGACTAGAAAAGACAGAATTTTTGCAAATTCAACTGATTCAAATATTTTAAGAACTGCTTACCAAAATACTGCCCGGGCGAAGCAAGGATGAAATTAAAAAAAAAATCATAGGTACTCTTCTTTGACATTTTTATAATAAAAAATCTCCTCGCCGAGCTTGAGGGAGGCTCGAGCCCCCTGAGCCCCCCAGGTGCGGTGCGCCCCTGCATCGTTCATACCTCCACAGAGACTACTTTCAATCAATTTTTGAAAATTTTCTACATAAAATGGACCAAAAAATATTAAATCAAAGTCACCACAATTCATGCAGTACGAAATTCAAAAAGGTCATTCGTTTTGCTTCTGGGCAAGAACCAATCAATAAGCCCTGCATCCAGGTAAAGATAAATCATTGATGGCCATCAACCTCAGTTCAAGATTTACCTTCTGTACCTTGATCATATTCAACCGATCAAACACGATTAATATCTCAAATCGACATACGAATTACGTCACACACCACAATTATATTTCCGGTCTCGTCACACTTGGGCAACATGTGTTTTCCTCGAGTAATATTCGGCATCTGCGCGCACGTCGAAAGGAAGCATCTTTTATATCGATGTCAATCACCTACAACACCTATAAAAATCACCGTCTTTGTCAGTACCCTTTGAAATTTACTACACACATACGCGCTGTGCTCGGAATTCGAATAAATGTCTCGTGCGAACAATAGCTCGTTCACTTTACCACTAAAAATACCCGTTTCGAGAGCTTTTTTCCTTATTCGTGTATTCGACCAACGTCGCCGAGCATAAAAAGTCAAATTTATTTTACCAGTTGTTCTCAAAATTTCACCTCGCGGTTAAATGACCTTTTTTTTTCACACCCTTTCGTTGGTACTTCGCCTATAACTTAATCCTCTTCAAAAGGTATGGTTGGATTAGAACGCTCTCGTCGCCGGATGACGCTTAAGCGGCGCAAGTGTGCTTGGCTTAATGCTCCTGGTACTTGTAAATACTTCAAGTTTAACCGCATTAAGCATTATTCATAATTATCCGGTTATTGTCTATACTTATTAAGGAAATGACTTGTGAAGAGTATACCTATATTGGAATCTTTATTGTTTCCAACAATCGAGGAGGTTTATAAATTTTCGTATAAAATATCTTATGTCTTATGCTCGGCGTATAATACAAAGACGTGATTGCAATAATACTCGAACCGTTTGCATATTACACTCCGGTGTACTTGACGTGACTGACATTTGTCTATGTACGTATTTTAAACGCCCCAACAGCACCCAACACCTCGTACCAGATAATGGAATGAGGAAATACGAAAGGAAAAAGACCTCAGCACTCTTCCATCATCTGGACGAACAAAGAATCTCATTGTTAATAAACGAATACGTGACGAAGTAAACTGAAACACCGCAGACCGGACCACCACCCTCGGCGATAATGAGAATTTAATTGACTACCGAACAAAGCCTAATCGATTTTTTTGCTCCAACTGCCAACACGAATCTCTGTTTAATAATTCCATCATCACATCGAACGTCTCTCGCTTTGATGCACGTTAACAGAATATCAAACGGAGTCGAATTAATTTCTGTGTAAACAATACAAAAACATGGTAGATTTATACACAATAAGCATTCGCTGACCTAATACAGTGCACACTGCACAGCTATGGATACTTTGTTCGTACGTCCAAAATCAATTCGCTTAAATTTTACGTGCTCAATAAACGTATTAAATTACGGACGGTTGAATTATTTATATAGGTAGATACACCGACGACCAATCGAGTAACGTGTTAACGGATGTACCTTTTACCTTTTTGGATGATTGCCTTATTTCGTACCAATCTTTTCACCGAAACGTTCAACTAGCTACGAGAAAATAGAAAACTACGTTGAGGTCTTTGAAAATCTCAAGGGGTGTTTTTTTGCACAGATGAAATTCTGATGAATTTCGTAGAAAAAAAAAGGAACAATTTTTCCCTGTCTTTTATTTCGCTTCCACCCACGTTTTTTTTTTGAACGATTTCGAAGGCGTATTTGTTTGGATTTTTTTCCCCTTTCATTTTCTGTATAATATTTTGCGATGTCTGTAAGAGGACGATGAAGTTTAAATGTAGGTTTTCAAGTTTTGAAGAATTGAAAGCGAGGGTAAATAAGTGAACCGAGACAGTGGAAAGTAGCAGGGTAGATCAGACGATAGAAGATTTCTCTCAAGAATTTGTAAAGTTTGATCCTGTGAGAGTTTTTTTCTCTTTGTTGTATGTAGATTGTGAAAAAAAATCTTAAAAGTTTGGAATAATTTTATTTATAGTTGTTAATCAAGCTGCGAATTATAATCAGAGTTCGAAAACAGGTCTGAATGGAAATTTAGTTTCGATTTCGGTTCGCAGTTTCCATTGAAAAAGTGTTTTTTGAATGAAGCTTTCCCCTCGATATGTTAAGATTTTTTTGAGTTTTGGTGGATATTCGGCTTCAAAGTCAAACGTCACAGGTCACGTGAACCAATGGAATTACAGCTAAATTCACTGATAACAGTTCAAAAGGGGGGAAATATTTGCAAAAAATACTTTTTTTTATGAAAACAATTGAATTTTGGAAAAACTTGATATCAAATTTTTTCTTAATATAACCATTCTCTATCCAAATTTCAAAAAATTGTGGAGTTTAATGAATTTTTTAACATTTTCCCCCTTTTGAAATATCAATTGTGACGTCAAGACTTTGATGCCGAATTAAGAATCGATGAGCATAACTTTTTGAATGAATTTACAAGTGCGTAGGTATGCTTTCCTTCATTCATCAGTGTTTCCCTCTCTCGTAGGTTTATTTTAGAACTGTATCGTCGGCAGAAATAAGCCAAAAAGCTTTGCGAAAACAGGGAAAAATTTATATTTTTATAAAATCCTTGAAACGGATTCATGTTTGATGAATCCAAAATAAATGAAGCGTAAAAGTCAAAAAATGTCGTGTTTTTGATACATTCGAGAAATGTGTTTTTCTTTCAAAATACTGAGAAATGAAATAAGATAATGAATCTCATCATGTCATCAAATCATGATGTTGACTTGTTGACCCAACACCTTCACCCCCCCCCCCCTCATCCCCTTTACTTCCTGGATCGAAATACATAAAAACACATCCTGGATTTTGAAAAAAATTGGTGAGATAGTCTACTTTGAGTGGGAAATCTCTCAAAACATTTTTGAGCTCTTCGGCCAAAATAAAAGGGGAATGGAGCTTAAGAGCATCAAGGTGGGGTCATTTTCGAGAAAAAAAACAACGCAGTTTTTTGACACTATAGGGTAGTGCCACCAGCTAGAAAGCTCGCCCCCTAAAAAGATGCAATTTGAGTTTCTACACCTCACTGAATCATTAATCTCAAAGTCGCATACCACTTTTTGCTCTCTGAAAGGAGAATGAAAAGTTGCAGATCACTAGAGGAATTTAACATTTTTACCAAATTCAAATCGTTCACTCAAACACCCCAAAATCAAGCCAACATTTTTTTTGGTCGCTTGAAACAATTTTGATAAAACTTCTGAAAAAAATTTCATGGCAGTTGATATAGCATATTTTGGAGTATTTCCAGTGCGCTGGAGAAAAGTTACATTGGACTGGAGGCTTCAGATTAATTCGAAAATGGTCGCAATCGGTTCGAGAGTACAGGGTCGATTTTAGTACATAAACTAATTATTAGATTTACACCTTTCGATTTATTATTTTCAAAAAGAATCAACATATCAATAGACCATTTGAGCCATTTTCAAAAATTCGCCAAAAATCGAAAAATCAAGTACGGCAGCTCAAAATTCAGGTTTAAAACGGAGGTGCAAATTTTGGCCAAGTTGGAGTGGACATGAGTTGTACACGTACACATATTAAATAAAGTTCTCTAGTTGATAAAATTTCCTATTTTTTTAGATAAGCTCTAAAAATAGATAATATTATACTTTTCATAATCAGGGATCAGAGTGTACCGGTTGGATCATTGAAGAAGTAAAATATCAAAATTTTATGACTGAAATGATTTTTCCTAATTCTCTTCGACTCGAAAGACAATTTTTTCATTTTCTCAGATTCAAATCAACAATTTTTCCAAAAAGGTCATTTTTTGAAAAATTTCTCTAATAAAGGCAACTTTTGAAAAAATTTTCCAAGAAAAATCGACCTTTGCAATTTTTTTTAAAAAAGGCAACCTTTGGAAAAATTTTCCTCAAAAAGTCAACTTTTGATAAATTTACCCAAAAAAGGAACCTTTGAAAAATTTTTATACCAAAGCCAACTTTTGAAGATTTTCTTAAAAGAGTCAACTTTTGAAGAACTTTTTCAAGAGAAGTCGACCTTTAAAAAATTTTTCCAGAAGAGGTCACCTTTAGGAAAATTTTGCCATAAAAGTCACCTTTAGAAACATTTTACCATAAAAGTCAACTTCTGAAAAATTTTTCCAAAAAAGGTCAACCTTTAAAAAATTGTCCCAAAAAAATCACCTTTTGATAAATTTTCCCAAGAAGGCACCTTTGGAAAATTTTTCTATCCAAGTCAACTTTTAAAGATTTCCCCCCAAAAAGTCACAATTTGAAGAACTTTTTCAAGAAAAGTCGACCTTTGAAAATTGTTTCCAGAAGAGGTCACGTTTAGGAGAATTTTACCATAAAGTCAACTTCTGAAATATTTTTCCAAAAAAAGTCAACCATTAAAAAATTGTCCCAAAATTCCCAAAAAAGGTCACCTTTAAAAAATTTCCAAAAAAGTCAACTTTTGAACGATTTTTCTCAAAAGTCAACTTCTAATAGATTTTTCCAAAAAAGGTCACTTTTGAAAAATTTTCCCTTAAAAGTTGACTTTTGAAGAATTTTTCCCAAAAAAGTCAACTTTTGATAAATTTCCCCAAAAAGGCACCTTTGGAACATTTTTCCATCCAAGTCAACTTTTAAAGATTTTCCCCAAAAAAGTCACGGCTTGGAAAACTTTTCCAAAAAGAGTCGACCTTTGAAAATTTTGTCATAAAAGTCACCTTTAGGAAAATTTTACCATAAACGTCAACTTCTGAAGAATTTTTCCAAAAAAGATCAACCTTTGAAAAATTCTCCCAAAAAAGTCACCTTTTGAAAATTTTCCCAAAAAAAACGACTATTGATAAATCTTTTCAAAAAAGGTCACCTTTTGGAAAATTGTTCCATAAAAGTTGACTTCTGAAGAATTTTTCCGAAAAAAGTCAACCTTTGAAAAATTCTTTCAAAAATTCAACTTTTGATAAATTTCTCCAAAAAGGTCGAATTTTGAACATTTTCAGACTAGAATCAAATTTTTCATCTAAAAATACGGGTTCATCATCATTGGGTGGACTGCCTACATGACTCTTCTTCCTCTCGCGTTCGATCTGGGCATTCTCTTAATATAAATATATAATATTATGATTCGAAAATCACAACATTTACAGCACTTATTTCATTCAGAAGGCCTAAAATTTTCTCATCTAGGCCAATTTTATTTATTTTCCAATAAAAGAAGAGTCGATTTCATTCTTACACAATCTTCGTCGTTCCGATCATCTATACGACGAACCACCACCACTCATCCTCAAAACCTCTCCAAATCATCTGAAATACCGCCAATTCACCACCAAATACCATCATCTCTCAATTACCCTCAGTCAAGCGATACGACACGTTCCATACCTCAGCATCAATATCTACTAATCCAACAACGGTACCTGGGCTCGCAACATTATACCCATATCACCGCAGCCCGCAGGGTTTTAATTACCAACCTTTGTGGTTCATTACCAAATCACGCGGTATCTCGACTCTCGAGAAAGACAGAGAGAACGCAACGAAGACGGAACTGTCGACGAGGTCGGCTCATACAGTCATACGGATCGAAAAATCAAAGTCATTACCACGGCTCTTTGGCAAATTAGCATCCAGCCAGGCGCAGCCTACATGACTTTACTATTTCGACTCATCTAGTTATTATCCTTGAATCAGAGGTTATTCCAGATCTAATCGTAGGATAAGACCGGCGACTGTTCGACTTGAAAACCAATACGAGGAGAATCGACTGGGTGGCATTTGAGTACCTAGATTTAAAAGAGATTCAAAAGAATGGACTCGAGATGGAAGTATTTTCAATAAACAGCAGTCTCCGAAGATCAACACGAGCCATAATACGACCTTGTTATTTCATTTCCTTCTCGTGTCAACGTTCTATTATCCCTGCCGAATGACTGGCAGCTTTGCTGATTCTTGAAACCAAGATCTGTGGGGAAAGTTTCACCCCACAGACTTCGTACTTTGTGCAATGAAACTGAGAAGAGAACAAGAGACCGATGTAATCGGGTTAAATATAACGTTCTGTGGCAAGAAACTTCGTCATTTGAACTTCGAAACATGACAAGTTCGGTAAACTTTGATGTTTCGGTCTGGCTGACAAACATATTGACGCGATGAATTATTTAACGAAAATTACCGCGAGTAGATTACAGACTACGAGTATTTGTTTGAAGTCTGATACCGGATGGTTTAATTACTCCAAAAGCGCTTAAAGACCCGAAATCAAATACCAGTCGATCCAGCAGTGGGGAAAAATTAACACCGGTGGGTTATCGCGAACTAAGCTAGATAAAAACCACGTGGTTCTGTATCGATAATGCAAACTGAGGAATTACTCACTCGGAACATTGTGCTGTAATCGCATTCTCTCCAAATGTGGCGAATCCTTATCATTATACACAATGATGCCGGAAGCATTGCTATTATAAGCGTGTTCCATTTTTTGTTGAAAATTACACCGGCCTCTTCGGACCAACGCTATCCAAGGTTCATCTTTGGGAAATTCGCCGTAGGACGGTTTCAGCGGAAAACTACAGCCGGCCAGGGCATCGTCTCCGGTGGCCATAGCCGATTTCACGTGGACTAAGATTCCGCTAACCGTAGATACGTGGAATTCTCCATATTTAGCTACTTCGGATTTTTCATTTTTTACTTGGCCGGTGGATTTATCAACGTAGGAGATGTTGAGAAAAGCTGTCGTGTACGATTCGATCTTATCTTCGGCTGCTTGCTGCATAATCGGATGACTACTCCAGTCGGGTCCGATGCATAATATATTCTCGATTAAAATCACTGGCAGTAGCGAACTTAACAATTTCATTGTGAATAAATACTTATAGCACTCAACATTTGACTATGTTTAACATACTTGTACGAAGAAGAAACCATACGTACGAAAACGCGAATTTTTTTCTAACACTGGGGTTAAAAAAAATAACGAGTAGATTAATTTTTACACGAAAACACGAACGACACTCGCAAATAATTACAGACTTGTCGTCTACACTCCAAAAGGCTATAACGACAATTAACATGCAGCGTTCATTGATTTCGAATAAGAATCTGGCGGCCGGTCAGAGACTCAGCTGGTTAGAGCTTCGTGCGTGTCGGCGTAATCAGTGTTGCCAATTGGGGAAGTAATGTTGTGCCGGAATTTGGCAATGATTCTGTTTACGTAGTTTTTTCGCGTAAAAATTTATTAATTATCGGAGATTTGTTAATTTCAAAAGAATAAATAATGATTATTTTGATCCGCCAAATACAAATTAACTACTTTGGATGTGATTTCCAAAGAGTTTTTATTTGCTAGTTAGTAGCATTATCGATGGATGGTAATTAAAAAACGTTTATTGTTTGGATTGTTAATTTAAAATGCACGGAGGTTTTTTTAATGACGTAGGTAGCTACCTGTACGTAATTCCAATTTTATCTCGAATGGTGATAAGAATTTACTAGAATGTTTTTTTTTGAATTTGCAATTGCAATTGTTACGGAATCATTCCGGGTTCACTTTTCACACCGTGGAATTTAGTTATAGGTGTAGGTCTAGGTATTGTAGGGACGATCGTTTTGCACTTTTTCTCGAAAATTGAGGAGATGGTAACTAGAAAGTTGTGTCCTGGCCTCAAAACGAGCAATGTGATGAAAATTTCATCCCTGGACTTCCCATCAACTCATCCACACTAGACCTTCAAACCTGACAATTCAACTAATTTTGAAATACATATTATTATTATTTAAAATACTTAATGAAAAATTAAAAAAATTGAAAATTTGGAAAAATCATTTGAAAAATTAGAAAAAATTGAAAAATTATGGGGAAAATCTTGAAAAATAGAAGGGAAAATTTTTAAAAATTAAAAATAACTCGAAATTTCGAATTAAAAAAAAAATGGTTTTAGTATGGATGCTTTTTCTCATTCTTTTCTCTATTTTCCAGGGGTCTTTAGAAAGATCACTTTTTTGTGATTTTTCAACGGATAAGGGCATTGACTCATTCTGAGAACAGTGGGTAATTGAGAACACCTAAAAAAAATCACTGTAAAACTACAGATCAAAAATTTTCATTTTTCTCACTTTTTTATGTTTATTGAAGACCATTAAAATCAAATTTTCAAGTTTGAATTTTTACTGGGACTTTTAAAGAAAGTTCTCATTTGGAGTTTTTCTTCTCAGTTAAAACTGTTCTCAATTGGACACATTGGCCTGATTCGCTAATGTTAATATGAATATTTTATCCTTCTAAAAATTATAATCAATGATTTTCCATCCCCGTTCAACCATTTTTCAAAATGAAAAATCCATTGCACCTATTTTGGAAAAAATATGGAAAATCGGTTTTGATGATTTTTATCGGTTCAAATTCACCAGAAAATACACTGGATGAATTTTTTTATGCGTACGTGCGACCAATTGAAATGGATTATTTCACAAGGGACTCGATATTGGGTTCAAAATTTCTGTCTTTCAAAAGTATTTCTGAAAAAAATGATATGATAATGTTGAACCCAATTTTTTTGACTAAAAATAAAATTTTGTGTTTGCTGAAGGACAGTTTTCGGATAATTTTCTTTTTTTGTATTTCTAAAAAGAATCATTACAATCACCATTTATCTATGAAGTTTTTTTTTAAACAAAATAAAACATATTAAGTAAAAACAAAAAATCCAAATAATTTCCAGAAAAAAAATTAAACTAGGTATTACATATGTGCAGAGAAAATAAAAAAAAAAATACTTATTTGCAGAAAACACCGAAGAACTCGAATTACTTTCAGAGTGAAATCAAAAAATTCAATTAGGTATTTTCAGAAAAAAATGAAAAAATACAAAAAATCTAAAACAGTGCAGCCATGCAGGAAAAAAAATAAAAAAACAAATTATTTAAAGACTCATTTGCAGAAATAAACCCAAAAAACCCCAAATCACTTTTAAAATAAAAAAAAATGTCAAACTATCTATTTAAAAAAAACATATGAAGACCCAAATTCCAAAGCGGGCTTAGTCCATGCAAGTGTATATGAGAAAAGGGACTTAGGTGTAATCTATTTTTCAGCACATTTAAGTCCTTTTTCTCATATACTGTTGTATGGACTAAGCCCGTTTTGGAATGTGGATCTTCATATATAATTTGCAAAAAAACAAAAAACGCTTGGTAATCATTTTCATAATGAAACCGAAAAACTCAAATCATTTAAAGAACAGAAGAACAGAAGAACAGAAAAGATCAAATCATTTGTCATTTCCAAAACAAAACCAAAAAACTTAAAATAATTTTAAAAAAACATTCGTGACGAAAATTTGAATCTTGAAAATAATAAAGAAATAAAACCTTTTTGAAGAAAGTCAAATTTTTCAATAATTAGATTTTTCAAAGACATTACAATGAGTAGATAAACTCAGTTTTCAAGCTTTTGTCTAATAATCGCAAAAAAAACACCATTTAACAACGTTTTTGCCTCCCTCATGAACTAATATTTACTAATGGGTCGCAAGCTCAAATTGCTAAATTCTTCTCAAGGTTCTTCTCAGTGAATGAAATTTTGAGCCTGATATCGATGGTATGTACTTATCGCTCAATTCTTTCTACTTCAGGTTAAGTTCTGATGAGTAAATAAAACGTTGAGTTGAGCAAAAAATCGATTTGGGTTCCTCGTGAAATTTTAACCTACGTTGATAGGTCGCAAGTCTACATTCGCAAAATTATTTTTATATTCTCATAATCGATAGACTCGAGTGAAATTTTGAGCCCAAAATCAATGACGTCGCTCAAATAAAAATTCAGTAGCATTTCTGGGTATCTCGCGAAATTTTAACCCACTTTAATTTCCCTAAAGTCATAATTCCACGGAAATTTTTTTTGTCAAGTTCATTATTCATTTTCTGGCGAATTAATCGAACCACAAAACTTTAAAAAATTTACTGCTTATTATTGCGCTAGCTGTTTTTTAAAGGCTTAATATTTTTAGAACTAGAACAAACCCATCTACTCATAAATACACGTTTTTTCATTTTCCGAAGTTTTACATCGTTCTCAGAAAATTTTTATGAGAAAAATGGCCGAAATCAGTGAAAATAAATACCATTCAAACCATTATGATCAGAATATAACATTGGACCAGTGCCCAAAGAAAAAAAAACACATTTTCTGACTCGAAAAGATCATATCCTATCAAAATGTGAAAGAAAAATATTCCCCAAACCACTTCGAAAAACGATGGGTTTGGGACTAAGCCTCTTAAATATGCCACTTAAAAAAATCAAAATTACCATTTCCTCGAATATTGACCCCTGCAAATGATAATCCAACTGGTTTTTCTTTCCCGAAAAAAAAAACCTTTCATGAACACTTTTTCGACCTTGGATCACAGACTGCGCTTCTTTGTGGAAAACTTATTCAGAAAATTATCAAAATCCTCGTCTCACAAACAACACCTGCACTTCGAAGCCAAAATAATCCTCTGTAAACTTGAAACAGTTGGAAAAAATCTGACGATTCATAACGTATGAATGAATTCAAGGGCAAAATGCACTTGACATTCTCATCGGGGGTAAATGAAGAAAAAAATCAATGCGCGAATGTTTTAAAAAATCATTCATGTGCAATTTAACGACAACCACCTTCGAAGACAAACATAAAAGGACTATGAAACCGCGATTAATTATGAATAATGAATAACTTAACGGGTTATAAAATGTAAATTCGTATTCGTTGTTGGTTTAATTCGTCGAAAATGCGAACGACTTTGAGAATTTCGAGCATAAAATAAATTGATAAGAGCGTGGGATGAACTTTGAAACGTAGGCTTATAGAACACGTGAACTGCAGAGAAAAGCTAGCTGAAATAAAAATTAAAGAAAACTCCGTTCAAAGTAATAATTCTGTAACTCGACAAGCGTAAAATTACGTATAAATTCGCCAGGCTTGGGTAAAAATTGAATGGCTTAAATTCGAGCCGATTTTCCTCCCGCATTTGATGTTTTAAAATACATAAGCGAGCTAAATGGAACAAAAATATCGAGTTATCGGTGTTCAACTTGGCGCTGGCATACGCTCATACGAACACGTAGGGAAATATTAACAGGAAACCGTTTTTTTTCAATTGATTAAATAATACAATCTTGAGAACGGAATAATCTTTAATTAGAGATGGTATAAACATTAATTAGTACAAAAATATAATACAAATCAATACAAAAATCAACTTTCAATATCGAATAACAATTTAAAAAGAGGTTTCAACGTAATAACAAAGAAAATATGAGATTGTTTCACCTAACGTCAACTTGAAACAATAAAAGAGAAAAATTCATTTATATACAAAAATGAAAGTTATCGAAATTTTAAATCTTGGAATGCATTACTCGTCGATATGTTGTCGAAGGGAGCAAAATAGGAAAAAATCCTTTGAACGAATATTAACACGGTTACAATCTCGCGTTAGTATTTTGTTTCTAAATATAAATTACCCAAGAATTTACCTTTATGGTAAGGTAAAGAATAAAATAATATTCAAACCAGGAAATAAAAACTGCATTCGATTATGGAATACAAATTTTGATATTTTATCGTTACCGCTTATGACGTTTCAACATCGTTCAAATAACCAACGACGAATGAACTCATCGTAGATTTATTTTTAAATTACATTTCGTTTCCCTTTCGCAAATAAAATACCGAATGAGTTTTAAATTGACGTATTTTCAACACCGAACGAATAAAAATTTAAAATCAAAAAAAATTGTTGTTGAAATATTTCGTAAAATTTTTTCTGCCAATCTAGAACGAATTTTTCGTTCTCGAACCACATAAATAAAATTTTTTGATAAGAGCACCGATTTTTTCGAAGTATTGTACCGTTATCTGAATTATTGTCCGTTACAAATTGCATTCTTGTTTTTTACGACTTTTGATAATTTTGGACTGGGCCACCTGTAAATAAAAAAATTATACGATAAAATACGAATAATTCGAGGTAATTTGATAGAATGAACGTGAACTACGTACATTAATCTATCCATTGCATTGTGAAGTAGAATTGAATGTTTCCAACGACAAATATTAGGATACGTGTTAGGATCAATAACCAGATCATCTAGTGCTTCTAGAACTGCGTTGTCCAAGCTGGTTCCTTTATTACTGAAAATCAAATGAAAAATAGATTAATTAAGGTTTTTATGGAAAAATATTTCGTAGAAGAATTATTTCATGGGGCAATTCAACAGGGGTTTTGACATATTCTTTGATTTCGTCCAATATTTTTTTTTAACCCTAGGATGAAGTTTAATCGAAAAAAAGATCATACTTGAAAACGTATCAACTATTCAATTTTGACGAATCATTTTTCATTTCACCTTCTCCCTTCGGAATCAAGAGCTAAGACCATGGACTGAGCCTAATCGAAAAAATAATACCATATTCGTTTTCAACATCCTCGAAAACGTAACCCACCAATTTTGATTATTTTTTGTACTTTTACATTTTTTTTTGGAGAAGGGGAAGGGGGAGTGGAGAATTATGGAAAAGATTCTAAAAAAATAAAGATCATTTTCGTGTTCAGCATCCTCAAAAACATACCATCTGATATCACAAACACCTCACTTTTTTCACAATTTTGACTCATATTAGGAGGGAGGGGGAGAGGCCCCTTGAAAACGGATTTTAAAATGGCATAAAAAACTATTTAGATGGTATTTTTTAAATGAAATTTTGAACAACTACCGCTTATGGTGCTATTTTGAAAGCTGAACTTTCCACCACAAATTTGAACTTTTAATCAAAAAGTTGAACATTTAATCCAGAAATTGAACTTTTAATAATTGGAAAGTAGAACTTTTGACCAGAGAACTAAACATTCAATCCAAAGAATTATTGTACTTTTAATCAGAGGAAGTTGAACGTTCGATTCAAAATTGAACTTTTCAATCAAAAAGTTGGAATTTTTAATCAGAACATTGATCTCAAATTCAGAAAGTTGAACTTGTATTCAGAAAGTTGAACTTGTATTCAGAAAGTTGAACTTTCAATAAAAAAGTTGAATTTTCCATCAAAACATTGAACTTTAAATAAAAAATTCAAATTTCTAGTTAGAAAATAGACAATTTTGATCAGAACATAAAACCTAAATTCAGAAAGTTGAACTTTCAATCAGAAAGACGAATTTTTCATTCAGAAACTGAACTTACAATCATAAAATTCTTCCAACCCAAAAATTGAACTTTTCGATCAAACAGTTGAACTTTTCAATCGGAAAGTTGAATTTTTCATCCAAAAATTGAACTCTAGATCAAAAATTCAAATTTCTAGTCAGAAAAATGGCATTTTGGACCAGAACATTAAACCTAAATTCAGAAAGTTGAACTTTCAATCAAAAAGACGAATTTTCCATTCAGAAACTGAACTTTCAATCATAAAATTCTTCCAACCCAAAAATTGAATTTTTAATTAAAAATCGAACTTTTAACTAAAAATTGAACTTTTCAATCAGAAAGTTGATCTTTTCAATCAGAAAGTTAAATTTTTAATCTAAAAATTGAACCTTAGATCAAAACTTCAAATTTTTAGTCAGAAAATTGACATTTTTAATCAGAATATTAAACCTGATTCAGAAAATTGAACTTTCAGTCAGAAAAACGAATTTTTTATTCAGAAATTGAACTATCAATCCTAAAATTCTTCCAACCCAAAAAATTGAATTTTTAATTACAAATTTGAATTATTTAAATCAGAACATTAAACTCAAATTTTAATCACAAACTTGAACTTTTGATTAGAAAGTTCAATTTTTGCATCCGAAAATTGAACTTTTAATCAAAAAGTATTGAAATTTTCAATTAGAAAATTGAAATTTTTAATCAGTACATCATTTGAAATTTTGATCAAAAAGTTCAACTTTTCATCAAGAAGATAAACGATCGATCTAAAATTGAACTTCAATCAGGAAGTTGAAACAGACTTTCAATGACAAAATTAAGCCTTCAATCAGGCAGTAAAAATTTCAGTCAGAAAGTTGAACTGGACTCTAAATGAAAAATTTCAACTTTCAATCAGCTTCAAACTTGACGAGCTCAGTCTAACTGTGAAATCATTTAATAGATAAACCGAAGCCACCAAAATTGTCAAATTCAATCTCCCCCCCCCCCAATCAATTGCATTTTGTTTCTTCGAAGACCTGAGATCAAGTGTTGTTGTTTGTTTCGTTACACAAAAACGACTCTTACTCGTAAATAAATATATCTGGGCCTTCATCTGGTAAATCCATTTCGTCGTCTGATCCTGAAGCACTGCTGATTGGTGTGTAAAATTCATCGTCGTCGGAATCAGTATCATTCTTATCACAGATTTCTATTAAAAATTGAAAGCAAAGTTGAATACTGTAATTAAAAAATTAATTCGAAAAAAACATGTTGACTCACGTTCATTCGGTAAACTTAATGCAGTATCACAGTCAACTTCAGATTTAGTGGTAACTTGAACTTTATTGATTGAATCTAAAAAAATGACGGAATTAACCCAATCGATTAAAATTTTACCAATTGTTGCCATTTAATTGCAGATTCCTACCTGCTAAATCGTTCACAGACAGATCAGTAGTATTCGCTTTACTATTTGAAACTGTACCTACAAAAAAAAAGGTGGAAGATATAAACAATAACGAAAAAAACAATTAAAAGAATAAATTATTTCACAAACCATTTTTAGGAAGATCATCTCTATCATCATCATCTACAAATAGTAACCTCTTCTTGACCTCTTCGCCAAATCGATGCAATTTCGATAAAAATCCACTACTACTGTCGCACTGACAACTTGCAATATCTGACCACTCTTTTTTACAATTTTCTTCATTCGATGCTCTTTCCGAAGAAGCGACAACTTTTTTCAGTGACTTGATTACGTGACCATTGATGCATTTCATAGCTTGCACGATATGTTCCAATTCGACATTGCCAGATGCAGGCGATAACGTTATCTGTTTCACCATATTATTGGTATCGCTGAAACAACAGGGTGATTTTAATTTACTGCTTGCGACAAAATTACAAAATAATAACTTACGTTTGATCGATTAAATTGAACGTTGCTGTTGCATAAGCTAATTGACGCTCTTCGAGTTTCAATAGCTTTCTGGTGATCCATAAAGCAGCTCTGATGTGAATTTTACCAAATGGGAAATACTTGAACGCTAAATCTTTTCTGCAACTGTCCAACGAAATCATCAAATGTCGTACTTTTTTAATCAACGCGACTACATTGTCTTCTATGGGCATTTCTCGAGCGAAATGTTTTACAAACGTGTCCAAAACATTATCAGAAAATACCTAAAATGAAATACAATTTATAAAATTGGTCTCAAGCAAAGCTGATACAATAAAATAGTAAATCATACCACGCAGACGTTTTCCATCAATAAATAAGGCGAATTCGCAGCATCGCCGGCACCTCTATCTAGGGATAATCGTTTCGAGAGATCAACGTTTGTAGAAATTGGACTATTGATTGAGAATTTGGCGAACTCGTGACATAATTCAGACATAGGAGAGAGAATGGTGTTATTTAGATCCATTTTTGGTACAGGTTTCTACAAAAAAAAAAGTCCACTTTAGACTGGTGGGATTAATTTTTGAGTAAACAGAAGAGTTCGTCATTACATCGGAGATTATTTTCTGTTTTAGGTATTCTTCCAATGATTTTAGCCCTTCTTCACTTCTCAGATCAATAAATTTATCTAAAAAAGGCCAGTACTCTTTCCAAGAAACGTGAAATTTGGTAGCTAAAGTTCTGTAAAAAAATAAAAGATTACAAATGATATACGACTTGAGACAAGCAGAAGAGATCATACTACCTTCCAACTTTCTCAAGACCTCTCTCCATTTCCAGAGGATTACGCAATAGAACACCTTGTGATATATGAGGAGTACTAGGAGAAGTGCAAGCACTTCGTACAGGCGATTTCCACGATTTATGAAAATTGGTCGCTTCGTCGTAGGTCATCGGCCCAGCAATAGCTTTTATTTCCATAGAAGGACTCACAGGCGAGGACAGCTACAAAATAATTATTATTTTATCAATTGGAGCAATTATCAATATTAAAAATATATAGTTAGTAACACAGCGTCAAAGCAATAAATCAACAAGTTAGGTAAAGGAAAACTCCGGATGAAAGTTGCTTAACAATATTGATTTACTTTTACGACGATGAAAATGTTCAAAATTCTACTGGAATCGATACAAATTAGCGTGTTTTTTTAAAAGAATAAAATTCTGCGAAGCTGAAAAAAATACTTCGAGATATAAATTACCCCGGGACAGACAGGAGGACTCTTGGGAGAATACGGTTTACCGATGATGGGTTGTACGATGTCGTCACTCGATCTCCACACCGGAACGTAAAACAATTCGTTGAGCATTTTACGAATTCTTTCGGATAATTTGGCATTATCATGAGATGATTGTTTGCAGGTAAGCTATAAAAAGAGATTCAAAATAGATTTAAGAAATATTTTCTTCAGCGTAGAACAATAATTTTACTCACGTCTCTGGGAGTTTGACCATATTTATTTTTTACATCGATTTTCAGCTGAGGATATTGAATGAACACGGCGATGACATCTACTGCGCCATATTTAGAAGCAAAATGTACCGGAGTCTCATTTAAAGCCTTATCAGGAGTATTCAAGTACAAATCAACTAGTAATTCGGGGCGAACAATATACGAGTTTTCTCCGGCAGCTCCGTACAATAATTTAGTAAAAGATGGATCCGATACCGTGCTTAAAATCAATTCGGCTAATTTCGCTCTGTTATGTTTAGCAATAATATGAAGCGCATTGTATCGCGGTCCTTCCTGTAAACATGATAAACTGAGTAAATAAAGTCGAAACAAAACAACACGTCACTGTTTAATCAATTTACCTGCATTATAGTTGGAGTATCTCCAATACTTATTAAATAGCGAGGATTTTCCCAAATATAACTCTTGACCGCTGTGTAATCGCCGTTTTCGATGCAACGTCGAAACTTATAAATATCTTGACGTTTCAAAGACTTAAACGGGATACTTTCGGTGACCACGTTTGGATTTCCTTGCCCTCCGACGGATCCATTTCGAGCAAAATAGTAAGCTTCGGTATCGGAATTGAAGATTTTGAAACGAGCATTTTTGAATTCTTTCAATACCACTTGGGCTTGATCATAGCTCGAGTAAACGTGCAATTTTTCTCCTAAAATTAAAATACGTGAGTAATGCATATGAATTATAAAGAATCTTCCAAGAAGTTGAACTTTACTCACCGTCGTTAGGATTATCATACCCATTGGATTCCTTCGGAATATAAACTCCAAAGTATTTTTTACTATCCAACATTTTGAGTTTGTTTTGCTCAGAACATATTTCATCAACGAGTAAAATGATCGCCCTGATTCTCGACTGAAAATAAAAAGCATGGTTTTATCAATACCGAAATTAACAACATAGATTTGAAGGTCGATCAAGCGTGGAAGCGTATAGGAAATTAACACGCAAGATTAGCTAATTCATAATGGAAATTTGTAGAAAAATTCATTTCCTGAAGTCAACATTGCAAGTGATTAGCACGGAGTTATTTCAGTTATTTGAGAAGAAAGAAATTACTTACGAGCAATACGACGCCGAATTGTATCAGATAAAATGACACACGAAACGTCACTTTCAAATTTCGTGGCACGGTCCCTCTTTGAAATAAATTCGAATTTATTTTTGAAATTCGACGAAAATTAAAAATTTTTTATCGCACCACCATAAATTTCCTACGAAGATTGTAGTTTTTGACTTTTTGTCGTTATTTTGTTTTGATCAGTTTCTTTGTTCGTTGAAAGATTTATATAAAGTACATTTTTTATAGTTTCCTGCAATAAACTATTATTTTTATTATTTAATTACATTTTAATTATATAATTTCACTATAAAAAATATAAAAAATTGAATTTTTTTACTCATTGAATGAAAAAAAGCATTTCAAAATTAACGAATTTTCGAAAAATTTGATCCAACTTCTCATACACAAAGCCAATACATTTTTGGCGCGCTTTTTTAATTCAAAAATGTAAACAAAAACATCTGATCTGATAGCTGCAATGCAAAATTTCAGAAAATTCATGTTAATCGTTGCTTTTTTTCAATAATTTCAATAATAATTTGATACGTTAATAATTAAAACTGTAATTAACTTCGTTTTAAAATGTCTAAAGAAAAACAAGCAGTGCTCGGTTATTTAGAAAAAGTTAATCGACCTTATAGTGCCAATGACATAGTTCAAAATCTCAAGGAATTTGGAAAAGCTGCCGTCCAAAAAGCTTTAGACCAGTTGATAACGGAAAAAAAGATCTACGAGAAGATTTACGGTAAACAAAAAGTATACTCGATTATTCAAAAGGATGGCAATGAGAAAAAGGATGTCAATGAAGAACTTCAAAAATTGGAAACACGAGTAAGAATTTGTATTATCAATATATTGCAATTCCATTCAAACCTGATAAGGTATCTATTCTCATAATGTAATTGAATTGTCTCAGATTTTAGAAAAAACTGAAAGTCTACAGAAATCCGAACTACAGCTGAAGCATTCTCAAAGCCAACTGAATAAGTTTCAATCAACGCTGACTACCGAAGAAGCGAAATCTAAAAGAGATACTCTCAAGTCAGAGATAGAGAAACTGGAAACAAAGTATACGAAATTGTCCGAAAATACGGTTTTGATTTCAGAAAGCGATCGTAAAAAAATCAAGAAGAAACACGAGACGGTGGTGAAAGAGTACAAGAAAAGGAAACGAATTTGTATGGATATGATTAATGGTATTCTGGAAGGCTATCCGAAGAGTAAAACTGCTTTAATTGAAGAAATCGGTTTGGAATTGGATGATGAAAATAATACCCCTCCAGTCTGAGTAAAAAATTCCGGTTTCATGTTGATAATAAATCTAATGTTATAATTTAAGGTTTTTTTGCATGTCTTAAGAAGATAGAAATACATTTTGTTACCGATGATTTCATTTTATAATAATTTCGTGGGGAATTCCAGGTGTGATATAGGCGTTCTTCGAAAAGACATTGAACTTGGAAGTTTTGAAATTTACTACGAGTAGGTAGGTAATTAATGAATTCGTGTATCGTTGTTGGGTTTTTTGAAGGTTTTGACTTTTGAAATGAAATCTCGAAAGTGATAGTTTGCCTACAACTGATATTTTTGGTTTTTAAGGTGATTAGTGAAATTATTAGATGACTAATTAAAAATAACAGTATTTTGGATGGCTTCTGCGTAGAATTGTTGAACTTCGCCGCGGATTGATGGTTCGTTCTTATTCATTTTTTTAGTACGATGTGTGAACTTGAACTTTCTAATTTATGGTGCTGAAAAATATGGATTTTTAAAATCAATAACACTTTCTAAAATAGTTGAAACAGTCTTTAATACGATAGTAGAAATTATTTTATGGCTATTTTTTGCATCACCAGTGGTTCATGAACGCCGATGACTCCTAAATTATACATTAACGTGTGGATTTGGAATCGTATTGACGGATAAGTAAGTTCGATTTGGTCTACGTAAGTATGACCATAGACAGGGTAAACATCGTAGTACCTAGCTACCTACCCCGATTAGCTATCTTATGTTTGAAACCTCCAGTATGATATCTCTTTTGTATACACAAAACCTGGTAGTGGTCAGCTATAAGTTATCAAAATCAAAATGTTGGTAATTTTATTTCTTATCAACAAATTTCCACATCGCTGATGGCAATAAAACTGCCAAGTGCCAATTGTAAAAAGCGAATTTTTGGCAGAAAAAATGGCAAAAAGTTGGAAACATTTCCATTTCTTGTCAACAACTTTCCAAATTGGTAATTATGTTGACGAAAATAATTCCCATTGCGCTATTCGGAACCTATTTATTAATTTTTCAGATTTTTCTATAGTAATAATTTTGAAAAAATCTAAAACGAATTCGTGCTAGTCTGTCATCTATGCTGGCAAATTACCTTACTAGAATTACTCGAATTGAAATACGATATGTATTAATTAATCAGCGCATGTGATCCATTCGTTACGTTTTCATTGTATTGTATTACATAATAGGTAAGTTTCCTGATTCATCTACTGAACTTAACCCTCAATAAAAGGCCTACTATCGTAACATTTTCTTTTAGTTTTCCGTTACATTCGGTCAAGAAAATGGAAAACGGTAGCTGCATTATAAATGACGACATTAATTCGATTAGGTTGGTACCTAATTCAGTGATATATTTTATCTAAGTGACTAATTTAGTTTTTATTTTGCACGGTGATTATTTTTTGTGTGGTTTTTTTTTTAGTAAAAAACAAAATGAAACGAAAAAAGAGTTGAAATATTCGGATTATTTAAAATTAGAAAAATTATTATCTGCTCAATCGTTGAGAAGTGTCGAGTTGAATCAACCTGCTCATCATGAACATTTGTTTATTATTACTCATCAAGGTAATTATTATTTTTAAATAGATTATACAATGAATTTTCTAATTTTAAGAAGTTTAAAGTCGTACTTAACCTATACAGGGTGTCCGGTGAGTGGTTTGTCATACTAAAACTTGAGGGTTCAGACGAACATGTTGCCTACCTTAAAGTTTAAAGGCTAAAAAAAATGCAGTTTCCAAAAAATCACCTAATTTTTTTTTCAATTACATATGAGAATGGATCGTACCCACTTCGAAAACCGAACAAATTTTCATCCCATGACTTTTTGCCTAACTTTCCAATTGAAGGGGCCACAATAAAAATTTGTTTAAAAAAATCTAGAAAATAAACTAGGTAATCAAAGAAATTGATAGTACGTTGAAATCTGAACAAATTTTATTCTAAAGACTTTTTGCCTAACATCAAAAATAAAAGAGCAAGGGGTCATCAAAATTAAAAAAATATGAATTTTTTTAAAAACCCATTATTTTAATGGCCCATAGCTTCGCCATTTTTGATGTTGGGCAAAAAGTCTTCGGAACAAAATTTGTTCAGTTTTCAACGTACAATCCATTCCCTTGATCAGTTTATTTTTTAGCATGTTTTTGTGAAAAAGTCATAAGAATAAAATTTGTTCAGTTTTCAAAGCGCTATTAGGTATTCCCATGACTGAAAAAAATGTTTACGTGATTCTAATTTATTTTGGAAAAAGTATTTATTCCTTCAATTTTCAAGATAAGCAACATGTTCATCTAATGATGTATGGCAGATCACTCACCGGACACCCTGTGTAGCTGTTACATTATTTCGAGTAGAATAATTTTTATTTTTTATTCGATGTACATATTTCAGCTTATGAATTATGGTTCAAGCAAATTATTTTCGAATTAGATTCGTTAAGGGATATGTTCAAAATTGGAAAAGCAAGTATTATTTAATTTTTTTTTAACTTGAAAATTTGGTTTAAAGATCCATAGTCATGCGTAGTGTGGTTATAGGTAATTTTATGTAATTTTTTTTTTCTGAAAATATAGCTACTTACGTATTGATTTTACATTTTCTTACTTTTCACAGATTGACTACGAAAATCCTCATGAAATTATAAAAAGACTTCATCGGATTGTTTTAATAATAAAGGCAAGTATTGTACCTATCTAGTATCTACATATGTGAGCCTGGATATAAAAACCACCCTTAGGTGCCAAAAATTGTTTTTTTAATTGAGGTTCCCGATTAATTCTACACCTTTTGAAAGGCCCAAAATCAGTGTCAACTCAAAAACCAACTTTTGACACCTAAGGGTGATTTCTATATCCAGGCCCACAATTCAGAATATTCTAAAGTTACCTACCTAAAATAATAAAAATGGCAAAGTATATTGACCCAATGACTGATAAAATTTCCCTCTCACAAGTTATTGCCCTCAAAACCTAACGATTTCGCGAGAACCAGACACTCAGTCGTCAATAATTTGAATATAATAATCGGATTAATACTGTAATGCGATTTATGTTCATTTTAAAATACAATTTTTTTAAAAATTAGTTTGCCCTATGTGTGTTGAATGTTTCAGTTGACCTCTATTAATTCATTTCTAAAGCTTCAGTCTACCAACGCTAAGCTCCATGTAGCGTATGCCTACTTCTACATTTTAATTATTTTTATGACCGATATAATGGAATAGTCTTCTTTTTTTTCAATTACAGCTTTTGATCGAGCAATTAAACGTCCTTGAGACGATGACAGCTTTGGATTTCTTAGAATTCAGAGATTTCCTGTGTCCAGCTTCTGGTTTTCAAAGTTTACAATTTCGGTTGATCGAGAATAAATTGGGGCTATCGAAGGTAACAAAATCATTTTTTTTGATAACCAAGGAGACCTTTACAACCCATCCTCGCCAATTGAGCTGAAACTTGGCTTACCAAAAGAGTGTATATATAATATCACTGACTCATCAGAACTGAATTTTGAACTTCCCAGGTCAATTCCAGTGGTGTTCAGCTGTTCACTGTGTCGTGGCGTGGCTGTTCATTTTCAAAAAATGTTTCAACTTGAAATATAATAGCTTTAAGAATTTCATTCCATTTTTTCAAAAAAAAAAAAAAAAACTGACCTAGGTAAAAATTGACTAAAAATGATGGCACAAAAAAGGTTACAAGTCAGTTTTAAAAGCAATAATTTCAATAAATCGTCCAAAAATTTTTCCAATTTTTTGAAATATTATTAATTGGATTAAATCTTATTCTTTGAAACAGTTACGAATTTTCAACTTTTTTACACAACTTCTCAAATTTACTTAAATGATTTTTCCATACCTACCTATTGATTTTTTTTACGTATAAATGGCAACATTTTTCATTTTTTAAAAGACTGTTCGTAATTTTTTTTATTTTTTCGAAATTTCTTTGTTTCAATTTTTTAACATAAGTTAGTATTTTTGAAATATCGTCCAATTTACTTTTCTGGAATTTCTAGGATGACAGAGTTCAATCTCAAAAAGATTTCATGAATCAATACAATTTCAACGAAGCTGCTTATCATTCGCTGAAACAATCCGAAACAGAACCGAGTTTGTTCGCTGTGGTTCAACAATGGCTAGAGTATTTCCCTTGGAAAGCTACGACCACGATGAATTTTGAATCTGTTTACAAAACCGGAGTACAGGAATTTCTTAAAGATGAACAGTGCTCTGGATCGGTTGGTGAAATTGTTGTAATCATTCAAAGACATTCAAAATGTGAATCAGCGAATTTAGATCTGATTTTACAGGAATGCTGTTCTTTCAATGGCACGCAGTCGATACAATTCAAAAATAAAGAGCTTCTGTTCAACTCACTCGTTGATAATAACATACACGAACAACTCGTGAAACAGAAAGAAAGAAAATTATCTCGAAAAGCGATTCTAGGAGGAGTAATTATTTTACAATACCATAACGAGCCACAATTTCGTGCAGCCTATCAAATAATTAATTTAATTGTCGACGTTGATTTCCATTTGACCAAATGGCGAAGTAAGTTGATAAATTTAATAGAAATTCACAGCATGAGTTTAATTACTCCGTTTTTTCCAGCCAATCACGTGCTAATGGTTCAAAAAATGATTGGTAGTCAAGTAATCGGCACCGGAGGCTCATCAGGTTATCATTATCTACGTCTAACCTTGAAGTAAGTATCGAATAAAATTTACACAAAAATATTTCAACAATTTAATCAATGCTACATTACCATTCCAGCGATCAATACAAGGTATTCGCAGATTTAGCAAATCTACCAGCTTATATTATTCCACGTTCTTATTTACCCTCGTTAGAGCCAACTAAAAAAATCAAGACGAACCAGAGAGATTTCTAATCATGTTAAACCATACCATTACAATAATTTACTACACAAACAAATCTTATTACGAGAAATACAATACCTACAACAAAATTAACACTTATTTTACAATCTTACACTACAACATTGTAAAAACGATAATTTATACAATAAGGTTTAACAATAATAGCAAGAAAATACAAATAAAACATAAAATGATATTAGTTTCTCAATTTTCTGGAACAAAAAATAAAAAAATATATGTATTCGAACAGCCAGAAAAATATTTGGCACGAGGATCAGACTACTTACACATTAAGAGGTCTTTCTTTATAACACACATTTTTGGATCGAGTGCGAAGTCTACGACTGTCATTAAAAGATTGTTCAGAAGCTGTAAAAAAAAATTATCAGTTCTCGATTCCATTTTTATAATTTAAAATAGGTACAATAAAAAATGTCTTACTTGTTTCATTTCCAAACGTGATGTTCCTGCGATAAAATAAATCCAGTCATTAATACGAATTTTTCAACTACAAAAATAAAGATACGAACATTTACTCACATGGGCATCGATTTCCCATCATCAACTTTCAAAGTGCTTTGGCTAAAATTTTCTTCGTCATATTGAATTATACTGTTCCTAGTACTGCTTCTATAAAACACAATAAATCGATTAGTTGTCAAGATATTTAATCAGAATTAACAAGCTGAAAAAGACATACCTAGTCCTGTATCTTTTTCGTTCTCCCACCATGGAAAAATTATCTCGAGGTGCTTCATTTTCACGAAATGAGCTTCTGCAGAATTAAATAATAATTAACAAAAAAAATTAACAAAAAAATAGTATTTTTTCATCTTATCTTACTTTCGTCGAGATCTCGATCTTTTCGGCTGAGCGTTTTCATTCGGATGATCATCATCTTCATTCATAGAAGATACATTTCTGTAAAACAAAATTGAAAAAAAAAATTAATTACGAAAAGTTAAAAATTAAATAATCGTACAGTTTGACTCACAAATTATTTGTCGAAGTTTTGAAAGATTCGCTTTTTATGCTATGTTTATTTTCATCATTCTTCTTAAAGAAATACCTGTTCAAAGTAGAAAAAAATACTATAAAAAACAAATATCAAAATCGCATGGAAAATTGAATCATAATCACACTTACGATGGTTTGGATTTTTTGCGTTCAGTTAACCCAGAACGATTGCCAACGGTTTCTTCACACAGTCCGAAATAACTCCTACCGAAAAATTACATTTTAACACAATCATCGAAGTAATAAATAGAAAAATTGAATTTTTCATACTTACGAATGAGTTGATCGTTTACGTTCACTTTTGGGTAATACACGACTATTCTCATCATCAATGCTACTGAAAAAAAAAATTCACAATAAGAATACCATCGATAATTCCACACAGATTCGATCCAAAACATCACTTACATGGACGGAGATTTATCTTTGAACGATATTATGGTAGTTGAGTGAACAGAATCGTTCAAATCGGACGAATTAATAGGCGTGAGTACTCTACGTAATACCACAGTTGGTGAAGAATTTGGAAGACGTGGACTCAAGATGACGATCGTAGGCGAATTAGGAATAATATGCGAATTTTCAACGTTAGATGACACATCCGATTTACTCTCGATTTCAGATAGAATACGAGATTGTCTATCGATTTCCGATGATACTGCCGATATCCTTCCTTCGACAGAGTTGGAGGTGATCTCTGTGAAGCTGGATTCGAGATTTGTAGTCAATGTGATGCTTCGGTTCATTCGACGATCTATTAAATAATAGAGAGTTAGAATAAAAAAGAACGCAAAAAGGTAATTCAAAAATGTACATCGTAGGTACCTCTCAAGTTCGAAGTATTGAAAGCGTTACGGAGTCCACCTTTGCATTTTCGGGCAGTCAATTGTATGATCTGAAATGAAATAATTTTTCGATCAACACGTAAATATGAAACAAGGTTTTACGTATAAATTACCTCTTCTTCTTCTTCCACGATTGGAGATTGTACAGAAATGAAACGATGATTTCTCTCTGCGAAAAAAATACCAAAATTTATACTTAAAAACATCAAGGAAATGAATAAGTGACGAATTTAACAAATGTACCGGTGGGATTACTCTTTGGATAAGTTCTAGTGGTTGTGTCTGGTTCATCTGCAGAAATTTAAACATTAGAATATAAAATCAAACTTAGATCAAATAATGAACTTCAATTACATACACGTAGTGCCAACCGTATTCCTTAATACATCGCAGTTCAATTTCAACGTAGTTATATCATCTGATAGCCGGACAAGATTTGGTATCATAGAAGTCTTCACACTTTCATCAATTCTGATTAAATTACGCTCAAACGATGATAATTTAGTCTATCGGAAACAAAAACAATCAAGAATAAGTATAGATCATTAAATAATAATGAATACCAAGATCTGTTTACCTTGAGTACACCGTACTCTCTCAACAAATCAAAATACAACGATTCTGTGGAAAGTTTCTCTTTTAATTGCAAAGCTGTATTCTCTTTCTCTTTTTGGATTGCTTTAGCCAAAGCTCTATTGTTCAACTGCAAGGAACTGATATCTGAAAATACGAGATTATAAAATAATATTGCTCGAATGATACAGATATGGTTTCAAATTCTACTTACGACTAGCATTTTCATAGGCCAAAACCAGCAGATACTTGAATGCATCCTTATAACACTGGAATTTTCTTTTCGCGTGAAGAACGGTCATAGATTTATAGATATCTCCGGCCTTTTTTACCGACATGCTGCATAATTTTCGTTTCAGAGTTTTACGGGGCACCATGGTCGAATTTTATTACAGAATATTCAATTTTACACGAGAAATAACATCACTAGGAAAAGATTTCGATGTAACAAAATATTTCGTCAAGCGTCAAGTTTACATTTAAAATAATTAAATTAGAATATCGTCAACTACTGCAATTTTCTTTTCACTTCTTTACTTGGTTTCCAAAAATCTGAGCTTTCATTTTCAAATTTTTAACGTTTTTCGGTGTGGTTTGCTTACAAAATATTTGAAGTACCTGAAATTAGTGATAAGGCCTGGTTTTATTTTGTTATTGAATGGTTAAGTCGTTAGACAGCGCACTCTAGTGACGAAATATCTAAAATCATCGATTGGACAAAAATAAAATAACCAGGCCGAATTTGATGGTATGAGTCACAAAATTAAAATGGCAGATTTTTAGGATTTTAGCGTTTTTTGTGCATTGATTGAATACAAAGTACGTCTTTATATACGGATGTACATCAACACCGCGGCGTGTAGTTATCGAGTAGAAAAGATGTAAATTAACAAAAATACTAGGTGCGGTTTCGCGTAAAAGTGCAATTAGTTAAAGGGTCGATCGACTTACTAAACGTAAGTGTATTAATCTATTTATTAATGTAATCTGTTTCTTATGTTGCGTTGTTGTTCAGGCTAGTTAAAAAAAATGACCGGTCAGATAGAGGAAATCGTGGCCGTAAGTGTGGGCTCGAAAGTAATTCAGGTTACTAATATCGCTCCACAAGCGACCAGGGATCAAATGCACACTTTATTCGGCTACATCGGTAAAATAGAAGATATCCGTCTATACCCTACGTTACGAGATGTCTCGGTACCTGTGCAATCTAGAATATGCTACGTAAAATATTTCGACGCAGCTTGCGTAAGCGTTGCTCAACACCTAACGAATACCGTATTCATCGACCGAGCCCTGATCGTAACCCCTTATCAAACCAAAGGCGGTGAAATCCCTGACGAATACCGAGCTCTGGATATCGCCGCGCAAGCCAACGTACTACCGGGTCTCTATCCATCGGAACCGAAACTACCCTCACACGTTGTAAATCAAATCATCGGTGAGCCACCGAATCAACAAATCATTACTCTAGATCCGGTCTTGGTTTCCAACGGGTTACCGCCGTATCCGCCGCTATCGGCTAATTACGATACTCGTCGTATCGAAGAAATTCGTCGCACTTTGGTAGTAATCAATGTCGACGAATCTGTCAACGGCGAGCAGATCGTAGATTTTTTCCAAGGGGCTGGCGACGTTAAATATGTTAGATTTTGTACTCGCGATAACGACAGTAATCGATACGCGTTGATCGAGTTCTCCGAACAAAGTAGTCTAATACCGGCATTGAAAATGAACGGTAGCGAATTATGCGGTCGAAAGATCCAAGTGTATCATTCAACTCAGGCTATATCGAAACCGATGGCTAAAAGTAACGAAGCTGCGCAGCGTGAAATAGAAGAAGCCATGACTAGAGTGAAAGAAGCCCAGAGTATGATTTCAGCCGCTATCGATCCGGTTATCGGTATATTATCTAAAGACAAAAAACGTAGCAGAAGTAATTCTAGATCGCGTCGAAGATCGCGTTCGCGTTCACGTCGCAGATCACGATCGAGATCCTCCAAATACAGGCATCGTTCGCGATCACGTTCTCATCGTACGAAACGTCGTTCGCGATCTCGTCATTCGCACACTAGACGTTCCCGATCGCGTGGTAGGCGTCGATCTATATCCAGAGAAAGGGATCGAGATCGCGACCGTGACCGTGGTGGTACCAGGCGCCATTATAGGTCGCGTTCTAGACGATCTAAGGAACGTAAACGATCCAGATCCAGGGGTCCCTCGAAAACGCATAAACGACGCTCGAAAGAAAGAGAAAGACATCGTTCGGTGTCTCGCCATAAAAAATCTCGTTCTAAATCTAGATCTAGGAAAAGATCGAGGTCGCGTTCCAATCGTTCCAGTCGATCGAAGAGTAGAAGACCGCCGAAAGACGACGACCAGACTAATAATGACAAAAAGTAAATATCGCGAGAATTATTTCAATGTATTTTGTATATTTGTTTGTATTTTACTATTTTTAATATTTGTCAGCTTTATAAGCGTTTTGAAAGATCCAGTTTGAAGTTTTACTGTTCTCTTCGGCCACCTCGACTTCTTCGTATTCCTTGCTATTTTTTAACGTATCAAAAATCGACTACTTTTTTTTTAAATGAATTATCTCGTTAATCTGGAAAATACGTTGTACATATTGCTGATTTTAAGCCACTAAGTATCTGTTTTAATAGTTGTTTCTGAATTTCCAAGAACAGTAATTATTGTGAGCTTTGTGATGTTAATAAATGTAGTTAGTAATTTAATTTTAACGATTACGCTTATGGCCGACGAATGATTCGCTTCGTTTATTTTCTAAAATGAATTATGAGAAGGAAAAAAAACGAATTTTTATTATAAACGATCTATGTTATTTATGTTTTATAAAATACCGAACGTAAAGTTGGACTCAGTACTTTAAAAAAACGTTGTATCAGTTGGCGAATTTATATTCGACGTGTATTTATGTATGTCAAGTAAAGTTATAATTTTTTTTTATCTATTTTAAGAAGTAATTTTTCTTTTTTTTATCCAACTTAACTCAGATGCTTATTATTTTTCGATTAATCCAAAAATTATCGATGAAAATGAAAATGTAAACTCGAGAAATAATTTCACCATGATATCGATTTAAATCACATTATTTCAGTTACATAGAATGTAATGTATTTATTAAATATATTAATTAATCGAATCATACATAATTTTTTCGTGCTAGTTTTTTATAGGAGAAGAAAACGACGGCCGAAGCTTTATAATAACCCTGAATGAAGAAACCCATCAGCTGCAAATTTTAATGTGGTTGGTTTTGTCTTGTGTTTTAGGATACGTAGAACAGGAAAATTTCAAGAATGACTTGTGACATTCTGCCAGAAACTACCACTTTAACTGTATTATCGTTGAATTGTTGGTACGTTTTACGAGTATTTAAAAAGAAAAAAAATATCATCGAAAAATATCGAATCCGATTTATACGCGAATCTATGACGAAAAAAATTAATTTATGAACGATGAGTTTTCATCTACGTAGCAGCACGTTATTTTGGTGTTGGATGAAAATTCATCGTCGTTGAAATTTCTGCTTATTTGTTTCAAGGATGGATGAGGATCGCGAAACCGAACGTCTACGTTGAGTTAGGCCCTCGGAGTGATGAAGATGTCACTGTAGCGGAGTGCATCGATTAGGGTGACATCTCCCTACTGTTTTAATCCCTTTTTTCTATTTTGACCAAGCACAAAGTTCGCATAAAAATTTGTATTTTGTTTGTTTTTTTTATTGTTTCTAGAAAATGATTTAATGGCCGAGTACAACGGCGTCGTATTGTGGAGGTTATGGTGCTGGTACCACACAAGTCCGTCTGCTGCGTTTTTTTTTCTCTTATGGAATCAAATGTTTCGAGAATGTCACGATTTCTTATCATGTTTTTCTTTTGTTTTGTTTAATTTGTTCAGAATTTCCGAACCTTATGCGGCTGACGAAGGTGTTTGGTTTCGAATCATACGTAGAAAATTAATCGTGCGGTACCGAGCCGATGGTATTTGTCGATGGCGCATTTATTACCTCTAAACGTATCGGTTTTCATCGTGTATCGAATTACCGAATCAGACTTCGAGCCTATGCGAATTGTTAATGAAAATTGATACATTGATAGCTACGAAATGTCTCCAAATGTTGATGGTTTTGAGTTGAGATTTGAGATCGATGTTGAATGTAGTTATTGTACCGTACAGACGTTCCAAGTAGGTTCTTTTTTGGGGATTTTTGTTCCTTTTTTTGGCATTGGTCTCTTGTTTGTTTCTATTCCTATAAAAAAAATCTTGAGAGTAAAATTACTTTTTTTTTGTAATTTACAGAAAAAAATTGAAAATCATTTAGAAAAAATTTAAAACTCAATTTTCCTGTTTTTTCAGTTCATTTGGGGCTGAATTTTATTTTTATTTCGGTTGAAATTTTTCAAAAAATGAAAGAGCGTCATCGATGCTTATTTACATTTTTTAGATTTTCTCAGAAGTGAGGGGAGGTGAAGACCGCGTAAAACAGAGATCAGAGAAGCAGCGTATTACTTTTCTAATGACAAAATTGCATTTTTAGAAGAAAAAATTTAATCTTGAGTGGTAAAATTTGCAAAAATGATGCATTCTTTTTTGTTTTGATGTGAAAAAATTGAAAAAAATGGCATTTTGAGTCAACAAAATCGAGAAAATCTGTATTTTTGTGTGATTTAAATATGTTCAAATTTTTGTAGACACTCCCCCCCCCTTCAAAATCACACCTTCGGCTGTTCCAGGAGAGGAGGGGAGGTGAAGGCATTGCTTATATTACGACGAGCTATTTTATTGTACGATTTTTATGAAAATTGTTGGAAATTTCGTATCTTTTTCAGAGTTGGAAGTATTCAATACAAACTAAAAATATTACAGAAATTTTTCTCGGAAAAAATTTGGGCTGATCGAAGGTGAGAAGGAAAATAGAATAAACGTTTCAAAAAAATCAAAATTCAAATTTTTGACTCAAACAAAACCGAAAACATAACAAATAATGTGATGTTTTTTGATTTAAATTTTAAAAAGCTCACTAATTAAGTTACAGAGATGGGAGGGGGGTGGAGGTGCGCTGTAACCTAAACCCCTAATAATTCAAGATATTTTCAAAAATTTGTTTTTAGATTATTGGAAGGAGGAGGAGGAGGCGGAGGGGAGAGGGGTGTTCAGGGATGATCATCTTATTTTTTTTCAAAGTTCTAGAAGAGGACAGCTAGAAAGTTGTGACCAGACTTTAAAACGACCTAGTTAAAATTTCACTTCCCTTTCCCTTTCTATTCGATGTTGAAAGATCTTGTTCAAAAATACTGAAAAATTGAGAAATGAATTTTCATATGGATATTTTTATTTGGAAGTGTCGTTGGTACCATTTTTATGAAGTCTTTGAAAAATATCACTTTTAAAATATTCAGTGAAAATTGAAAAAAAATTATGTGGTGTTGGTTCATACAATTTAATGAATGATTTCACTCCACCCTTACCTCTCCACACCGGGTCTTAAAATTTGACCACTTTCGAAAAATTGAAAAAAATAAATGATTTTATGATCGTTTTTACCGAAAAATAATATGCATCCATTTTTCAGAGACTAAAAAATACATTTTTTCAAATTTTTAGTTATTCAATTAAGAAATTGAAAAATTTTATACGAAAATGTATGAATATTTTAATGCATAAAAACCATAGATTGTGATTTCCCATCATCACTTCTCCCCTTAACCTAGGTCATGATTTCAAAATTAGGAAAAATACGTCTTGTATATTTTTTTCAGAAATTCGAAAGAGTAGAAAATCACTGACGATGATGTTGATTGATAAAAATATTTATACTGTATTTGTATCTTCTGAGGATTTTAAAATATTTTTTGTCAAATATTTAAAAAACTTTTAAAAAGTGATATTTTTTAAGAGGAAAATTGGTCGGAGGTATCAACGCTAGGGTTTCAAAAACTCTTATTTTCAGTTAGAAATTTTTTTTGAACGTAGGTCAAATTTGAAGGTCAGTGAAATTTTTACCTGTTCGTTTAGACATAACTTTCTTACTCTCTCCTTTTCAGCTTTCAAAAAAATGTGAAATTATCACCCTCGATATTCATGCCAAAAAATCTACTGGTATTTGAATTAAACATTTCATAAAACGTTTTAAGAAATTTGTTATGGTGAGGAGAGAGTGAGGATAAATGCAGAAGGAAGAAAACAAAATAGTTCATCATTTTTCTACTTTTTAAGAATTGTTAAACTCAGTGATGTAAAATTACTTTGAACAAATTGCTTCATTTTTTTTTAAATTTTGATTTTGAAGAATTTATATGAAAGAGTTTGTATTTTGAATTTTGGAGAAATAGAAGGAAAGGGAGAGGGGGAGTAAAGCTGTCACAAAATCACAGAAGAGCAAACTAGGTATTTGGCAAAAATTATATTCTACATAAATTTTTCATTTTTTAAAAGTTGTCATTGAAGAGAGGGGGTGGGGTGTGATTTCCAGAGAATTAGCAGATATTTTCCTCGAATCTTTCGATTTTTTCTAGCTCTGATCAGATCAAAATTAAAAACTTGAGTTATGTTCGTTTTAATGCAGATTTAATTATATGTACCTACAAAAAAATCAAAAAGGAATAACTTTTGGTCTCAGTTTCGGTGAAATGAGGCTTCTACTTCCTAAAGTCTTTTTTTGAAATTTGATTTTTGTTGAACTTTTAGAAACAAAATTGTGAATTATTTTTTACTCAAATCGTGAATTGGAATGATCTTTTTTAGGAACTCTCTGTATTGGCCTCTAATGCTTGAAATTTTTAAATTTCTTTGTTGATCTTCTGTGTAGATAAAGTTTCATCGAGATGAATTTTCACCACCATTGAACGTACTGAGGAACCTCAAGAATTGTCTGACTGGAATTCTATCCTTATCAGCTTACTGTTTATTCAAATTCGTATGGAAATTCGTTGCTGTTGAAAGTTCAAGTTTCAATTTTTTTTCATTTGTTTTAAATTTATTTTCATGGTACTTCATTGGGAAGAAAATCACTTTTTTATTTAGTAAATAAGTACTTTGGGGAATGAAAAATTTCCCTAGAATTGAGATAATGAAATATTAACAGAAATAACTGAAGTACCTATACCTATGAATCATTTTTCAAAAATAACCTTCGATTGTATACCAAATGACTTCAAATTTTGAAACTAATCTGCCACTTCTTGGCAACATTCCTTTCACTCTTCTCGAGGTTCGCCAGTAATTTCCTCGTGCTTACAAGTAGCCAGAAAACATACCTTTATACTTACTAATCGTGTATTAAATATTACGGGGGCTCAATCTCATCAAAGTGTGGTTTATGTTTCCAATTTTATAGGGGTATCCGATGGGTATCGAAAGATTACACGTATCGAATGAAAGCAATTAGCGAAGCGTTATTTCAAGATCGTAAAAACGATGTTATTTGCTTGCAAGAAATTTGGAATATTAGCGATTTCGAAAGATTCCAGTTGGAAGCGACGAATTGTAAAACGTTACCGTATTCTCATTATTTCTACAGGTAAGTTCTAACATACAAATACATTCAGCTGATGAATGCCAGAGGCTGGTGAACTTTTGGCTGGCAATACCTACGTATGAAATATTCGAATATGCCTCATATCAGAATATTATATTCTGGCATTCTTGAAATGAAAATTTTCGAAAGCATGAATTTGAAGCTTATTATTTTCTACTCGAATACGACAAATATGTTTTTGAGATGTGACCTGTCTGATGAATACGTTTTCGATTATTCATCAATTTTTACCTACAAAAATAATTATTCGAAAACATTTTTATTTGGAAAATATGTACCAACATTTGTACATTTACAGCGGAGTAATGGGTTCCGGTGTATGTATATTTTCAAAATGGCCCATAGAAGAAGTACTCTTCCATAAATGGCAAGTCAACGGTTACGTTCATAAAATTTTCCACGCTGATTGGTACGGGGGTAAAGGTATCGGTTTATGCAGGATAAACGTAAAAGGACGAAGAATTAATATTTACACATGCCACGTAAGTAGGTATAGAAATACCTGTGGTGTCCATGTGCTGAAAATTTACTTACTCGATACTCATGATTCGTTGAAATGTTCAGACCCATGCCGAGTACAGCGAAGATGCCGATTATCTGGCTCATCGAGTAGTTCAAGCTTTCGACATAGCACAATTTATCAGATTAACCTCGCAAAATGTTGACTTGGCTGTATTAGCTGCTGATCTGAATTCAGAACCGCACGAATTATGTTTTAAGATCATTTCCGAGTATGCTAGTTTGAGTGATTCGTTCAAGGTAGGCTCGATATTGAGATGTTTGAGTTTTGACTGGCTAATTACGAAGAAGAATTTTCTAGTGAATTTATTTATGTTGATTTTCGGTGTATAGTTGGATCGTGTCAAATTTTTGGGAACCTATGGAACTTCAGGAAATAGTTACAGTGATTGTAATGCAGTAAAGAAAAATCCTCAAGGACAGCGTATTGATTATATTTTGTATAGAGCCGGCGCCCGTACCAACGTACGTTCAGTATACCTACATTTGATTTTAATTCAGTTTAGTATTATCTGCAATCAAAGTTCGAAAAAGTGTTCGAGATAATTGAAAATGATGTGATTTTTTTCGAGGGAAGAAAAATCGGCTAGATCGTATGTATTTGGGGTCATCATTGCAGGAAATATTTATTTTTAATTTTTTGGGTAACGCACTGGTAAGTTGAGCCCCGAAAATTCTATTTTTGAAAGTTGTTCGGGGAATTTTTTCTTCGGATACTTACTGGCACAATATCATTTCAAGATATTTTGAATGCTATTTTTTTTTACTGATTATGGTTTTTTTTTGCATGAATTGTTCAGGGAACTGTATGAAGCTTTGGAAAATGATTAAAATGCATATTTATGAATAGGTGGCCAAAAATATCAAGCTTTTGGAAAGCTGCTGACACGAATTTACCGGAAAGTGAACGCTGTAAAAAAGTTTTCACGTGTGCTTGTGACAGTTGTGACCTACCATTGAAGTGTAGATTGGAATTCGCGAGGGATCCAAAAATGCTGAAAAATTATTTTCGAACAATGTGATTGATTTTGGGTTCTAAATTTCATTTGAGCTGGGTATCGATCATGAGAACATATTAAAAGTATTTACAAATGGGGGGGGGGGGGGTCTTTCTAAATTTTACCAGAAACCAAAAAATTCCAATGAATTTTTTTTTTGAAAACAATCGATTTTTGATTTTTTTTTGTTCATAAGAGCAGTATTTTGCAAAAATTATTTGGAGACTCAGATTAAATAGGTTAAAATTTTGAAAGGAGTTCAAAAATGTCAATATTAATTTTTGAGAGATACCATCGGTATTAGGTTCAAAATTTCATTCGCTCATGAGAACTTTTTGAAAGAATTTGGAGGATTGTAAAAACGCTTCCTTTGCTCCTCACCATTTTCATTTGGTTTAATTTTTTTCTGCGAAATACCTAATGTAAAATTTCCAAGTAGGTACATATTGCTTGAAAATCTGAAAATCTGGCTCAATTTTGATTTTTAAAGTGAACTCGACGCGAGAGGATCAAATGGGGTAAAAACTTCCGCTATTTTGAGGGGTTTTATCTGATAGACTTGAACAAGCATGAATAAATTTGGGACGTAAGAGGTCCGAATTGGAGGGGAAGGAAGGAGGGGAGAGGAGGGACCTAGAATTAGAATCTAAAAATTTTGAAAATTCGCAGATTTATTAATATTTTTTTCGTGATTTCAGTGTAAAAAATAAAAAATGTGTTAAATCAAAAAAATTTGAAGTGCGAAAGAGCAAAAGTTGAAGGAGAGGGAGCTGGAGCCTCCAAATTTTGAAAATTACCGATTTTTAAATTTTTTCGAGATTTTTATGGCAAGTATGAATATTGAAAAATGTATCGAACTGAATACCTACATATTAGGAGGGTACGAGGGAAGAAAAATAAGTACCTAGGAGGAAGTTCCTTTCAAATTTGAAAAATAAGTTGCACTGTTTGAATTTTGATGCCCCTGTCACCTTCCCCTTTCCCTATTTTGGTATTTTTTCTACTCTTTAGATTTATTCACATTAATCCAAGTCTATCATGCTTTTAATTTAGAAGATGAAATAACAGACCTGGAATAATTTCCAATGCACAGGAATTGTTGCCAGAAAAAGTGAAGGCGAAAATTTTTACAAATAAGTAATCAAGTTGAAAAAGCAAACCAAACGATTAGTGATGGTTTGAAAATATTTTTGGACCTCATTAGAGAGGGAAATTGCCTCCTTGCCTCTCGCTTGATTATACTACTGCTCCTTTGTAAATTTTTAACCTTCAAGTACACTGATCGACTTCAAGCTCAGATTTACAAAATTCTTTAAAGAAATCCTCACGAACGAATGAAATTTTGAGCCTAAAATCGATGATATCGTTCAAAAGCAAATTTTCCTGGCATTTTCGAATTTGTAACGAAATTTTAATTTACTTTGGTTAATCATTATATGTAGTTCATATTTATGAAATACTTCAGTTTCTTCCCTCGAGGAAATAAAATCATAAGCCCGAAATCGATGGTATTGCTAAAAAAAAATCATTCACATTTCGGGTTCCTCTCGAAATTTTAACCTGCCTTAATAAGTCGCTAATCCACTTGAAAAAAATTGATAAATTATTTTCTCTATTTTGACATTTTCTGTCGAATTTGCTCACATGAGCAGCTTGGAAAAATTCGCTGCGTACTATTATGCCAATCGTTTTTCAAAAGTTTGGTATTTTGGATACAAAATGAAGTCATCTACTCATAAATAAGAATTTTTTCAATCCTACGAAGATTAATATTGTTCCACAGAACAACTTTTATGCAAAGAATGGTCAAAATCAGTAAAAAAAATAGCATTCAAAGTGCCATAAAATGGCATTGTGCCAGTGCCTACCTGCCTAGTGAGAAAAACTCATATTCTGATTCGATGCATTGTTCCCTATTAAAAATTGGAAAAAGTTCTCCCCCATAACTTCAAAATGACTATTTCCTTGTATATAATTATCCAACTCTGACCCTTCCCCCCACCCCCTCCACCCCGAAGAAAGAAGATCATTATTAATTTCTGGAATACTTTTTCATACTCGAATTGCAGATTATAATAAGCCAATATGATTCAAAATTTGATTCTTACCTTATTGTTTCTGTCTGCTCAGGTCGAATGTCTGGAGTACTGTAATCCATTACCATCCGCAGTTCCACTTTGCTCTTTTAGTTATTCTGACCACGATGCAATATCAGCAGCGTTCAAAATTAGCAATAAATTCTTCTCAGATGATAAACTTGGTATAATTCTATGAACTTCACCTACGTATTTATCACCGACTCAGATTTATCCTCTGCAGAAAATTCTCTTATGAAATTTATTTCTTTATCTCCTACAGATTATCTCGAGCAACTTTCAAAAAACTGCAAAGAATCATTAGAAGAATCATATCTAGTCTGCGATAAAGCCGCCGAAGAGTTACTGAACAATATCAAATGGTGCTTTAGAATCGGCGTCACTTCATTATTCGCTTTCATTATTTCGCTCATTAGCATAGGCTGCGTTTACGATAGATTGATTCCATTTCTCGGTCTAGTCTGTTCGATTATTTTATGTTTATTATCGTTATTTACCTTGGTTTGGAAACAAATGGAACGTAGAGGTATACTGTGTGCTGCACATGGAATGAAACTTTCCATAAAAAGCGAAAATGACAATTGCGAGAAAAAAGTTGACTAGTATTTAGGATTTGAGATTGTTTAGCTGTGAATTTGTGATTTAATCGTAAAGTAATAATAGTAGTAAGGAAGTCACATATCTTACTATTATTATTCCATTAAATCAAAACAATGTTTTAATTGCATTGACGAAGCCAAGTTTGGCGAATGAAATTAGATTCAATGATTTCTTCACTACCCAGCACTTGCTCTTTACAATCAAACTTTTAGACTGCCTATAAGAATTTTTTAGTCATTCTTGACCTGTATTTTTTTGACGAAACAGCGAATTTTTGTTGAAAAACTATTTAGAGTAGGTCTATGTATTCATTTGAATCAAAATACATTCTAGTTCATGTAAAAGAACAATATTCGAACGAATTATATTTATTTAGATGATTCTTTTATAAAAATAATACTGATTAATCATAGAAAAAAGAAACGTATGACAACCTTTTAAATTCAAGAATCATGTCAAAATTTTTAATTTATTCAATAACGAAACATAGTTTTATTTACGATGTGATACTTAATTATGATCATGTATAACAATATTACTATCATAGTGATAAATTGAAATATATCGTTTGATTTGAAAAATATCGTAAATTGCAATCTGTGAAAGGAATAAAACGTATACATACAACCTGAAAGTTGATTAGGTAATTCATGCTTGGGTAACTGATCAGTGACGGTAAATATGGTAAAGATTTTTGTAACGTATAAAAAAAAGAAATGCACACCATAATAAAATAATATCGTTAAAATTAATTTTAAAACATTCTTCAATTTTACTAACCACAAGAGTAAAGCGAAGCCTTCACAACCTTTCCATTATAAACGTTATTTAGGTATAATAATTAAAGGTATACTTAATACGGCGTAATAATCGCCTTATTATCAGTATAATAATTTTTTAGACAAAAAAAAACACATTTAAACAACTTATTGATACGATGACCAGCATAAAAGATGATAAATAAAAACAACGATAAACGAAACGAAAAAAAGGAGTAAAAATAAATTGATCTAAAACGTAGGTATCGAAAATGAATAAGAAATATCTAAAAATAGACGAAAACGTAAAACAAGGAATAAAGAGACTAGCTTAAAAGGATTAGTCGAGGAATGTGAAAAGTTAGAATTACTACTTCAGCTGTTGTTTTTGTAATTCTTCTTGTAATTGAAGTATATTCTCGACTGGCTGAGGTTTGCCATCTTCACCGATTATACATGGCTGAATTAAACCTTCCCTGAAATTAACGAGAAACTGTTAAGTAACGAAACACAAAATACAATGATCTCGAATAATGGGAAGTGAGAAAACTGACTTGTGAATTTTATCGATGGCGTTGACCAGTTTCATAGCTTCGTATTCTTTTTGCTCCTCAGACATTGACTGCATAGGAGAAGGTCTCGGAGGATCAAAGCATCCAATAACCGGATTAATTCTAATGAAAATAAATATCACATTAGAAGACATTCAATCGTACGAAATATTTGAAAAAAATCAACGTACTGATCTTTGAATTCCTTGTACTCCTCAGTTTCGCTGTTTTCACTATCAGAAGAGTAATCCGGATTCATAGTAGCTTCATTTAATAATCCTCGCGATGCGAACATACCAGCAGCGTTACCAAAACCGGTATATTTTATCATACGGCTCACTGTGAAAAATAACCTCAATTTTAACTTCATTCAATATCCAATTCGATGTTCTAAAGAGACTTCAATACGTACCATTTTCTTTGCACAAGACGAATAAAAATTCAGCTACAGCATCTCTCAGATGAGTATTAGTGCCGGTCAACAACCTGCATAGACGATTACGTATCTTATTCCCATCTTCGGGTTTTTTCATCACGTCTCGTAAAGGTGGCAAGACACGCATTCGTATATGTTTACGTAGAAATTTATGAGTCCTGGAACCTTCGGTGAGTACTTGAAGGACCGGAGATAAGGTTTCAAACGATGCACCTTCGCTGCTAGATAATCTGTTTTCAAGGAAATTAATCATAACGTCGATAGCTTCGGAATTAAAATCGTCTTCTTCTTGAGGCATTAACATTTCGTAAGAGGTGGCCGGCATATTCGTAAGAAGATTTATTATATTACTGCATAACTTATCCTGGACGTGAGGAGGAGTCGAAGATAAGAGTAATTCGCGTAATATGGTGATTAATCTATCCGAGGGTTCGAATTCGTCTTCTGTACCCAACGGTAAAACTCTAACGGTCAAATTGAATAATACTTTTAAAATTTCACATGACAGTTCCACAGCGTTTTCCTGTAAAATACGCTTTCATTAGTACAATTCTTAATTAATTCCGGGAGAATTAGAATTATTCTCGTTTACTAACATCTAACGCTGGAAAATACTGTAAATGATTGTCATGAGAATATCCACCGCCTTCTTTCAAAATGAAATCCAACGCTTCCATTAGATAAGTAAGAGCATGCAATTGCTCTTTCAATTGAGCCCTGAAATAATCAAAAAGCATTAAAACATACGAATTTATCACGCTTTTCGTTCGACGATCACTTACCTCACTTCAGCTTTATAAACTGTTATCAAAAATAACAACTTCATATCGAAATATTTAATCAAATGCGGTATATTGGCCTCTGGATGCAATCTCAATCTACGAATGATACCATCTAAAGTTCCATTAGAAGCACATATCGTCTGCACTTTGGAACTATTGTAAGTCATATTGCATAAACATTTCAAAGCTTCGACGATAACTATAAACTCAATTCGAATTAATACATTGCAAAAGAAACGATATCCATTAAAATCGTAAAACTTACCAGCATATTCTTTAAATTTATCCACTTTCTCAGCATTGCTGCCTTTGAGAGCTGCATGTTCGAGTAATTCTTCGATTCGTTGATCGTTGATGAACTTTTCTAAATTAGCTTTGTCTCGACTGTAATTAAATACTCATTAGGGTTGTAAGATACATTATTATTGATCAGTTAGGATCAAATTACCTTAAAATTCGAAGCGTTTTCAAACACAATTCGTGAATACTTTCGTTGTTTTTCTCTTTCAAATGTTTGAAAACTATGGTCCATAGACGTTGCAGAACGTTGTCTTTTTCGAGATGATCGAACGTGAAGGTTTCCTTAGCCTGTGAATAAGCTGCGATTAATGAATTTTCTATGAAATACGTGGCATATTAATTCGAAAATTACCTGTTCAGTGAACATTGTTAAAACTGATTTGATATCTTCCAGGGTACCATCTTCCATACGAATTAAGGAAATGTTATCCATGGTTACAACCTATGAACGATTACTAACGCAGAATAATCGAGTAAAAGCGTACGTATTTAATTAGGTCATTAACTTGTAGCGAGTGGAATATAAAAATTTTCAAAAAATTGATTTATCTCGATTTTCTCCGCAATCGCCGCCCCATAAACACAAAACATATAACAAGATTAAATTTCAAGCTTAGAAGACCTTACAAGGTTGTGTGGATGTTCACTGACGTCATTCAGCATTCAACCAATCAACGCGCGTTATTTATTTACGTCATTGTAATTGAACCAATAGGAAAAAATATTGAAAAATAGGGGTTACTGGATAATTTTCACCTTGATTTGTTTATTAACCTTTTGTTTTCCAGTAATTCCATTCCAGAATTGCAAATTTTTTCAATTAAAACGTTTAATTTATGTATTTAATTTATGTAACTAACGTTGAATTATGATGGAATAACATTAATTATTATGATCCAACAAACTGAAAGAAGAAATATCAACATCAAATCAAAATGGAGGTAAGATTCATTAAAACTGATCGTAAATGCATGAAAAACGAGTAGGCTCTTGGTAGCTACTGGATACTGGATTTGATTTGATCGTATTGGTATTCTTTATTCAAAATAGCAAATTTGGATTGAAAATGATCTGTTTTAGCTCTTGAAGTCGACACTAATGTTGGAAAGAATTCAGACTATTGTTTTCAAACACCACAAAGATCCTACAGCTTCAAAAAGATCCATTCCAATCTTCCAGTCGATAAGCTTCCTAATTTTCCATCCAGTGAACGAAGACTTCATAATATTTGTTTCTTAGTACCAGGTAAATAATACCAAAAAACTATTCTTTAGGTAACGTATTCGACTACTCGAATAATGATATGAGAAATCGCAAATATTACAATATACCAAACAATGATACGAAATATTTAGATACCCAGTTACCACTACTACCCTCCGAAGCCTTCAAAGGTAAATATTCGTATTCGGTTAAATATAAGAACATGATCTCACCGGGAGTAATTCATTTCCCCAATACTTTGCCGAAATTTAGACTAAAACGTTTGAAATGACATACCACGATTATGTAACATCTCTGTAAATATAACTGTATGATTACGATATCCCCGCCCTCGATGACTAAAATGCTATTTTGGTCCTGAAGAATGGTCCGGCTAAATAATAAAAGCTCGTTGTAGGTGGTTTTGAATATCAGTTTGAATTTTCAAAGTGAGCACAATCGTGTACTTGTGACTTGTGTTTTTTCTCGTTCTTATTTCGCGTAAAATTTCATTAATTCAACATGTCGTTGGAACGTGCCGTTCGTGCTAAAGTAAGTTTCATTATTTCGTTTTCATTTCCAAATGGGATTTTGATCAAGCTTTATTAACCGTTTTATTATTTTATTAGATCGCCGGTAAACGCGATCCTCAACAAGACAAAGAAGCTCAAGAATGGGTTGAAGCCATTCTTGGCCGAAAATTCCCCTCCGGCGTTGCTTATGAAGATTACCTCCGCGATGGCGTCGTTTTGTGCGAATTAATGAACAAAATTTCTCCCGGAAGTATCAACAAAATCAACACATCTGGTGGAGATTTCAAAATGATGGAGAATATCAACAAGTAAATTGAAGTTTTATTTAATCCAGTTGACCCATTTTTGATCGAGTGATAATGAATCGATTGAATTTCCAGATTCCAAGCTGCTTGCAAAGCTTACGGTGTAGCTGATCTTGACACTTTCCAAACTGCTGATTTATGGGAAAGGAAAGATATTGCTCAAGTTACCACCACATTATTTGCTTTAGGAAGAGCTGTGAGTAGATTTTTTTGAAGTTTTTGCATAAATTAGTTTGATAAAAAATTATAGTTCGACTTTTGAAATTTTCATAAGCTAATTCCACTTTAATGATATTGCTTCTTTTTTTTTACCAATTGGGTGACTTGAATTGGAGTTGATTGTTGATTCAGGATGTTAGCGTTTGAATTACTTTTTGTTCATTCTTTGATTAAAATGAATCAAATTTCTTAATTTATTCCAAAAAGAAAATTTTAAATGCCTAATGAAATATTACATAATTTGAGAAATAGGTTGTCGTTTCGCCTATCTGATTGTGTCATTGAAAATTATCAAAATTTTAAAATGATTTTTTTACTAAATTTTTTTTTATTAAAATTTTGAATTTTTTAAAGTTACCTAATGTTTGGAAATTTTTTTTAGAGAAATAAAATTTTGGAATTTAAAAAATAAAATTTTGGTTAATTTTTGTGCATAGATTGTAATTTTTTTCAATTTAATAAATTTTGAATTTATTTTGAAAATTTGATATAAAAAATCATGCTAAATATAGGTACTTAGTGTTCATAAACATAGATGCAAATAACAAAAACAATCTTCAACTACTACTCCGACGTCATTCAACTTCACATGAGATATTTTCAATGCACAAATTTTATTCCACGAATAAAAAAAACTAAAAAAAAAACCCTCCCGTATATAGGTTCTTGTCGCCAAAACTGCAATAAAAAACATATTTATTCGCTATAAAAAACATGTTTATGGCCTTCGAGGTAGGTACAAGCTTTTATCCCTTGAAAACCCTACGTTCTCGACATCTCGACTGACTTTTTCAAACACTAGTAAAACCACGATGAATATTTAATAAAACCATTAATTTGTAATTCGAAAAAAACTGAAAAAATTCATTAAAAATATCTAAAATAATATTAATTACGTTATTTTTGAGAGTTTTTGGATACCATCCAAAGTACTCGTACTTGCCAAAGCGTGTCATAAATAAGTTGTGAAGTCGCGTTTTGCTATGGAATGTTGGTACTTTTAAAAATAGTTAATCATAAAAAAGCCTGTCCGATGGAAGCTTGAAATATTACTGTGCTCGACTATTATCAATCACATTACCCCAGTACGATTTGGCTATCGAGAAAATTTTCCTAGAATTATTTTTTTCATGCCAATTCAGCCGAATACGTATTTTTAAAATCCCATTTTCATTTTTGTAGACCTACAGACACCCAGAATGGACTGGACCCTACCTAGGACCCAAACCATCTGAAGAATGCAAACGTGATTTCACCGATGAACAATTGAAAGCTGGACAAAGCATCATTGGTTTACAAGCCGGTTCCAACAAAGGTGCTACCCAAGCCGGACAAAATATGGGCGCAGGCCGTAAAATCTTATTAGGAAAGTAAATAATTCCATACGAGTTTCGACGATTGATTGGAGTGTTTTTACATTAATTTATTCTCATTTACTTATTTTTTTTTTAAATCGTAACAGATTGTAATTATTTACCGGGTACTGTGCATTTTTGTATATAAATTCGATATAGATGGAAGTTCAGAGCAGTTTGTAATTTTTTTTACTACGTTTAATGTTGATAATCTTTTGAATAAAACGTAAAAACCGACGAACGAATTTTATTTTTACGAGTACTTTTGATGAGGTTATTTAACTTTTACATTCATTATGAGTTGGTAACTGAAACACGTGATAGGTATTTAACATTGGGTTAATATTAATCACCTATATTTGAATTTCTATTTTTCTTTCATAAATATTTGTAATTTTTTATGACTTATTTAAAATCAAGGTTTTTGGGTGACATTGCTGTTACGTATTTGCTCGTAAATCTTCTCGTTATTGGACATTTCAGGCTTATTTTTAGAGCCTAAAATCCGTACCCAAGGTCAGTTTCGCGACTAAACCCAATACATCTGTCAGCGTTGTATTAAAGGATTATCAAGTCTCTTGTCTACCCACCCCAATGAATCATCCTAATTTGGCATTTGAACAAGTTAACGAGATCCACGTGGTCATTTCGGACATAACGATCATGACTGATGGGTTCTTTGTAATAAATTTGTATCTAGTAATTTCTAGATAAACGGTCTAGACTATTTTTCAAATTGCTCAAGTACAATGTTGCCCTTCGAAAGACAAAGAACTCAAAACAATGATTTTTTAATGTGTATGTAATCATAATATTATACCTAAGCATTTGGCAACGAAGCAATGCTCTTAAGATGGGTACTTAGCTACCTAGTGCCTATGACGACTGAAGTGGTTTACTTGGAGATGGTATTTACGAGTATAACTGAATCGAATTAAGATACATATTAATTAAGTCCATTTAGGTAATAAAATATGCAGGTGATTTGTCAGTGCTGCCCTGTTGACAAAAAAATTGTATTTTAAGCGGATTTCTTTTTGCCTTGAGTGAATTCACCGAGAATGAGCTATTGTATGATTAAGCTGCCAAAACACGAGCGTGAGGTTTGTGAAAAAATAAATTATCAGGAATCAGGGTGTCTCAAAGTTTTTTCGACCAAAATTCCAAGTTGAAAATTCATTTCTACCTCGTTTTTTTTTTTTTTATTGTATCAGATGATAAAGTCTACAGAATGGTTTTGAAAAGATGTTTTCCTTTGAAAAACTGAGTTTGGAGAAGGGAGAAAGATGCACAGTAGAGAAAAAATTCAAATTGGAAAATAAAATAAATGATAGAAATGATGCTTTCAGCGGAGATTTCATCTACATTTTTTTTCCAAATTACAAATTTTTTCTTTCGAGTTTTTTCTTATTTTTTCAGGGAGGGAGGGATATAATATACAAATGAAAATTTTGTTACTTACCCAAGAGCATACCACGGTATACTAATTTTAAAATCATTTTCATTCGATTTCCAACTTGAAAAAAAAATCAATTTCAGCTCCAAAAATTGTTAAAATTTTCAAAATTAGGTTTTTGAAATGTTAGAAAATGTTTGAAATACGAGAAAACTTCTTCAAGTTATGAAAAAAATGAAGTAGATATTCATTAGAAAATTGCTGAGAATTGCTCTAGATCGATAAATTGTTCAAAATTCCGCAGAACTTTTTGAGAATATGAAAAAAATGTTTCAAAATTCAAGAAAAATTGTACATGGGTATCTTTTTAAAAAATTTTATTATAATAAAACAGATAAAAACTGATAATGATAAAGTCATTCAAAACAAGAGTTCGAAAATTTATACCTAAAATATCAATAAATTGCTTCATATATCAAGTATGTATAGGTATCTAGAAAGTTTTTAAAAATGAAATGAATATTTTGTTAAGGCAACAACAATTGAATCTCAATGAAAATCGTGTAATAATGATGCAAATTTCATGAAAAAAGTGAAAAATTTTGCAAAATTGACTCCAAGTACATATTTTAAAAATGTGAGAAAAATGGTTGAATTTTTATGAAAATTTATTGAAAATAACGATAAAAAATGTGATTGTTTCGAAATTTCAACTAATTTTTGCTATATTTGAGTTCATTATATTTACAGGCAATTTCAACTTTCAAACATTTTTATGAGATTTTTTTCAGTATTTTTTCCGATATCACAATTTTTTTAATAATTTGATCCATTTTTGCAATTTTTATAGCAACATAAAAAGATTTCAATTGTTCTAAAGTCAGGGACACACTGAACTTGGGTTATTGAAAGGGACAAAAAACCAAATTCTGATTTTCTCACCTCACAATACCTTTTTTCTATTTTCTGACTCAAAATGAAAATTTTTCAAAAAATCGTCATTTTCGAAAAAAATTTCATCAATTAAGTATTTCAATATCATTTCGATTTTTGTACTTTTTCAAATTTAGTTTGCTAATATTATACTTATTAGTGAAATTTTTGCAGCGGTGGACGCGGACTTAACAGGTGACTCAGAAATAGCTCCCTCCATAATAAAATTTTAATGGTCTGTCGAGCACAAAAATAACGAAATAACGAAAAAAGCACACAAATTTGACTGCACCTTCACAAGTAGGGGTGGGAACCTTCGTATAGCACGTGCGGTACCAGTGGAAACACTCCGAAAAAAGTTTATGGTACCGCTCAGAAAAATTTTCTCTGCTAGAGGACATTGGGAATTTGTCTCCTCTCCTTCTATGGACTGAAAATGGTTTGTAAAATGTTGGAAATATGGTTATCTTTTGCTTTTCGAACGTATTTTTTTTTTTTTTTTTGCTTTGGCAATACTCTTCCCTCGTTTTCTATAAAATATGTCTGTATTTTTGAAAAATTCTTTCGCAGAACACATCATTTTTCGATTTTTTTCGCACAAACTTCGCTTTCTGCCATTTTTTGAGATATTTAGACTTTTTTTAGGGAAAATCAAAAAAAAAATTGTCATAAAAAATGAATTTGTTGGAATTCGAACTTCTTGGCTAAATTTTTTTTGTATACTTAAGTAGTTATATTTTTTACCAAAAGTGAGATTAGACATTCTGGGTCAACTTCTCAGGAAGTTTTCAATGAACTTGGAAAAGTTCCAAAATCTAAATCCAAAAAAAATGCAAAAATTCGTTATCATTTAAAGAAACGGAAGAAAAATTTTCTAGGTGGGGGGGGGGGAGGTAGTCAAACCTTGAAAATTCTGGCAACACTGAAAAATCCAAGTTGCTACCACTGCTCACGAGGACGAAATTCTGACATTTTTTTCGTGCACTTTTCTATGAATTTTCCAAATTCTTATTCAAAGATAGTCTGTTTTTTTCATACTGTACAAAAAATCGTCAACAATTACGTCTCATTGCATACGTGGCGTCTAAGTAATTTTTATTTTCGTTCTTTGTTTCAATTATTAATATCCATAAAGATGTCCTGAAATCAGAGCTAGGAATATTAGTACTTGTATGCGTGAATTTAGGAAAATATAACGGAAGAGAACTTTTTTTATTTCATTTGAAAAGAAATTTACAAATGTAATTAATCGAAAATGATTGAAACATCTTATAAATGCATATGATATGCAATATTTCCAGAATCGACGGTATCAGGAATATCAACGATGGTTTGAGATATCGGATCTCTCGAATATGATCCGCTTGATGTCACAAAATTGTGCGCACTGCAAAAGACGAAGCATTAATTACTCAAATTATACACAACTGTTATAAAAATTAGATCAATCTTACTCACAACTTCACTAATTTTACGTTAATATTAGACAACATGGCATTGAATTTAGCCTTTTCTAGTCCCGTGACACCGGGAACTTGAGTCATCTGCTCATGGCATGAATCGATAACAATGATCCTCACTGGCTGGTTAACAGTCTATTAAAAATGGAAATGGTCTCGTTAAGATTATACAATGATGCGTTTCTGATCGCATTAAAATCAAAATTATTCACATACCGAGATACTGACACGAAAATGACGGTTATTTTCGCCAAATCTCGCGTACGATGCCAAGACATGCAACCCATACGTGGTAGAATTATACGTAATATTATCCGCGGTGCCTTGATCTGAGTCTCTATATATGCGAGTATTTATAGCTGGATCTTGATCCGTTGGGATGAAACTGAGCTCATATAAAACGCGGTGTACAAAAATCTTGAACTTGACGAATTCGTTACCAACAAATTCATTCGGAATCTCTAAATTTCGGAGGAAATTAGAAACACTGCTCGCCAAAGCTGCAATGAAAGATCAACCTTTAGACTTTAGTAACAATTCTTCTTTAAGACCAATAAGATTTGACTTACTTTCTATTTGTAATGCGTTCAGTAAGATGGATAATTGTTCTTGATCACACATCAATCAGATTGAGATTACAACCTAGAAACTACAATTATATCAATTACAATTATTACAATTGCAATTCATACAGATTGGAAGATGCTAAAGGATCCACTCCAAGTCTCCAACACACGAAAACAGAATCACGGCTAACCTATAAGTGTAGACTACCACTGTACACAAAAAGGTAACTTTCGTCCTGTCTGTGAATGTGCACCATATTTCGTGATTATGGAGGATTCGTTTTTATAATCGGTACCCTAAGTATGGAATTTTGAATTCAATTCACTGAAATCTGTGTTCCAAATTCCAATTGAAGGGAACCCAGAGGGAAGATGGACTGAGGGAGTTTAATTAAATTGCCAACCACAACAATTAAAGAAAGGAAAAAATTGAAATTTTTTCTAATAGTTGTAATCAGTCATCGGAAACAATGAAACAAAACGCGTTTTGGTAGTGGTATTGGTAGTGGTTTTGTTTTTTCAATCGTATTGGTATTGGTATTGGTTTTGGTTTTGTTTTTCTCAGCGTTTCGGTATTGGTATTGGTTTTGGTTATGGTATTTTGAACGTTTTGTTTTTCGTTTTTTTTCGTTTCATTTCGTTTTGTTTTTTCTGTTTTTTTTTTCAAGGGGGTAGGGGACGAGTGTCTTGTTTCCCGAAAATGCTCTGGTGGAGGCTCATTTTTTTTCGTTTTTTTTTGTAAGTCCATTATCAGAGACGTTCAGAGGTCCAAATTTTTTTCCAATCGTAATTTTTACACACCAACATTTTTTTTCTCAACTAAATTTTTTTCAAAACGCAATTTTACACACCTAAATCTTTTTTCTCAACTAAATTTTTTTCTAAACGTTATTTTTACACACCAATATTTTTTTACACAACAAAATTTTTTTCGAAACGTAATTTTCACACATCTAAATTTTTTTCTCAACAAAATTTTTTTCAAAACGTAATTTTCACACACCTAAATTATTTTTCTCAACTAATTTTTTTTTCAAAACGTAATTTTCACACTACAATTTTTTTTTTGAAACGTAATTTTTTCACACCAAAATTATTTTTCTTAGCTAAATTTTTTTCAAAACCCACAAAACGTAATTGTAAAAATTACGTTTTGAAAAAAATTTAGTTGAGAAAAAAAATTTAGATGTGTGAAAATTACGTTTTGAAAAAAAATTTGTTGAGAAAAAAATTTAGGCACGTAAAAATTACGTTTCGAAAAAAATTTTGTTGTGTAAAAAAATTTTGGTGTGTGAAAATAACGTTTTGAAAAAAATTTTGTTGAAAAAAAAATTTAGGTGTGTGAAAATTACGTTTTGAAAAAAATTTGGTTGAGAAAAAAATTTAGGTGTGAAAAAATTACGTTTTGAAAAAAATTTAGTTGAGAAAAAAAATTTAGGTGTGTGAAAATTAAGTTTTGAAAAAAATTTGGTTGAGAAAAAAAATTTTGGTGTGAAATAATTACTGGACCTCTGAACGTCTCTGATAATGGACTTAGAAAAAAAAACGAAAAAAATGAGCCTCTACCAGAGTATTTTCGGGAAACAGACACTCGTGGGAAGGGGTCGATTTTTTTTACAAAACACGTCAAATTGGTGTATTTCAATTCAATTTTACCTTTACGACTGATTGAGTCATCAACAAACGAATAAACAATACCTATTCAATTCATTATTCAACTCAACTCAACATAGGATTAACGAATTAAAAATACACCATACACGGTACTGACACTACCGACAGTACCGACACAAACAAATTACAAAAAATCTAAAATAAAGGGAAATAAAGGGGGAAAAACAAAAAATTGAAAAAAACAGATAAATACCAAAACAAAACAAAACGAAATTCGTTTTGATAGTGGTATTGATAGTGGTTTTGTTTTTTCAAGCGTATTGGTATTGGTATTGGTTTTGTTTTTTTTTTCTTAGCGTTTCGGTATTGGTATTGGTACTGGTTATGGTATTTCGGGATTTTAGCGTTTTTTTTCTGTTTTTGCTTTTCGGTATCGGTTTTGTTTCCGATGACTGGTTGTAATGGGCGTTCAAAGTTTTTAGTTACGTATATTTCTATGATTATTTTGCCCCAACTTAAAATTTGCTCTCGGGGTTGAGGAAGTGGACTCAAAATTGAAAAATTTTCAACAGTATCGACTACCGAGTGAGGTATTTAATTTTTTTTTTTTTTTACCCGCCAATCCGTTTTTTGAGTCATTTTGACTCCAGATGCAAAATTGAACTCTAGGGGAGGCGGGATGGGACCAAAAATGAAATTTTCTAATTTTATCGAGTGAGATATCGAAATCCCCTTGAGCGTTAGCTCACAATAGGTATTATAGTTTTGTGAAAATACCTACTCTGAAATAAAAAAGTAATTTTCAACTTGTTTATTCGGGAAAATAAATTCAATACTGAATAAACTCAACGTAGTCCAGGTAAATAAGAGAAAAAATGTACCAAACCCTCCAAAAACTGGTTTTTCGTGAATATCTCCTCAAATAAGCATCAAAATTGAAAAATAGTTATGAACAATCTTGTTTTACGTGTAATTTCCTATCAGAAGGTTTTTTTATGTTCAAAAACACTCACTTCCTTGACCAAAAATTAAGAGTAAAAACACCGATTTTTCAACAATTTACAGTAAGTATTTTTTGAAAAAATCAAAACTTTTGTGATTATCACCTCAAATAAGCCTCAAAATGGAAAAATGGTTATAAACAATCATGTTCTACGTGTAATTTCCTATCAGACAGGTTCGTTTTTTTTTGGAAAACACGCGCTCTTTTTCTTAAAAATTAAGGGCGAAAAACGCCTATTTTTCCAATATTTACAGTATTTTTGGAAATTATGGAAATACGAAGTTGAAAGTATGTACCCAAAATTATACCAGTGAAGAGTAATTTTTCATACATGCTGGTAGGGTATGCCAAAAAAAGTCACTGCAAGAATTTCAACCCCTACCGTTAATTATAAGGGAGGTTATTGAATACTGCATTTAAAGAATCGAGGTTGTGGAAAGAAAAAGTTCTTTAGTTTAAACACGATGTTATATTGCTCATTATTGGTGATTCGAAACATTTCTTTGCGTCGCGTCGCGTCGCACAGTGTGCCAAATGCACAAGCTAGGGTGAAATGGCTCGATTACTCAAAATCGCCAATCGGGTTGAAAAAAAGTGCACCGTGGAATAATACCTTGAAGTGTCTACTTTCACGCTGTTTTTTCAGAATTTGAATTTTTTTGAGTATTTTCGAAATACTTACCCTTGAGTGAGGAGGTGAAAAATTGAGATTTTTGAAGTTCGCGGAATAAAGGCGATATGGGTGTCGGAATGTAGGTTCTGAGGGGCGCTGATTCCGATTCCGGAACTCGTTTGACCCCAAAACCAAAATTGAGCCCCCTAGAGGGAGAGAGGGGCCTAAAATTTTGAAAAATACGATATGGGTGTCGAAATATAGGTTTTTGGGGGCGCTGAATCTTATTCCGGCATTAATTTCAACCAAAAATCAAAATTGAGCCCCCTAGGGGGGAGAGGGTCTCAAAATTTTGAAAAATACAATATGGGTATCAAAATGTAGGGTTTCCAGACCGCTGGATCTCATTCCGGCACTATTTTAACCCAGAACCCAAAATCGAGTCCCTCAGGGGGGAGATAGGGGCCCAAAATTTCAAAAAATACGATTATACGATATTAGTATCAACATGCATGGTTTCAGGGGCACTGATTCTCATTCCAGTACTCATTTGATCCAAATACCAAAATTGAGCCCCCTAGAGGGAGAGAGGGGCCTAAAATTTTGAAAAATACAACATGGGTATCAAAATGTAGGTTTTTGGGAGCTCCGATACATTCCAGTAACTCTTAAATAAAAAAAAAGACTTTGCCCTCTGTAAAGGTAGCATTATCCAAAATTCTGAATATTACACATGGTACCTATTCAAAATGAAAGTTTTTTATGAGTGCTAATTTTCATTTTAAAAATAATATAAACTTTTTTTTTTTTTTTTTTCCTTTGGTGGGTTCAGACTACTAGGTCTATCAGCCCATGCAAATAACACAGAATAATTTAGAAACGTATATTGCGGTTTGAATCGCATATATACCAACTATATTTACTTTACTGATTTCAAGGTTGAAAAATTCGTCATTCGATTTTTCAGCTTATACATACAGTATGACATAAAAGTCTTGTCCACGAAAAACACTTCTCGATTACTCGAAACTGAAAAGAGATATAGGGGTGATTCAAGCGGCAATGCGTTCCTGGTGACAAGGGCATTGAAAATTGATAATCAAATTTTCAGCCCTACCAACAGGGTGTCCACAAATGGAGAAACCGGTTTTGGTCAAAAAATTGGGGTCTGGGTTTTTTATGGAAATGAAGTCTACACACTGAGACGATTAAAATGTGATATTTTTTTTTGGAAACCGGTTCAATAATTTGCAACCAGTTGTCAAAAAATCTCAAAAATGAAATGGGGGTCTGCGTTTTTAATGGAAATGAAGTCTACACACTGAGACGATTAAAATGTGATTTTTTTTTTGGAAACCGGTTCGCAAATTTGCAACCGGTTGTCAAAAATTCTCAAAATCGAGATTACAAAAAAATTTCAAATAAAATTTGTACAGCTTTAAAAACTCAAGATTGCCAGTGAACTCATTTTTTGAACCGGTTTATCCTCTGATACTTGCTGTCAATTTCAACAACAAGAAAAAGAGATGGAGAAAAATTTCAAATGAATTCGCAACCAGTTATCAATATCACCTGAAATTGAACCGGTTTCCAAAAAAAAAATCACATTTTAATCGTCTCAGTGTGTAGACTTCATTTCCATTAAAAACGCAGACCCCCATTTCATTTTTGAGATATTTTTGACAACTGGTTGCAAATTATTGAACCGGTTTCCAAAAAAAAATATCACATTTTAATCGTCTCAGTGTGTAGACTTCATTTCCATTAAAAACGCAGACCCCATTTCATTTTTGAGATATTTTTGACAACTGGTTGCAAATTATTGAACCGGTTTCCAAAAAAAATATCACATTTTAATCGTCTCAGTGTGTAGACTTCATTTCCATAAAAAACCCAGACCCCAATTTTTTGACCAAAACCGGTTTCTCCATTTGTTGACACCCTGTTGGTAGGGCTGAAAATTTGATTATCAATTTTCAATGTCCTTGTCACCAGGAACGCATTGCCGCTTGAATCACCCCATATCTCTTTTCAGTTTCGAGTAATCGAGAAGTGTTTTTCGTGGACAAGACTTTTATGTCATACTGTATATCATCTTCGCTCTCGTCATTCCCATCGCAAACAAGAATTCTCGCCTCACTCGGTAGTTATTTCAACTTTAAAATCAGTGAAGTTTTCTTATAACGTAGGTAAATATAGTTGGTATGTATGCGATTCAAATTTTATATCATTTTTAAAATGAAAATTAGCGCTTATAAAAAACTTTCATTTTGAATACCATGTGTGATATTCAGAATTTTGGATAATGCTACCTTTACAGAGGGCAAAGTCTTTTTTTTTATTTAAGAATTACTGGAATGTATCGGAGCTCCCAAAAACCTACATTTTGATACCCATGTTGTATTTTTCAAAATTTTAGGCCCCTCTCTCCCCCTAGGGGGCTCAATTTTGGTTTTGGGGTCAAACGAGTTCCGGAATCGGAATCAGCGCCCCTCAGAACCTACATTTCGACACCCATATCGCCTTTATTCTGCGAACTTCAAAAATCTCAATTTTTCACCTCCTCACTCAAAGGTGAGTATTTCGAAAATACTCAAAAAAATGCAAATTCTGAAAAAACATCGTGAAAGTAAACACTTCAAGGTATTATTCCACGGTGCACTTTTTTCCAACCCGATTGGCGATTTTGAGTAATCGAGCCATTTCACCCTAGCTTGTGCATTTGGCACACTGTGCGTCGTCGTAAGGATTCAAAAACGATATGTCAGTTAATCCGGTTAAGAGGTGAGGGGTGAAATTCAAAATTTTGAAAATTTTCATGTTTGGTGTCAAAAATTAGGTTTTTTGGTATACCAATTACAATTTTGAGATTGTTTTTTATGAAAAATCAAAAGGAGCTCCGGAAAAGCATCGGCAAAAGTCATAATTTCTATTTGCATAATTTTGGTTCAAAGGGGAAGATAATTCAAAATTTTGGTATATTTTTTTTTGTTCCAACTTCTTTAATTTTTTTTTCAACGTCAATATTTTTATTAATTTCAAACCTTTAAAAATGAATTATTCGATATCTTCTTGGTCACAGTTTTACAACTCCTTTTGGTATTTTTCCTTTTTGAGGCTTATTTGAGGAGATATTCACAAAAGTTTCAATTTTTTCAAAAAATGCTGTAAATTGTTGAGAAATAGGTGTTTTTTACCCTCAAGTTTTTGTTAAGGAAATTAGTGTTTTTTAAAAAAAAAAAACCTTCTGATAGGAAATTACACGTAGAACTAGATTATTCATAACTATTTTTCAATTTTGAGGCTTATTTGAGGAGATATTCACGAAAACCCAGTTTTCAGCAGACATTTACCCCTTCCCTGGGGCTAGTGAAGGGTTATGGGGTATCCATTTTAGTATGTTGTGTAGTAGACCATTACGAACGTGAAACGCGAAAAAAATCAGCATTGAATTTTTGGGGGTTAAATCCTAAAATAACTGGACTAACCAGGTTTTAACCTAAATTAGAAAATTTCGATTTTATACGTATAAGATCCATGTCCCCTCACCATCCCTTACATCATTGCCTAATATTACAGCATCATTCAAGATTAAATTTATTAAACTATCTCCAATTTTTGGCTCATTCGGCGCAAATTTCTCCTTGTAACAATCGAACAAAGCCCCAAACCCAAGGAAAAAAGAACAAAGAAAATTCTACCGCAATATAACGTAACTTTCGAATTTTTTCATCGCGTATTTTCAGCTCGAACGAACAGATTTTTACGAATTCAACGAAAGAGGTCATTCCAAAACAGAGATTTTTGGCATCGGTGCGACGAAGCGTGATCAGATGTAAATAATTAAGCATCACAAAGTGCCGATGAAAGGTGAACACAGTTAAAGAATATTCGATTTTCGCGTGGCTGCTGTCTCGCGGCTCGAGCCATTATTTACAAATGGACTACCCATACATTGGTCAAAATTTCTCCGACGCTGATCGAATGTTTCAAATCGCCTTTGAAAATTTTCCTCTACGTAAAACGTATTTAGATTTTATGTCATGTTTACACTGACGCTGCGATTGCTTTGGAACGTATTCAAATGTCAGAGTCGTGCTCGAAGATGGCCTCGAAGTCGAGATGTTCCAAAAACCATAAAAAGAACTGGAAATAGACCATGAGAGAATTTCAAACGTCGTCGAATCGTATTGTATCGAGAAAGTAGCCCACATTTCGCTACCGAATGAATCCAAGGAGATAGTTCGCCCATCATAGGCTATAAATCCCCTTTATAAACGTATAATCAGCATTTACTTAGCAACGTGGTCAAGAACCGTACCACAGGCGATGTTGTCGTAGTACGTGTGTCCGCCAACGTAATGAACCACGATATGATCTACAATCCGTGAAAGTATCCTCGAAATCGGTAAAATGTACCGTAACAATAATTCCTCCCTGTTTGGGGCTCGTGTACGGAGCTTTTGCGTTGGCGGCTTTCATCTTGTAGTATGTTTTTGGCATATGACTGCGAGCTGTTCGACGTACCTACGTGTGCGAGTAAGTGTGTCTGGTACAATACGTACAATAAATGAGATAAACTCCGTCACTTCTATAAACACCAGTACGTATCATTTGCTAGGACATATTCATATCTAAAAATAAATTCGTTTCGAATACGATGAGATTTTAATCCGATGCATGCGAAATTGAAATTACCCGAAGCGCCATCGCAGAAGCATGGATTTTACAATGTATTCTCTATGACGATGCTTTCCAACGCACATTGTTTTCAGGTTAAGAATTTCCGACCCCGAGACCCTGAGAAAAGGAACGTGAGAGACGAGAGAGGTAAAGAGAAAGATGGAAAGTTCGGTTAGCCAAATACTCGTAATGCTCATGTAATTGTTATGTCACGAGATTCGAATAACCAATTATCGTCGTCCGGTGAACTTTCAACAGATGTCTCGATGAAAATTCGGAACGTTTGCCAGATTTATTAAACGGTTCGAAATTAGTATTTTTTTATGCATCGCGGTATTGATTGTTTTTTAAGCTGTCGTAAACACTCGCGAAACATTATCGATATAAAACGTGTGTCGCTGTTGTAGGATTTTTCCGTATTCGAGTTACGAGTTGGGCTGAGTTTGGCAAAGAGAGGATTTTTCTAGAAAGCGGCGATGAGTTGGATCGAGTCGATGTGCCAATTTGAGATTTTTTTTAAAAAATATTCGAGTTAGCGTTGCGTGCTGCTCCGATGCTGTTGAATGTACCTTGAAGGGTGTCTGGGTGTAATATTTTATGGTGCATTTTTACGACATTTTTTTTCGAGAGATTTTTTGCATCATGATTTTATATGATTGTTATGAGAATAGATGTTTTCATTTCGTTCTTTCTGGAAATTTTTTTAAACCGGTGTGAAAAAAGTGAAAAATTATTGGCATTTATAACGCGAGTCGTGGAAAACCCATTTTTCATTTTGGATCAAAATTTTAGGTATAAAAAGTCATTCGTTGTTGTTGAATGATTTAAATTGGATTTTTCTCCCTGTTTGATGATTTTTTTTACGTTGGTATTTTTGAGAACTTTTTTATTCTTGATTAGTGAAAAATCACTGATAAATAGTCGAAGTTGCTGCTAAGGAAAATTCAGCAAAGTTGACTGATTTTCTGTGAATTTTCATGATTTCCTTTTGGTGAAAATTTTTTGTTAAATTTCGCCTTGTGCGGCAATTCTTGCCGAGTTTCAATGATTTTTAAAAATAATTTTTATTGATAGGTATATGAAAGGAGAGAGCAGGTTATCGGGGTTGTTTATGAGTTTGGCTAAAGAATGGGATGGAGGGGGATCGCGGGGGGGGAATTTCCAAATGCTAATGGAAAACATACGAGGTAAATTTAAATTGGGTAGGTGGTGAGATATTTTAATTTTTTCTACAAAAAGTCATTCATAAGGTCTGATCCGGCTCCTTTTTTTGTTGACAAAATGAAATTTTTAGTAAAAAAATTTGATACAATTCGAAAATTAAATGAAGGTCGAAGTGGGAAACTTGCCCTTCCAAGGAAAACTTGCCCAAAATTTTGTCTCGGAAAAATTTAGGAAAATTGCATTTTAGTGATTTCGTCTTTCCCAAAAATTAATTTCATTTCATTGGGATATTTGAACTAAATGCCATGATAGAAAATTGTTTGAAATGCTTATATCGTAAATTATTAGGGTTGGAATTTTTTAAACTTTGAAAAATACGAAATTAGCGCTATAAACGAGTAGTTATAACGTACGAAAAAAAGAAAAAAAAACAATGAAATACTATACTTACCAATGATGGGTATCAAAATAAAGGTCTTTTCAAGCAGAGTATGAAAACCTTATTGAATGCTGGCTGAAATTGAAGTATATTAAATTAAGAAAATAAGTTTTTTTGCCAAATTCGGGTTCTGTTAATAGCAAAAACCAAGAAAAGTTATTTTTGGATTTTTTTTCAAAAAAAAGTTTAAACGACTGGAAGAAAACACGATTTAAGGAATGTTTTACTACTTTTGGGCAAAAATAGACATTTTCAAGCATTTATGACCAAAAAAAACGAAAAAGGCATTGAAAAATTTTACCATTCGACGCAGAATGACCTGATTCTTAAAGAAAACTATTGTATGTCGTATGGGGTAGGTACAGCAGAGATACCAAAAAAAAAAACATTTTCTTTGAAACTTCTAGCCCCACTCTCTCATTCAGAATCAGTGAAAAGTCACAGATAACTAGTCAGAATTGCAGCACAGGAAAAATAAGCAAAATTCACCAATTTTCAGCGAATTTTCATTGATTTTTAGCGATTTTTCACTAATTTTTCAGAAAATTTCATAAATTTTACCAACTTTTCAGTAAATTTTCACTGTTTTTCCAGTGATTTTTCTCGCTAATTTATTTTCAGTAAAAAAGTGTTCACTGATTTTCTCTTGTGCTGCAATTCTGACTGTTTCTCAGTGATTTTCGATAATTTTCACTGATTTATAATTGAGAGAGTATGAATTCCTACATTTGTTTATTGATCAATCAATTTTGAAGCAAATAATTTTAAATTTCATAAAATTTCAGTAGGTACGAATCATTAAATGAACTTTTTCAATAGGTACTTCGGTAAAATTTCGTTAACTTTTGTGAATGATTTACTGATTTTTATGATATTTGAAGCATTTTTCCAAAATTTCGGAATTAAGTTTTTTACATGGTTCAATATTTCAAAATACCTATAAATATTTTTATATCTTTAAAAAAAAATTTCTCGTTCAAAATACTTCTTATTGCTGTTGAACAAATCAATGAACATGGTTAACGTAAAACATCCAATACTTTCGAACGAAATCTCATTAGAGGTAAATGGTCAATTGTTCAAATTAAAAAACAAAATTAACCTGTCAAAAAACTCTAATTCTGATACCTCCCGATACCTAATATTTGAAATTCTAAAAAGTTTAAAATTTGTACCCTTTCTCTAAAAAAAATATCCTGAGGTCCAGATCTCTAATGAAATTTTAATAATTTGGAATTCGGCCCATTTCTCTCGGAAGCCTATTTCGAGGTTAAGGGTCGACTTATGTGAAAAAATCGAAATTACTGAAATCAGTGACCGAAATAACATTTTACACATGGTATCTAACAGTTCTGCCAGTATTGCATTTGTCCTGCTTTTTTCTTGAAAATGTCAATAAGTCTTTCTTTTTTTTCTCTTTCTTTTTTCAAACTTAAAATTTTTAAATTTATTCTCTCCTTTTTTCAGAATTTCGGGAATTTATTTTGTTTGAAAATTTTTCAATTTATTCATTTTTCACCCAATAAAGAAACTGTGGAATTGAAAAAAATGTTGCGTTCCCTCCTCCCCCTCCTCCCTATCGCTCCATAAAAGTCGCGAATCTTTTAAAAATATGCTGCTTTTCCAGTATGAAATTTTGATTTCTGTTCGGCTAGAATCGTAATCCGGCTCATCGTACGTAGGTATAATTCTTATGAAATTCTCAACATAAAAAAAAGTACAAAAAATATACAATTTTGATTTACCTAATTCAAATTTATACTTGGTTATGCATGATATTTTGACCAATTATAACGATATTTTTGAATGAAAAATTTTTTATTTGAAAGAAAATGGAAAGGTTCTGTTATAATGTAGGTATGTACGTAGGTACATACCTAATTTAAAATTTGAACCAAAATTTAAATACTTACTATAAGATGTTTTTGAAGTAGATTTAAAACATTTTCCAAACTTCTTTCGCGAATTGAAAAGTAATGAATAAAATTTTATCCATACCAAGAAGACTTTAACCGAAAGAGGGGTAGAGTGGTAGCCCCTGTTTTCTCCATAATCACAAAATTATATTATTATTTTTTATAGTAAACAAAAATTAGCTTCCAATCAAAATATTAAGGAAAATAATGATTTCTTGTCGAAAGTTTTCAGCTTGTTAGTCAGGTCTCAATTGAACAAAAAAAGGCTTCCGCGCGGGATTCTTGTTAAAATTGATTTTACAATTGATTTTTGTTTTAGACACTAAAACAAATAAATTTAGCTTAAATGCCTATTTTTCCCCCTCCCCTTTTTCTCAGCGTCCACCCCAACATTTCAAACGCGTGTACCGCCCAATCTATAGGTCGTAATGAAAAAATTTACAAACAAAAGTTGTTCCTCAACACGTTCCGTACATTTTCATTTCTCATAAAAATCCATTTTGGAGCAACTCCTGCCCCCCAAATTTGAAAATAAAACCGTTTTCAGAAAACTTCAAAATCACGTTTTCTTCATTTTAAGCGAAAAGTTTCAGAGATACGGAAAAATTTGTAATCACAAAAAGTATTCAGAATTGAATTTCCTTTTCAATGAGCTTTATCACGACCATTTTCACCAACATTTCCCGACAGGGTGGATCTCTCCCCCTTCCCCTTATCTCAAAAGTTGGACCCACGAAAAAAATCGAACGATTTTTGTTCTTCAGTATCTAATGCATAATTTCATTTATTATCGGGATTCATTTTGGAGCAAATTTTGCTCGTGGGTCCAACTTTTGTGAAAACGAGGAAGGGGAGAGGTCCACTCTGTCGGAAAAAGTTGGTGAAAATGGTCGTGATAGAGCTCATTGGAAACGAAATTCAATTCTGAATACTTTTTGTGATCACAAATTTTATCGTATATCCGAAACTATTCGTTTAAAATAAAGAAAACGTGATTTTGAGGTTTTCTCAAAAACGTGGTTTGTTTCCAAATTTGGGGGCAGGAGTTGCTCCAAAATGGATTTTGATGAGCAATGAAAATGTACATTAGGCGCTGAGAAACAACTTTTATTTGAAAAATTTTTCATTACGACCCATAGATTGGGCGGTACACGTGTTTGAAATGTTGGGGGTGAACCCTGGGAAAAGGGGGAGGGAAAAAATAGGCATCTAAGCTAAATTTTTTTGTTTTAGTGTCTAAAACAAGAATCAATCATAAAATCAATTTTAACAAGAATCCTGCGCGGATGTTCAATTGAGACCTGACTATATGAGTTGATACAAGTTTGAAAAAATTGAATGTAATTCTATTTCAGTCGAAATTTTTAATTTTTCTCCTTTGCAATTATGTCCTAACTTTGATTTGTACTGCCTTCGACTACATTTTTCTTTTCACCCTTCAACCATTTGTGTGAGAGACAACAAAATACCTCTAATCAATTTACCCTATATTATCTTCACGAAATGCTGAATTATTTGAAAAAAAAATTAATTTTTATTATACGAGTAATTATTCCAAAATAGAGTTGATATTTTTCTCAAATTTTAATGATATTTTCAATATACTTTGAAATTTATTCTTCCAATCTTATTTCAATATTGATCAATTTTTTGAAGTATTTTCATTAGGTACTACGCAAATTTTGAAGAAATATATATTTTTTAGTAATATTTAAAAATATCCCAATGCATAATAATAAATATATATTTTAAAATTTAAAAAAATGTGCACCTAATTAAAATTCACTGAAGGAAAAAAATTAATTGAAAACATCCAAATAATACTACAATAAAAAAAATAATGATGAAAATATAAAAACTGATTCAAATACAAAACAAAGAAGCCAGCTCTTCAGTAAAAATAGAGAAACCTACCTACATAAAAATACTAAAATAATTTAGTATATTTTTCTAGCCTCTTATACTACGTTTATATCGGGATTCGAGATTCGAGATTCGAAAGGTGACATAAAGAAAAAAAAATCCATAATTCTAATTTTAGGAGCTTAGAGCTACAAAGAGTCAGAGATATTTAGAGATCCATGTAACCTTCGAGAGAGTATTCCACTTGTTTATGTACTCGTGTAATTTTATTTTAGGGATCCGTTTGTAGCTCTAGGCTGGCTCCTTAGCTGGCTCTTCGCGAAACAAAGAGCTTGAAACTGGAGCTTTGGAGTGGAGCCAATTTAGAGAGAATTCTCTGCTCTGTTTATTAAAAAAAAATCTTCGTTTCGTTATCGTAACATATACAACTCCTAATGATTGATTTCGTTGATTTTTTTTCTTTAAAATAATATAGGTAATAAAATATCGATTAAAAATAAACATCTGAATTCAAAGATGTACCACATGCATAGAATTTTTTCTCCCTCACACACACACACACACACACACACGTACCAAAAAAAAATCAACAAACCGATTATTGCAAGCCTTCTATTTATTACAACAGCTCGGATCGCCATCTCGTATACACGATTCGTGAAGACCTGTTAATCAGGGTATCATTTTTATTTGTTGTTCGCCTTTTTGCCACGTATAGAAAAGGTTAAATAATTAAAAACGAACCCTTTTCGACCTTTAAACGAGAAATAAATAAAAAGTTATCTCATACGTATACAATCTGGTGGCCGTGAGGGAAAAACTCCAGCATCCCCCCAGTATTTTATCCGTTCGTAGGTTGTATTCGAAAGTAAAACATATTTCCCAATAGGAACGGTTAAAATATTGAATGTTACCGTAGCGTTCGCCCCGGTAAACGCGGATAAATAATGAGGTCGTTCTTTACCGATTCGTTCTTTTTATATATTTTTATACCCGAAACAATTTCCAAATTAACGCCTTCACTTGCCATCTCTGCTCGCCCAAAATGGCCAAAACATCCCCATACAATCCTCTATCACCTATCGAGGTTTTTTGTTCGCGGTCAAATTTCAAAGACACAAAAATAAATAACCATTGACGTGAAAATTTACCACAATCCAGGTGAACGATTCGAATCAGTTGGAAAGACCGAAATAATCCATAATCTCACGCTAGGTATATTCTCGGCTTGTCTCACATTAGTTTACATGTAGTTAATTATCAAACATTACCTCGGATTCCGAAGGGATTACGTTACAAAAACATAGCAACGCAGTTTTCATTTGAATCTGTTTAGGTAAAAAAACAGCTTACCTTCATAAATCATAAATTTTAGCCGGCTAAAAACACGCCGGGCTTGTTCTAAATAAATATATCAATTTAAATACGAGTTCGTTTTTAAAATTAAACCACCAAAGTACCCCTAGGAACGTGGATTCCCAGCCCGAAAAAATTACCTACAACGAAACCGGTGAAAATTTTAATCAACGAGATTTTTATACCTCTCGTATTAAAAAATATTACTCGAGTCGACGAATCACTTCGTACGATTCCTTCGTTCATTGAAGAAATTTCATTCGATTGGATAGAGACCGATTCGTCATCAATCTTGTACCTTTGGTGGGTTAATTTTTCACTTTGAAATCTCATCTGATAAATTACCAGCCACTCGAACGTGTAAGGTAATTACTCGCGAACGAATTTATCAACCACCTACGAAAATTGCTTCCATTTTGATCGATTCTTCGAGGGTCACGGTCGTGAAAATTTCTCAACATGTATTCAATTTGGTAAAATTCTAAATCACCTGTCACCTTGAAATTCGTCGGTTTACAAAGTTACATGTTTTGCCACCTTCGAAGCAAAACATTTGTATGGGAATTGTGCCACAATTTTGATAAAATTCTGCTGCTGTAGAGAAATGCGGCGTTAATTACTTTGATGTGTTAACGCTCAGTTGACTTTTACATCGCGTAAAATTTAGAGGCCATATTTGTTCTCGTTTTATCAATTTCAAGGGAACCGAATCCGAGTATGCCTAAGAGAGCCGAAAAAAAAGGCGAAAAAAATCAATGTCAGAGACAAAACCGAAATGTACATTTTGTTCCCAACGATGCCCTGTTAAGACTGCGAAAAAAACGTATCGAAATCAAAACATATTATTGGAAATTTTCGGACATGGGCGAATGTCTTAAATTCTAACACGTACCGCACGTTAGGTGATTAGAAAAAAGAAACCAAATTAAAGAAGATGGCGAATAGAAAAATGATAGGAAGAAGCAAACAAGAGGAAAGTAGTCAAGTTCTGTCATGCGTGTTCTGCTGATTTCCCAATAGACTTTAACGTTTCCCTTCATCATTTTTCTTCCCAAGTTTTCGCTCCAATTTTTTCATCCACTTTTGTATTATTTTTTATTGTTCGACTTCTCAGAAAACACGATTACTCGGTAAATTTACCGATAACGAAGCCAACGCGATGTTTCGACTAGCGTCTCGCAGCTTTTTATATAAATTAAATTTTACGTACGAGTGTATAAATAATAACCGGGGTAGGCTCGGTTTCGCAGGTAATTTTTTCTTATTTTTTCGCAAGTCTGCGTTTTTCGCGAGGTTTCGAGGGTATTGCGACGAGTTCGTGGGAAGGTGCCTGAGAAACGAGTGATACTGGGCAGAATTCCGCGGTGTTAATATTTTTGCATAAGTTGCGCCGTAAATACGGTTTTCAACGGGTTGAAGTTGAAATGATGTTGGGGAATGTGAAGAACGAGGTTGAGGATTTTCGACGTCAGTGACGAGATGAATTTTTTATTCGATTTTGATGAACTTGTTGGGCTGCTGCGATGTTGCCGGATCTCAAAAATTGAAAATAGAAATAGAATATTCTTAAAAATTGAAAATTAAAATATTGTAAATTTTGTATAAAGAAAAAATGAGGGGTGAAGGGGAAAATGGTCGTGAATTCATTATGTAGTTCTTTCAATTAAAAATTCAAGGAGGTACATTTTTTTGTAAAATTGTGTGTTGAATAAAATTTTGATGTTTCCTCAAAAAACCTGATGATTTTTAGGATAAATCATGAAAATTTTGTGAAATTCGTTCAAAAAAGAGCAAATTATATGTTGTATTATTATTGAAATTACTTAATGAGAAATATTGTCGATAATGAAAATAACGAAAAAATATTGCAGTTTTGCCAAATTTTTTGAGAATGTGATTGAAATTAATGTTTAAGTTTTGATAACTTCTAATTGAGAAATTGAGATCATGATATGTGTGGAAGAAGATGAAAATAACTGCCAATTTATGTACAATAAGTATTGTGAAATCGTAATAAAATTTGTCATCAAAAATAAAATTTATTAAATTTTTATAAAACATGCCTGAACATGGCTCAAGAGGCGATAAAATAATTCTAAAATGGCAGTTTCTTCAAAATCAGCGAAAAACAACAAGGGTAAGGTAGCCTATTATCGACTACTTTTCCTGGGGGGGGGGGTCACCATTTTGAAACTATAAGGGTTAGAAATGTCATTAATGGTTTAATGGGACATCCTTCCCCTACAAATTTAGAAAGTTCCGAAATCATCCAAAAATTTTAAGTATTTTTTAGGAATTTTTTTTTTTCAAAACAAGTCAAAAATTGATTTTGAAAAGGGTACCGGCGGTTAAGATAGGCGAATCTGCCCCCGAGCTGAAATTCGAAACTAACCGATGGAAGTTGGTTCTTATGGTCTGAAAACCTTGTGGAACAATTTTTGGCCCCCTACCCCTCCCCTATCCTTAGTTATGGGCCAAAACGTTCTTTTTTTCAGCCTTTTCATCAAGAATTTTTATTTTTGCGAGTTTTCAACCAAATTTTTTCAAGAGATTTTTGTTGAAATTTAAAAATTGGAGACGGGGTGGCACGGGTCCCCTCCCATCAATCAGGCTGAAATTTTTTCTGTTTAATACCATCCTATAAAGGAAAAAATTGGCGGGGTGGCACAACCGATATCTAACAAAAAAATTTTCACCTTAGTATTAGGGTATTTTTGAAAGATAATTCGTTGAGTAAAAGGTGAATTTTCAAAATTTGGGTGCTTTTATCGTATAAATGGGGTATTATGCAAGTAGTTTGAGCTGCTGAACACGGATCTGTTGCAAATTTTTTCGTATGCCAATTTCGTGTACCTACAACAGAAAGTGACATGTTCAATTTTGAGCCTTCTGCTGTACTTATTTGCACTTGAAATTACAAAAATCGCCAAAAAGGAATGAAATGAAGTGAAAATCGGAAAAGTGGTATATAAATACGTATTTTGGGGTATAATTACACAAAAAATATTTTCGACCAAAAATTACCACTTTATGAGTGAAAAACTGTGTGGAAAAATGGTTTTTCGCATTTTTCAAGATGTTCTACCACGTGGAAAATTTTGAAAAAAATATCACGGTGTACATAGGGACTAGGTACATAAAATATATTTTTTTCAGAATTGCACCTCTGAACCATCGTGTGGAAAACTTGATTTGAAGTTTTCAAACACGAGTTTCAGCTAGAAGAAATCATCGAAAATTTTTTCCAACCATCAACTAATACCCCTCAGTATAGTGTACCATCCACCCAAGTTTGAAAAAATTTGGTTGAAAACTCGCGAAAATAAAAATTCTTAATGAAAAGGCTGAAAAAAAGAACGTTTTGGCCCATAACTAAGGATAGGGGAGGGGTAGGGGGCCAAAAATTGTTCCACAAGGTTTTCAGACCATAAGAACCAACTTCCATCGGTTAGTTTCGAATTTCAGCTCGGGGGCAGATTCGCCTATCTTAACCGCCGGTACCCTTTGGGTTCCCAATTTCGACCATCGACTGTTTTTGTCCGCTATAAACGAAATCTACCAGAAAACATTTTTTTCGTGTTCCTCTATCACAAATGAACAATTTGAGATCAAAATGACAGCTCTACAGCCAAAATTTGCAGAGAAAATTGAAAAAAACGAAATCGCATAAAAACAACAGATTATATGTATAAGTTTTTATTAGGTGGTCAATAATGGAGCACACCTTTAAGAAAAGTTGAGTGTTTTTTTTTAAAATTCGCCGCGCCGTCGTTAAGAAATAATTCCACGACGTGCAAATAACCACTGAATTTTTTTTTTTTTGCATATCACATCTTTTTTCTTTTCTAATTTTATCCGCGAGTTTTGACTTTACAGTTGTCGTTTTGGTCTCATTTTGTTAGTCTGAGATTGAAAAATCTGAGAAAAAGTGGAGATCAACGATGTGGTCGACATTGGGCATTGGTTGATAATAGGATACCTTACCCTTACTTCACAATTTTTAAATGGTCGTTTCTGATCGTTACTTCAAAAACGACGAAAAATTATCATTTTCCGAAAAATAATAATTTTCCATTCATGTAATTTTGTCGTATGTGGTCGTTTCTTTCAAAAACAGCGAAAAATTATCATTTTCCAATAAAGTATATTTTGTCGTTTTTGGTCGTTCCTTCAGAAACGACAAAAAAACATTTTCCAATGATGAAATGTCGTTTCTGGACGTTTCTTCCAAAAGGAAAAAGAACGATCATTTTCCAATATTGTAATTCTGTCGTTTCTGGTCGTTCTTTCAGAAACGACAACAATTTTTTTTCAATGTTGCAATGTAGTCATTTTTTATCGTTACTTCAAAAACGACGAAAAACAATCATTTTACAATTTTGAAAAGTGGATGTTTTTGGGCGTTTCTTCGAAAACGGCGAAAAAATGATCATACTTCACCTTCATGAAATGGTCATGTCTGGTTGTTCCTTCCAAAACTACCGAATTCTTTTTTGAAAGTCGTATTTGAAAAGCAAAAATGTGAAGATGCGAAGCAAAGTTGAGCAACACGGAAGCGTTCCCGAAAATTTTTTCGATGTTGCTTATGCCCTCTCTGCCTATCCACACTTCGCCAGCGATAAGCTTCCAGATCACTTAATTGATGCTGCGTTGATATAGGGCTGGGCTAATGAACCGTGTAGTCCGAAGCCATTAAAAAAAAAAAAGATTTTCGGCATTTAATCCTTAGAGTTTTTCAAGTCAGAAATATCAGTCTTAGAAATTTTTGTAGTTTGTTAGGGAAAAAACTGAATCAAATTGTAAGTTATGTGAAAAAAAGTGTAAAAATCGTAGGGCTGTGATAACGATGAAATTTTGGTTCTCGTTCGTTTCTCAATCTCAGAATTTTTGGTTCTTTGGTTTTCCGATTTTTTTCCTCTCAAATTTCCTTCTCGTTCTTGTTCTTATTCTTTAAAAATTGTCTCCGTTCCCGTTCTCTTTATTTGCATCTCATTGATTAATTTCAATTACGAAGTCAAATTTTCAAAACAAAAACAAACTTTGAGAAAAGAAACTTTTAAACTAAAAATTACAAATTTTAATTGCATTAAAACTTGAATACCTGAAAATTTGTTCTCGTTCTTTTCTTGTTTTGTTCTTCGCCCTTTTGTTCTTTTAACACTCTCAAAGTTCGTTCTTATTGTTCTCGTTTTTCAAATTTTGGGTTCTTTTTAGTTCTTTATTCTTTGTTTTTGGTTCTTTGTTGTTCACTAATTATGACTTTTTTGTGACTCTGAGCCCCAGAATATTCAAATTTCAAACATTCAGGGATCATTTGCTGGTCATTACTTCTAGAATATTTTTTTTTACAAGCTGAACGTTTTTAAAAAAAATTTCAGATTGATGGAAAAAATTCTGACGAAAAAAAATTGTTCAAACTGACTTGATGAGTGATAGGCCTTATAAGAAAAAAATTGCAACAAAAAATGTGATATGCACTTTCGCCTATTTTCAAAATTGAAGGGGTTATTCAACAAATAACGAAATAACATGGTAATCTTTGATAAATTATTGGCCCCTTCAATTTCGAAGATAGGCAAAAAGCGTTTTCACATTTTTTTTGTTGCAAATTTTTTTTCTTATAAGGTCCGCCACTCATGAAGTCAGTTTGAAACAATTTTTTTATTTGTATTTTTTCACTAATAATTGCCTTAAATTATTTCTAATGAATTGTAATAAAATGTTCCTTAAAATTTTAAAACATGCAATCCATTGTAGGTATTACTTATTGAATTTCACGAACTGATAGACCTTGATGTCTGAACCCAGGGAAGGGAAGGAAAAAAAAAAAAAAAAAGAATTTCACGAAGTGTTACCTACGTGTACAAAAATTAGTCTGACACATAAGGGTTAGTCCATTTCTGAGATTATCTCGACTGTAACCTCAAAAATTAACCTTAGGGATGAGGAGGAGAAACCAAAATTGAAAATTTTCCAACCCTATCGAGTAAGATATCGAAATCAATGTTTTTTGACTCCTTGAAGTCATTTCTGGAGTCATTTTTATCCCAAACCCGAAATTCGACCTTCTGTTGTGATAAGAAGAGTTCAAAATTGAAAGTTACCTATTTCTGGAAAGAAAGTTTCAAATTTTGGTCTTACCTTTTCCCTTGAGGTTCAAATTAGATGAGTTTAATGCATTAATGTTTCGATTCAGCTTCTGAATTGAGAAATTGATGGGTAATGGAGCGTACTCTCTTGAATTGAATCGATATATGAAAATTCACTGATGAAATAGCCAGAACTGAGTCGCTACAAAAATAAATGAAAAACTCCTGATTTAATAATTTGTGAATTTTCAATTTTCAATCAGTAATTGTTTTCCATAATTACTGATTCAATCAGTGAAATGTAAATTTTTTACTGATTCATTTCAATAGTTGTAGACAAAATTACTGACTCAAAAATGAAATTTCACTGATTCTTTAGTAACTTAATTCTGGCTATTTCTTCAGTGAATTTTCACTGATTCAAATCAAGAGGGTAATGTGTTGGGGAACCGAAAGTAAAAATGAAAAATTTGTCAAGTATCATCAATTGCATGGTTTTTGACTATGCTGAGGAAGAAATTGGCTGCATTTTTGGAATTAAATTTGAATCACTCAAGATAAGTAAAATGTTTTGATTAAGCCCTGGAATTGAGAAATTGATAAAAATCAGCAAAGTTTTGGGGAATCGAATGTAAAAATTATAAAAATTCGTCATATATGTCGATCACATGGATTTTGAAAATTTTGAAAAAGTTTTTTTTTGGAAATCTTCCAATTTTTTGGGGATTTTTAATAAAAATTTTCCAATTTTTTTGGGCATTTTTTTAAATTTTAAATTTTTTTGAAAATTATGTCAACTAGTTGAAAAAAGTACGCTGAATGCAATGTCGCTTTGCTTTTGTCTCTAGCTCTTTTAGTTTTTTTTTATAATTGGCTTTATTAACTTACTTTTTCAACTTGCCTCCTCGTATTTTGGGAAATCAGCGAAGTTATGGCAAAAAATCAAACAATAAAATCGAATCACTCTATATTTAAATAATCTTTTTGTACATCGTTTACATCTATAAATTAAAAATGAGTAAAATTCCAATTACAAGAGATTTTATACAAACCGTAGGTAAATTTAGATACATCACATAAATATATTAGGTATTTACACACGAATATAAAATTAATTTAAAATACGGACAGTAAATGGTATATAAATGTGTTTTGATTGTTGGAAGGCATAATTGAAAATTTCAAATAATTCTAAAACAATTGTAGCGTTTAATTAAATACCAACCCTCAATATTCCTTCGACTATTGGCCTCCTATTCCAAATCCATATTCCATACCCTTCTCATCTCGTAGTATACATTAAAAAAAATTTCAATACATAACAAAATCACAACTATAAGAGGGAAAAATTACATCTAATCGATGAGAATTGGGAACGTATTCGGAACCAGAAAACCCCAGTAGAACACATCCTCTCGTAACCTTTTCGATCCGGATCTGGTATACTAAACAGGAAAAAAAAGGGGGAAACTGGAAGAAAATAGGAAATCGTATAAAATTTAATTTCAGTCTTATCACGCGAAGTAGCCTCGAAATCATTGGATTTAAAACAGATGATTAGCCGTAGGCGTCGTATGCCCGGTAGCTCCCAATAAATAAGCCGGATTCGCGGCCGCAGCGGCCGCTCCTAATAGGCTGGAAAACGGGTGATGGTGGTTTAAAGGCTGGTGATGATGTTGCTGATGAGAGAAAGCTTTTTGAGCATGATGCATTAGTAATGCCGACCCCGAGGATGGACTCGTGTTGCTAATGGTGTTACATATTGAATGCGGCTGCGATGACGTAGACGTTATCGATAACGACCATTTATTCGGCGTGTTGTTGTTATTGGTTTGCTGATTCTCCGAATCCGATATTTTACCTGAAAATTATCAAAAATAACGTCTCGATTAAAAAAATTCGAAGAATTTTCGCTCATGAAAAATTTCCAACGTCTGGGTAATTTAATTTTGCTGCCTTGTCTGCTCAAAAGTCTTTATTTATAATGATGTATGGCGTATGTTCGAGCAAAATATACCAATTCTCGAACAATTAATCACCTCGGTGGAAACGGTACGAAAAAAGGCAAAAATACCAGAGAGAGAGATTACGTTGCTTATTTTTAAAACATAATGGCCGTTGGAAAATAAGAAAAAAGAAACGATTACCGAGTTTAGTTTAAAGTGACGTATCTCCCTTATTTTATGTCTTTAAGTTACGCCATTTAAAATACAGTTTAACAGTTAAGAGGGAAAAGTTAGTAAGAGTAAAGAAAAAAGAGAAAAGGAAAGGAAGGAAAAACATAGTGCAAAGTCTAAGAGTTTAGTGGCGAATTCGCCTGCCCCCACCTTCACTTATCTGATCCGGAGGGGTATGCTGTGAATACTGTTCGAGGGGAATGATTTCGCCGGAGCTACTTGTTTTATAGTATCACATGTGTGTCCCAGAAATATCTGACGTTAATTGATATAAACGACTGTTCAGACTGGCAATTTTCTAGATTAAACGTTAGAACTGTAGTTAGCACTCCTGTAGTGTTTTTACTGGAATTTGTTTCGTAAGTCAGACAATTGGGCTTAACGCCGCGCTGATACAGACTAACTGACGGTATTAATGTAATTGCGCCAACAATTAACTAATATCACGTTATAGTAATCATTTTCGTCGACGCGAAACTTTTCCTCGGGTTTTAAGCCAATTTTAGCACAAGGGTGTAAATTTTTTTTCACAATTTTTACTTCATTTATATATAATATATAGTTGATTAAACTTTGCCATTTAGGTAGTTGCCTTTTTTGCTAAGGGGGTAATAAAAATTTTGTTTGGTGTCGGATATGATTCGCTTGCTAAGCGATATTTCCAACGCCAAGAATATCTATTCGACTTGTTTCCTTGTTACTTTTATTTTTTTCTGTCTCGATTCTCGAATGTGTTGGTTATTTTTCATTCCTGGATTCGATACAAATATCATATGGAGAGAAAGTTGAAAATATATCTAATGGATGTAGCAATAGCAACAGATACATCATGTAATAAAAATATCAATGTATGAAATAACTAACAGCGAACCGAGCAACGCCAGCAGAAACAGTCGATATATAATAAAACACCGAAACAATATGCCAAACATTTTTCCCTTCGCCAACTACCGGTTGATTCGGTTTTGATACATGGTAAAACCGATGCGGATGGTTTTGATGGGTATAAAATATCGTCCATTTGTATGAATTGTAAGTAAATAAATGTATTTTTGTAGGTAGGTGTACAGGGAAGTACCAGGAGGGGTAAATTGCTCCCTTTTCCGAGGATTTTTCAGTATTCAGCTGAGAAAATTTATTTATTTATGTTTCTCAAGTTGGAAAAATGTTTATATTTTACCATATTGAAAATTTTTTCATATTTTTCCATGTTGGAAATTTTTTTACATTTTTCCAATTTGTAAAAATTTTTATGTTTTTCAAAGTTGGGAAGATTTACCATTTGAAGCATGAAATTTGAAAAAGGACCAAGTCCCATTTTTTTCAAAAATCGTTTTTTTGTAGAGAATTCTGAAGGCCATCTACTGGTAAAAAAATGTTTTCCCTCTTAAAAACTTGGCCAAAAGTCCGCGAGGTTGTAACTTCAATGTAAACAATCTTTTGAAAGGGGCCTAATAGTCCAGTCAATATAGCATTTTTAGAGGGCAAGGGCAAACCCAAACATCGGAGCCAACAGCGATTTTTTCCCTGAATATTGCCGAAGATGGTCCCCTAATCAACATACTTCGACCCACCTCACCCACCCCCACCGCTAACCCCCTATGATGGATTAAAGTCCCCCAAAACCAGTTTTTGGCCTCTGTTTCATTTTCTTTGCATTTTTATGAAAAAATACATCACATACATTTTATTCTACTATAAATTCCATATAAAATGAGCTATCAACCATTTCGGTACCTTGAATAGGAGTGGAATAGTGACGTCCTGAAAATTGGGGGTTTCGGAGGTAGACTTGAAATTTAGTAACCAAATTATCATAAATCAACAGAATCGCATTTCTATCGTCTTATGTCGAAATAGTAACGACCTATCTGTACATTTCACCTTTCTCCCTCTCGATGAAAAGCCTCACCCCCCCATCCCCTCCTATTTCTCATATAGGTACTTAAAATTGGCCGAAAAAATGATCAATAATCAACACAATTTATTACAGCTGTGGGGGCCTAGATTTATACCAAGTAGTAACAACATCCTTGCCTATCCTAAACTACCCCTATCCCTTTTCAAAGTAACCTCACCTCCTTATATCACAAAATACTTCAAATTCACCCGTGATAGGTATCTGAGAAAAATCGTCATTTCTTTTTCTTCATTGTAACTGCGGCCTCAATTTTGCCAGATTTTCCCTCTCGCTTCCTTCTCATACTCGGCTTGCCATTGCTCTGTTTTTTAAAAAGTCGTGCAATTATTTTTCTGTTGGTAAAAATTTTTTCCTTACAAATGCTCTTTCCATGAGATGACCATTGGTGAACTTATTAAGCCAAAAACTGGTTTTGGAGGGCTTTAAACCACCATAGGAGAGTTAGCGGTGGGGGTGGGTGAGGTGGATCGAAGTATGTTGATTGGAGGACCATTTTCGACAATATTTAGGAAAAAATCGCTGTTGGCTCCGATGTTTGGGTTTGCACTCTAAAAATGCTCTATTGACTGGGCTATAACTCTATTTCATCATTTTTGAATAATGCGATTGACTAATTTTTTCCGCTATATTTACCTCAAATTTTTATTTTTTGAAGTTCATTGAAATTTTTGTTTGTATGCCATTGCAATTGTAATGATAAAAAATTAAAATTTTAGAGTTAGGTACGCCTTCTTTTCCAGTTTTTTAAATTGGCGTTAGAACTTAGAACCCAGACACAATTCAATATGCTGGAGTTAGGACCCTGACATATTTCAATACATGGAAGTTACGACCTAATTATCGACATTTTGCTGCTACGGAGCATTGAAAATGGTGATCAGCAAAAATAATGCCTTGTACTCAAAGACAAGGTTGCCAATATACTAAATGAATAATTTTTTTTTTAAATCCCAAAATTTATGACAGTTTTTTGTGTTTCCTACGAAATTTACAAATTTGGAGTTGGACCTTTTTCGAATTCCATGCTTCATTTGTACTCATATTTTTCCTGTGAGCCTAGATATAGAAATCACCCTTAGGTGTAAAAAATTGGGTTTTGAGTGGACACTGATTTTGGGCTGTTAAGAACTAGTAACGAGTAGAATTAAGAGGGAACCTGAACTCAAAAACCAATTTTTGACACCCAAGGGTGGTTTCTATATCCAGGCTCACGAAAGATGGACATTTGTACTTCCATTTTTTTTAAAATGAAAAAGCCAAATTAAATGATTATTTTCTAGGAGAAAATATTTTCCCAAATTGGAAAATTTTTCACATTTTTCTATGTTGGAAAATTTTTTATATTTTCCAACGTTGAGAAAATTTACCATTTATACTCATATTCTTCTAAACTGAGAAAGTTGGACATTATTGTACTTTCATGTGTGTGCGTTTTTTTAAATGAAGAAATCGAATTAAATACTTAATCATTTTTTAAGGGAAAATTATAAATTTATAATTTTGTACTTACATGTTTTTTTTTTAATAAGAAAGCAGAATTAAGGGAAAAATTAATTATTGAAGGTTACGCTTCCAAACTGCCCGAAGTCCAAAATTTGCGTATGAGAAAAGGGACCCAGGTGTAACTTTTTTTCAGTACACCTATGTCCCTTTTCTCATAATATGCAGATTTTGGACTTAACACAGTTTGGAAACGTAGGTAACCTTCAATATTCATATTTTTCCAAGTTAAGAAAATTAAACAGTTTTGCACTTTTATGTTTTTTTTATATAAAAAAAACTCAAATTTTTCAAAAAGATTTGTCTCGTTGCACCTTGGGCTTTCCATAATTTTAAAATAATCCAAATTCTATAAAAGTAGGTTTTTTTCAGAATTATTTCAATCAACTTTATTATATTTTTTTATTCCTTAAAACTTATTTTCGATGTTTGAAAATCAAATTTTTTAAATGCTTTGGCCTCGCTGCTTTCGGCGTTATCGTATTTTCTCTACAATAGTTTTAAAGTAAAAGTAGCCGTTTTTTTATTCAGATTTATTAGTCCAAAACATTGTTTTACTGCATGTACCTTGAATTTGAGGGTTTCTAAAATTTTAACCCTTGCTTTGCTGGGGCCAAATTTATCTCCCTCATATTCACATTGAAATTACAAATTATGATTTTTTTTAAAAAAAATTTCGGCTTCGCTTGGTTTGGGACGAATTGACAATTTCGTAGGGTTTTCAACTAGAATGAAATTGGTAATGGATTTGAAAAAAATGACGTGATAAGCAATGAAAAGAATGAGAAGGAGGGGGGTCAACTTCTCTAAAATTTAGTTTTTTCGGAAAATTTGTAGCATCCACCTTACTTCCAAAAAGTCGGCCTGTTTCATGCCTGGATAAATTGATTTTTAAAATTTTCAATTATGTTTACTGCAGCTTTCTTCTACATAACATTTAGTTGGGTTGAAATCCAGAATGTACATAGTGAAAAAGAAACATTGTGAGTGGAAAAAAACTCTTATTGATGTAGGTATCAAGTATAATTGGGAAAATTGAAAATCTGAGTTGGGATTTTCACCGACACCCCCCCCCCCCCGCACAATACTTTCGGAACGTCACTGCAGGTAGGTATATACATATATACGAAGGCTCGAGTCATCAGAAATATTTAGTATAAGTACCTCGTTATATAGATGATTTTTTTTAAATAATGACATTTTTTTCGAATTTTGGAGATCTCGTCTTTTGGAATGGTTCATTTTTCTCTAAAAATGAGATGACTCAAAATTTTTGCTTCTTACTTCACTTAGTAGCCATCAGCTGGGCCCTCTTTTTTTCATAAGATTTTATAAACCTCTAGAATAACATGAACGAAATGCTAAAAACGAAAAATAATTCAAAAGTTCTAAATATTCCTTTAAAATTTGAAAATAAAATTCAATTTTGATTTTTAGGAATGAATTTTAGATCCGAGGAATCATCCTAGGGGAGTTCAGGGAATTTTCAGATTGGGTAAAAATGGCTAAAATGTACTATTTGAGGCCTCCCCTCGATCTCTCCTAGAATGATTCCTCGGGTCGGAAGTTCATCTTGAAGAATCAAAATCAAGTTGTATTTTCAGATTTTTAAGGAATTTTGACAATTTTGCTTTGCATTATTTTTTTTGTTGTTAGCATGTTATTTTACGTTAAATTTCATAAGAAAAAAATAGTGGTCAATGTATGGCCCGTAATTGATGTGGGAGGGGGGAGGTAAAATTTTGGAAATTTAATTCTTGAAGGAAAATAAACCGTCCTAGCGAATGAGACTTCCAAACTTCAAAAAATTCGTTTGCAGACACACGAGACACTCTACTAGGAGTAGGAATATATAATTATACCTATTGACAAGTTTTATTTACCTGAATTACTGCTAATGGATTTAAGATCGCCGTTGCTAGATGATAAACTGGTATTTGAATTTGGTGTGGACGGAGTCGACGGTTTCATGTCTTTGGTTAAGCAACCGTTACTTTTGTTTTCATTTTTGACCGCGTTGGTACAATTGAGGTTGTCACTGTTGGCGTTTGACGATTGGCTGGCTTTTTGCTGGGCTAATCTTTCTTGTTTTCGAAATTTCGCTCTTCGATTTTGAAACCAGACCTGGAATGAGAAAGGGTTTGAAGAAATTATAATCTCGGTTGTTCATAGTTTCAATTTTTTTATGTTGCAGACCAGTAAGCCTTGGAAATAGAAAATGGAGATGGATGGATTTGTGAAAATTCATGAAATGTGAATGAGACGTCAAAGGCTGCCTTATTATTGAAGAAGTTTAAGGTAAATGAACTCATATTTGTAATATTTAATTACCAAGTAGGTAAAGTAGTTTTTAAGGATTACATACTCTCTAAAAGTACATATGTATAAGGGAATTGATTCCCTTTCTGTACCTTGAAATCTTATTACCATTTCTGAAATTTTTCATCAGGAATTGAAAAATTGGATCATTTGAAACGCTTTTTATTCTTTTTTAGAAATTATTTTTTAATTCTTTAATATCATGAGGATAAAATGGAGAGGGGGCTGCAAAAAACACAGAAAGTCAAGGAATTTTGCTAATTCGAAGAAGTCCGAAAAAATTTTTAAACTACGAAATTTTATACAAGATTTTGGTAAATATTTTTAAAAACAATAGCAATCTTTGAAAAAATGTAAAATATTTCTGTTTTTACGAAAAAATTTAATAAAATTTTTTCCCTCGTTTTGCTCGAACTTCATTTATTTTATCGATTTCTTCAACAACGAGTTACTTAACAAAAATTTCAATTTTTTTAAAAGACATTAAATACTTTGAACTGAAATAGATTCTATTTTGTAAATTTCTATTGGTACAATCCCCTTGTAACGTTGAAAATTAAGGGGCGGGGGTGCTGAAAAATTCATATTTTTTGTAATTATGTTAGGGGGTCAGGTTAGAGCACGGGTAGGGGGCTCTAATCGTAAAGTAAGTCGATATTGGAACTCGGTAATCTTAAATCAGTGTCAATCGATATGCCACGCGCTATGTTTGTTTTTTTTCATGCATTTTTTCAAAATGGGAGGGGGCTAGGGGGTACCGAAGAGTCGAATCTAAAAAATAAGCGAATATTCGAACTCAGTGCTCTCAAAAACCTAAAAACCAACTTGCTACACGTTATTTTTCATTTTTTTTTTGAATTTTGACCTTATCAAAAAGGCTGATAGGGTGGGGGGTTGGGGGTCAAAAAGGTTGGATGCAAAAACTGAGTACATATTTGAACTCAGCGCCTTTGAATCAGTAAAAATTGATGTTACTTCACTTTTTATATATTTTTTGGAATTTTGGTCAAAATTGAAGACGTGTGTGCCCCTAGGGTTGTTGAAGTCCTACTTTAAAAATTTGTTGGTTAGAAAAAGGGTAAGAGGTTCTCTTAATTGTAATTTTTTCAGATTTATAAATGATAGCCTTCATCTTTTGTATGGCCTTTTACCACAACTGTTCAACTTTGATTAGATATCGTTTTTTAATCGCCTATGAATTATGTACTTATCTATTTCTCTTTCAAAATCCGCAAACAGTTTTCCTCCAAGTACAACCGATCTTGACATATGAGCCTTCAAAGTTGAATAATTTGGCAAACGATCGCAGTTGCGTGAAAATTACTAGGCTCATCCCCAGTCTCCTTGAGAGTTAGAAGGGAAATGATGGTGGTTGTGCAAATAGATCATCAAGGAGAACTCATAAAAAAATTTGAGCAAAATCGAAAGACCCGACTTCATTATTAATTCGAGTTGATGTAGAATGGACCAGATACGAATTTTTTTGCACCATTCGAATTCAAAATCAAATGAGAGCTCAGAGGGAGGAGGGGAAAAATTCAAAATTTGAAAATTTTCATATTTGGTGTTGAAATTTTTTTTTTTTTTGGCATTTCAAATAAAATACAAAAGAAGCTCAAGATGAGCAGAGGAAGAATTCGAAATTTTATTTTGATTCAAAATCGAATTGCGGCTAGGTGAGAGGGGAGGATAATAACTGAAAACTTTGGTGGTTATTTTTGGAATAATTTGTCAAATTGCACTTTACTGGTGAAGTGAGTAGCTTCAGCTTCATAGTTTCGATTATTTCCAAATAAAATGTTTGAAAAATGGGTGTTTTCGTTATAGAGGGAGTAAAACGCTATTTTATTCCCTCTCGTGAATCGCTCGAGAGCTTAAATTCGCGTTTTTCTCCCACAATAAAGAAAAATATCGTTCAAAACTCGAAGAAAAAACAATTCTTGACTTGTGTGAATTGTTGCCCTCGCTTCGCTCGTGCCACAAACCTCACACTCGTTAAAAATTCGTTTTTTCTCCCTTGTTGTGAAATATACTATTTCTACCCCCAATTTTTGGCCAAGGAAGTAAGAGTTTTTTAAAAAAAATTGATTTTTTTTTTATAGAAAATTACACGTAGAATATAAATATTCAATTTTTTTCCAATTTTGAGGTTTATTTGAGAAGATATTTCCGAAACCCCAGTTTTGAGCAAGCATTTACCCCTTCTCTGGGGTTGCAGACGCTCCCTAGGATGGATATTTCAGTATGTTGTTTAGTGGATAATTTGGAACAGAAATACGAAAAAAATCAGACTACCTAAAATTGTTTAGGGGTTCAATTCTAATCTAACTGGACTATTATGTAGGTACCATAATTTTCATTAAATCCTGAAAAAAAAATATTAAAAATTTCGATAACTTTCTTACTTCTTTCATCAGCCAAAATGGACCTTCCATCAAAAAACATCTACTTAATAAACCTAATAGAAAAAGATCCATCCTCTAATTAACTTTTGTAGGTATATGAAACTATACGCAGTTTAGAAATCAATACATCACTACTGAAAAAAAAAAAAAGGTAATATTAATTACGCACCTGATACCATCATCAGCGGCTATACGGTGTTTTTTAATCTTGGTTATTTGGTTAATAAATCATTAAGGTGGAGTGCATTTTTGCACATTAAAAAGTAACTCGTTTTATATAACAGGTGTGAGTGTTTATTCGGGCAAACGAGGCTATTTACGATGGCTGTTTACTTAACAGCTAAAGTAAATCCAACTACCCCGTTTATAAGTATAAGGGGTGTGCGATTTTAATTCATTGAATATTGAACGAGGGTTGTTTGTGGGTTAACGCTGTATATTGTATACCCTTCAATCGTTTGTGACGACCTGTTTAGTTGTCAAATATCACACCACCGTCGGACGCAAGAATGAACTACCCAATCACTTATTTATGACGCACCGCCAAAGTAAACATTCGATATATTTGGAATTTCACCAGGCGGCAAAATTTTTTACACGGATCGCAAATCTTGGACCATTTAAATAAAGACAAAACCCATTTACGTTTAACATAACAGTTGGTGTCGTTGCTATAATCTCTTTATTAACGCGGCGATATCTTTGCGGAGACAAGGTGCGTGCATCCTGTACTGCATTTATAGGGGTACCGGTACACTCCACTCCCCTGCTGCCATTACCATTCTATGTATCTTCGTTCGGACGATTAAGTCTGCAAAATTCATAGCTACTGGTCTCGCGAACAATACGAGATCCCTCTTTTTTTTCCTTTTTTATTTACACCTCCGCTAGGTCCCTCTCTATCTCATTCGAACAGATATTGTAGCCTGGTACAATGTAACACAGATGTTGAATTCGTGACATCTCTATTTTATAGTAGACATCATTCGATTTCAATTTATATATAAGATTTCCTTTTCTATTTACTTTATAACCTTATAGCGTGTTAAATGGAGCCGTACGAGTTACACGAGGTCATTTTTTATCTTCTATTCGCTGTACCGTTTATTAACTTCATGGTACATTGTTGTCGTTTGATTAAGTTACTCTTGTTGATGGTCAAATTGGGTGAAACAGGGTGACGGTGGAGGGTATGTAAAGTGCGTAGTGTATTTACTTGATTATTTGTTTATTGTTTTTTTTTTAAATTGTATTATTTTATAATGAATGCGGAACAAGTTTGATGATGGGGTATTTGAAACGGAGTCGGAGGTTTTTTTATGTTGTTGATTTTTTTCGAAATCAGATGCAGGAGTGTGATTATCTTTTTGAAATTATTTTTGGTCGGGGAATGTTTAGGTAACTAAAATACTGAAATCATGGTAATTTTTCGTTCTAGCAAGAAAAACAAGAAAACCAGAAATTGGCAAGAAAATTTCTTTAGTAGCAAGAAAACCAGCAAATATTAAGAATTTTAGTAATTTTATTGTAAAAAACAAGAAATTTCAACGTTTTGCTTTTCTTTGAAATTTTTAATCAAAGAATAAAAAGAAGGGTTCTTTTTCGAACAAATTTGAAGGAAAAAAAATAGTATAAAAATGGTACGAAAGTACGAAACCCTTAGAAAATAACGAGAATTTTCATTTTTCAGATTTAGTCAACACCTTGCCAAAATATCCCATTTTGAAGTTTTCGTTTTGATAATGCAAAAAAAGTTGCAAGTAAATCTATCAGAAATATTCAAGATCTTCAACATTTCTGCATTTTACCACTTTCGAAGCAAAATTATTCTTGTTTTGACTATTTTTTTTGTGGAATTTTACCAAATTTTAAATTACACAACTCCTATGTTACTTACCTAGGTATAGTTTTGAATTGTGATATGACTAAATTTTTTTCAGTTTTATTATTACCTATTTTTTTTGATCTAAAATATTTTTAAGGTACGCATGTTTCTAAAATCGAAGGAAAATTAATTAATTTAGAAAATTTTCAAACTGTGGTTGCTTTATGTACTTATAAAGTTCCTATTACTTTTGTAAATTTAAATTCTTCAATCTTTGATTTTTTAAAATTCTAATCGTTTCAATTTTGATCTTTGAAACCTTATAAATTTTTTATTACTTTTGAAAGGAGTTCTGTTTTAAAAATTCAGTTTGGTGCAAAAAAATGAAAAAATTACATGAAAGATGAAAACGTTTCAAAGTTTTACGTCACCGGACCATACATTCATATTAATTTCTGGTTTCAAAATACTTCATCAATTAATTCATCATTAAAAGTGAAATTTGGAATCTTCTGAAGGAAGGAATGAAGGAAGAAAAGGGAGTGGAGGGGTGGGACTAGAAGAAACACTAGAGAAACTTGAAAAAAATTATAAATAAATCATAATAATAAGTTTTTTTTGTCTACAATTATCAGCATAGGTATCACTTATCACGAACGTTTTTACGTTGAATGTTGTGTCATCCCCCCGTCACCCTTATTCTTTCGTTTCGTGCAATTTTTTCCTCAAATCTTCTGATCTTTACTGTTTTTTAAATTTGACAAATTTTTAAGAATTTACATGCCTACATACATTTTGATTTTGATTTTTGCAATTTAATTTTCATAATTGGGAAAAATTTTTGATTTCAAAAGTTGATACCTTATTGTATTTAAAACTGATACAATTATTGAATTTTCAAAATTTGTGATTTTTAGGTGTTTTGAAAATAAACATGTTGAACAATTTTCAACAAATTTGCTCGAAACATTTTAATAAAGACGGTTTGAGTGAGGTGTTATGAAATTTTTTTGGTCGAGAAAAATTGAAATTTGAGTACTTTGAGCCTTATCAAAATTTTTATCTTACTTTAAAATCTTCATAGATTTGATGAAAAATTTTAAATTATTTTTGATTTTAATTTGGAAATTCTTTAAAAATTTTTGATGAATTTCTTCTGAATTTTTAAAATTTATTTTCCCTTTCAGTCAGAATTTTGGAATTACTTCCCTTGAATTTTTTCAAGTAATAAAAAAATTGTGTAAATAGGCAATTGTCCCCTCTAAAAATTATAAAAATGATTGAAAAATGTCCTATCAAAGTGCTGCTTTTTTATTACAGAATTTTGTTAGAGACCTTGTGGATGTTTACCAAATTTTTGTCCATACCTCCCCCCCCCCTAATTTTCAATTTTCGGACAAAATTTTTTAGATTTTAAAATTTTTTATTCACAAGTTTGAAGAACTTTTGGGTGACCAAAAGTAAAACAAAAAATATGAACTTCGAACAATGTTTGTATTATTTTACTTCTAACATTTTAAGAAAAATTTAAATATCCCAAAATAGGTACCTACCTTCCATTTCAAAATATCTATAAATTCACCAAATTTTTTATATTTTACCAAATTTTATTCGATTTTTTTAAATGTTTACAATATTTAAAATAGATTAATTTAAAGAATTCATTTTTTTAAATTTTGGTTTCAAAAAAAAATTGAATTCTGAAAATTTTTGGACTTATTACGTCCAGAAAATACATAGATTAATTTTCTGATTTCATGGATTATTGAATTTTGCAATTTTTAAAATTATTTCACATGCAGGATGGTTTCTAATGCTTTTCTTTTAGTTTGATGGACGGAGGATTTTGGTTTATTAAAATTCAAAATTTTCAAGACATTCTACCTGCTTATTCATTAAGTATCTATAAACTTTTGAAAAATTTATATAATTTTTTTTAAAATCTCCTTTGTATCGGATTGCCTTTAAAGTTTGAAAGGTATCTTTTATGTTCATATTGTTCATTTGTATGTATTTGATAACTAAATATTTAGGTAATTTTTCAAATCCTAAAATTTTGCACGAATTAAAAAACTTTTTTAAAGTTTACTGACCCAACGTAGAAAATTTTCAGAGTTACTGGGGTGTACAAAATGAACTCATGGGGTAGGTTTCTGTTTGATTTCGGGGGTAGGGGTTTTTTAAAAATACATAAAATTATTTTTACTCGCGATAAATTCAGAATGGCACAGAATTAAAGAAGAAGTACTTTTGAAGCGAAGTGAAGGTGACATTATCTCAGAAAAGCACGTTCAAGATCAAGAAGTGAAAAACTCCTCTTGAAAAGTTTTTTTTTATTCAATGCAGTAGATATGTATTATAATAGTCCAAGAGACGAACCTGCCGAAACTGGACTGAAACAATTGAAAGCTGGGACCTGTCCCAAAAGTTAGTATATGACCCCCTATTTTGAAAGCTATCAGTCTGCCGATCCGCAGCTGCTGCTTTTAAGCACAGCGAAAGCTCGAAAGTTCACAATTTTCATGAACTTTCGACTGAAAACATTGATGGTCGAAATTGGTGTCAAATTACAGGATTTTTGGCGCTGAATCCGAATATGTAGGTCTGCCGACTCCTAAGTGCTGCCTAAGCCCCGGCAGACTGGGTAAAAGGGGGAGAAAATGTGAAAAATTCACAGATTTTTGGTAAAATTCTCATAAAAGTCGCAAAATTGAGTTGAAAGAGGTTTATAAAGGATTTTAAGTAGTACTCAATAATAGGGATGACTTTTCAACTTCAAAATTTCACAAAATTTTCATATTCAGGTGGGTGGGGCCGTAGGGGAGCATCAACAAACTCATATGTATGGACATGCAATATGTCAGAATACACGTTTTCTGGCTCGTAGAACTCGATTATGCCAGAAAAGTCATCCCTATTATTGAGTACTACTTAAAATCCTTTATAAACCTCTTTCAACTCAATTTTGCGACTTTTATGAGAATTTTACCAAAAATCTGTGAATTTTTCACATTTTCTCCCCCTTTTACCCAGTCTGCCGGGGCTTAGGCAGCACTTAGGAGTCGGCAGACCTACATATTCGGATTCAGCGCCAAAAATCCTGTAATTTGACACCAATTTCGACCATCAATGTTTTCAGTCGAAAGTTCATGAAAATTGTGAACTTTCGAGCTTTCGCTGTGCTTAAAAGCAGCAGCTGCGGATCGGCAGACTGATAGCTTTCAAAATAGGGGGTCATATACTAACTTTTGGGACAGGTCCCAGCTTTCAATTGTTTCAGTCCAGTTTCGGCAGGTTCGTCTCTTGGACTACTACGTAATATTTCGTTTCAGTTTTGATTGTGATAATATTGGTGGTATTTCTCAACCGCGTTTTTGAATGTAAACACGAAAAAAAACCGATAGCTCAATTTTGAAAACTGAAAAAGCCGAACCCCCTCTGGATCTTCCCCTCCCCCTCCCCCTCCAATGAGATTTGGCGATAATTCTCCTGGTTCAAAATATTTTGTATGGTATCCTTCTTCGCTATGCCAAATTTTATACCTACATCACCATTTGCGTTCATATTTGAAAAAATGTAATCTGCCTCTGGATTAGAATGGCATTTGTCAAACATAGCGAGCGCGAGCACTGTGCTTTCCACCAGAACGCCGTGGGAAATTGACATGAACGTTCGGGGTCCCCATGACCGGTGGTCAGTTTTTATTTTTTTTGACAATGTTGCACCAACTCAAACTCATTGAAACTTATGTGGTATAATCAACACTAAATAACACATTTTCTAAAAAAAAATGGTGACTGTACCTCTGAAACTTCTTTCCAAAATGGCCGCTCAAAGTTTTTAAAACGCCATAGCTCGACGAAAAATGGGTCAAAAATTTTGAAAAAATTTTTTTAGGGTTCCTCTAACCCTCTAGATTCAATTAAAAAAAACACGAAATTTTTATCTACATTTTGTGAAAAACGAAAAAATAAAGTTTAAAAAACACATTTTGGCCCCTCCCCCCGAAAATACTTGCTCTGGGGGTCCAAAATTTTTGTCAGAATTTTTTCTCATCATGACACAACTTTTGGGATAGGTTTCATAAAAATCCCTTTCCAAGGCCAAAACACCATACTTAACCTGCTGGCTGCTATACCCTTTTCACGTAGAAATTGCTATTTTTCAAAATTCTTTAATAAAAAAATTAAAAAACAGATTTTTGCTAGTTTGTTGTTTTGACGAAGGAATTAATAAATTAAATTATTCGCGTCTTTTCAGTTGATTTATCTTTGAGATGTTTGCAGAAAACTACAAAAAAATTGCCCCTCCCCCAGAAAACTGTAAAAAAATTGCCCCTCGAAAAAATTGAATTTTTGTGTTATTTTTACCGTTTAAATTCGATGTATACGCGGTTATTTAATTAGAAATATTATTGGCTACGGCCGCTAATTTATTTTTATTGTTTATTCGCGATCGTTCGTTAACCCGCGATCGGTTGTATCGTTTTGTACCTAGCGCCGAATAGGTCAACGTCCGTATTTTCTTTTTCCTGTTTCGATTTTCTTTAAGAAAATCGAAATCAGTTTTTGTAATTTTTCGTGTAATTTAAAATGTCTATTTATTTCGTTAATAAATAGCTGAAAAGAAATTTTGCGTTTTCATTCGTTGAAGGTTTTTCTTTTTTAATCGCAATTTTCCGAATTGGACTCGATGTCCGTAAACGATACTTGGTGATTGGTCGACGTGACCGTAAATTTCGTCTTTGAGCTACGTGCCTGTCTCGCCGCGAGAAAACCATAACGAGAAAATCTACGTTATCGTAGATCGAGCTTTTCCGAACCATCGGAAAAGTGGGTATCCTATTTCCAGCTTAAACCGAAGTTTAAGTCTGGAAAATCCATCGTAAAGGTCCCCGAAGCGGATCCCGACCGTACTAGCTGAAAAGCAGCGAAAAACAGAATCAACCAATAAGGAAGCTCTATCTTTTGTCTTACGACCAATCATTGCGTTCCAGTCGAGTTTCCCGACTTTTCCGAAGGAACGGAAAACTCAAAAATTTCAAGGTATCGATTCTACGATTTTTCACGCTCCTTTCGACTAAAAAGTCGATATTTCTTCATTTTGATTATTTTTGGTCACTTTTTGGTCAAAAAAAGTTACTGAAAGTTACTTTTTTCTTCAAAAATTTCGCTATGGTGTCTGATCTTTGATCAATATGAAAAAATTATTTTTAATCTGTGTAAATATAGGTGAGAATCCAGAATTATCAAAATTAGTAAAATTTGTCTCAAAATTCAAAATTTAAACCAGAGAACATTTCTACCCTCCAGTAGTCCATGCTCAAAAAAAAATCCAAAAATTGAATAAATCCATCTCCCCACGCCCCATCTTCGCAAAGAATGAGTCAACCAAAGAATCAACCCATTTTCTACCCATCTTCTAGGGAAATTTTTCGCCTGTCATTGCGTATTCGGAAAAAATCAATGTACCAGTTTCCCACATCTACCAAGGGATTACATTGATGACCATTTTATACACGGTTACGAATTACAAGTACTACATACAGATACACGTATACCAGCGGCGTACCATTTTTTTACGGTCGCGATTCTGCACATAACCTTCGCGTGTAGACTACTCGTTAACACGTATCGTTTCGCTAGGGGAGTTAAACAATTAAGGGAGGTCGCCAACAAATATTAAATTATTAACAATTCGCTGAATAAGAAACGGAAGAGTAATGGTTTGAAACACTCTCCGGGGAGTTATTACGCGAGGGATGTTTTTTTATCCGCCGTCCTAGCTCCTAGGCCACGGTCGCGTCCGTCCTCGGTACACTTGACACGTGTATTTGGTGACTTTTTACAGGTATAATTACAAATCATCGTAGGACTAGTGCGAATTGATGCAAAATTACCACCTTGCCTGTCAAAGTAAACATATGTGTACGTGCGTATTCGATGTTGTCTCTCGTTTTAATCATCTTCCTACAACATGCTCCCTCGCTTCATTCTCGACCCTGTTCATGTATCCAAATCCAAATATAGGGAGCCGAATGTTATAGCATGACTATAGAAATGACATGCGTTACCATACGTACAAAACAGACGTAGGTACCTACATCGTAATATACTAAACATCTCGACAAAGACAATTTTGACACAGTAACAACGTAACGTTGGCGAATTCTCTCGCTAAACCATGAATATTTAATTAGAGATCGTGTAAATGTTGATGAAGGTATTTTATTTTTGTCATTTAAATGAAATACAATACTGTACGTTGCCTGCAGCTAGCGGTAATTCCCACATCATTTTGCCCGCTCGCACCGAGTCGTATAGACGTCTGGTAATTTCGCAAATTTACTTCCCTATTCCCCTCGCCAATTTTATTATCCGATTCGTTGTGTACCCGATTCGGATCCGCTAGTGTTTTGTAAATTAGCTACGCGTTTATTCGTCTCTCGAGATAATCTATCGACTTCCTAAAATGCATTTCGAATATCAAGAGTTTCGATTGCGGAAGCCAATCTGTAATTGAAATGTACTCGTAGGTATTCCGCATCGGTACGACTCGAATTGTATATATTTTTTGATGAATCTTCAATGAAGAGGCGCAGATTACAGTGATTCGAATTTTAGACATTTTTATCAAATTGAGGGGGTTTTTGAAGGTTTCGATTACCTACTATTGCATTTTATATTTTTATTTGAAATATAAATCTGGTTATTGTTGGAGGAACCCCCTTCTTACAGCTCCTTTGAGACGATTTATGGGGCTATAAATGCAAAAATAAACAATATTCGAGTTCATTTTGAAAACAAATAGGTTTGTTCGGTTCGTACTTCGGAGTCCCTTTTTAAACGATTTTATACCCCGAAGAAACGATTCGGTTCGCGTTTCTGTTTTATTTTATTCTGAAAGGGGGGTTTTTGTGGAAAATATTTCGAAATCAAAACGAAGAATGAAGTAGCAGAGAACAAGAACTTAGATTGGAATGGAAATTTTCGTTAAAAATTTTGATCTGTGATGAAATTAATGATGTAATTTACAAATTGGCAGACATCGATGTAAACAGGGACGTGTCAATGGGGGGGGGCGACTCCCTCTCAGGATTTTTCACCATTATTTTTCAAATTTGAAAAAGTTGGACCTTTGTATTTTCATGTTTTTTTTTAAAATGAGAAAGCAGTATTAGGTACCTAATTGACCATGTGTAATTATTGTGTACTTATAATTTATCAAGTTGGGAAAATTTACCATTTGAATTCATATTTTCCCAAGTTGGAAAATTCACCATTTTTACTCATATTTTTCCAAATTGAGAAAGCTGGACATTTCTACTTTCGTGTTGTTTTTTTTTAATGCGAAAGCAGAATTAGGGAAAAATCTATCATTTGTACCCATTTTTTCCCCAAGTTGGAAAAATTAGACAGTTTTGTTTTTTTATGTTTTTTTTTTTAAATTTAAGTAGGTACTATTTTTTGACAAACTTTGAAAAATCATAGAAAATTCATTTCTCAACCTTTTTTAATGCAGGTTGCGCTATTCGAAAGGTACAAGTCTGTACTACTTAAAGAGCCAAAAAAACGAATTCAATTTCGCAATAAATGAGACGCAGCCAGGGATACCCGACCATATGTCGGAAATTTTTTTTTCGTTTTTTTGGGTCTTTAAGTAGTACAGACTTGTACCTTTCGAATAGCGCAACCTGCATTAAAAAAGGTTGAGAAATGAATTTTCTATGATTTTTCAAAGTTTGTCAAAAAATGATTTTCAAAAATCAAAGTTTTGAGAAAAACGCAAAACAAAATTTGGAACTGTTTTCAATGAGTAAAAAAAAATTATGTTCTGTAAACGACTTTTCTCATCGGAAATGGTTTATTTACGTCCTCTTACATCACTTTAGGTCATTGGCCCCTTCCAGAAGTTGCCGGCATCGAAAATCGAAACCATACCATATGTCGGGAATCATCTTTTTTCAAGAAATAATGACATTTTTGGTACAAAATTTGTTTTTTTAATAATCGTACACCGCTGTAGTTCATTAAAACGAACCTGAAATTACGTGCATTGAGAAATGAAATCATAGTGCAAGTCAAACAACTTTACAAACCAAACGGTGAAAATCATGCTTTGAAAATTAGTGTTCAACAAATATCCGGATAATCAAAATGAAGAGTTTCAACGGGAAAAAATTGAATTTTCGATTTCGATAATCGATTTTTCAATTTCGAGTTTTCGATTTCAATAATCGATTCTTCAATTTCGATTTTTCGTCTATTTTCGATATTTCGATAATCGATTCTTCAATTTCGATTTTTCGATTTCGATTTCGATAATATATTCTTCAATTTCGATATTTTGATAATCTATTTTTCAATTTCGATTTTTCGATTTCGATTTTTCGATTTCGATAATCGATTTTTCAATTCCGATTTTTCGATTTCGATAATCGACCTTTAAATAGGGTTCGTGAAAGAATTCGGGAACTCTCGGAAAAGTTCAACCGTTTTCGGGATGTTTTCGGAGCTGTTCGGCAATTTCCGTGTGATATCCGGATAATCCAAATAGTATTTGGTATTTGGATATCCGGATATTTTGTTGAACACTACTACGTTTCAATAATAATGAAAGTTGTAAATTTTAACATATTTTTATAAAATTCCGACATATGGTATGGTTTCAATTTCTCAGAGGCCTTCAGCAAAATTTGTTTTTTAACCAAGATGACACTTTTGGGACCTGAACCTATTCTCATATGAAAGTAGAGGGTTCATAGTATACAAATTGATAAAAAAAAAAATTTTCATACTTTTGGTCATTTTTTCTTAATTTGCGTTTTTCTCGAAATTTACTTTTCCGACATATGGTCGGGTATCCCTGGCTGCGTCTCATATAAAACCAATCAAAATCATGGCTAAACATCCCCTCTCCCCAGAAAAAAATATCGAAAAATTTGAACATTTTTTTACTTTGAAATCTAATAATGCAACAATCTATCAACAAAGAAGCAAAAAATTCTAAAAAATTTTCGATTGTTTGAAAATTTGAAAATTTTGAACCCTATTTGGGTAATGGGGGTTCAAGTGAGAAACCTGAAAATAAAAAATTGGTTCAGTTTTTGCATTTGAACTGTCGCTCAGAATATTTTTAAAGGTATTTTTTAAAAAAGAATTTTGGCATCATTTATGTTCTAGTGAATGTGTAGACTCCTATCCCTACCCCGACGAAAAATGATTTTAATGATTTTATTTTCAAAACTTCAAATTTTAGAGATGAGAAAAAGACGTGAACTGCTATTAATTCACAATTTTATGATATTTTATTGGACTGCAAAAGTAATCCTTTTTTAATCAGAACTTCTAAAAAATTTTTCTTCAAAAATTTCAAATAAACCTCCAATTTAATATCATTAATCTTGAAAAAAAAATCTATAGGAATTTGATGAAAAGGGGAAAGTGAGATTTAATTATGGGGAAGAGAATGGTTGAAAATTTCCAACTCAAATCTTGTTTTTTTGTTTAGGTTTCTCCCCTTCTTCGACTCAAAATGAGAAATTTTCCAATCTTCAAAAAAAAAGGTCTTCTGCACTTCGAAAAATTCAAGAGGAACTTCATCCCCTTTTGTAGGTTTGAATCGGTCAGTGGAATTTTATAAAGCCACATTTTGATAAACAATAAAAATTATTAACATATTGAAAGGGTTGAAAATTTTCTCCAAAAAAAGATTTTTCCAATTTCCTTTTCCAACTAAGTACAATTTTCTTCAATTTTTCTTCTGAAAATGCAAAATATTCAAATTATCCGAAAAAAGGTCATTAAATTTGCCAAATTCCAATTTATATCTTCGAATCCACGAATCCCTCTTTTGTGGAAAAATTGACGTTTCTGTTTAGAATGTTCTCTCTTCCCCCCCCCCCGGACAAAGACAGTTTTTCCCCTAACAAACCTCTAAAAAAACGCAAGCTCGAAGGACACCCCCCCCCCGCCAAAACAAGAACAAAACAAATCCAGACGAATCCTCTGAAACAGCTCGAATCTATTTCACGAATCCGTAATGTTTTTGGATTCGAATCTTTTTTTTCGAATCCAGATTCGAATTATTTCCAACTTCTCTTCAATGTAATTTTTCGACTATAGGACTGTTGGAACTACGTCATCCTTATCAAAAAGTGTGATAAGAAACTGGTGGGAAAAAGAAAAAATCATTCATTTCGTACGTTTTTGTACGGAATTTTCACAAATTTATCAATTATTGCAAAAAAAATGAAGTTTTGTGATAATTGTGAAAATAATAAAATTTGTAGCTAAGAAAAAAATACTTCGAAAATTCAAAATTTTCCCACCAGTTCAATTGTGACGTCAGTTTCAACAGCCCTATTGCATTTTTTTTCAATAAAAAGTGATAATGATGTTCAAAAATCATTAAATTTATGACATTCTAAAAAAAATTACATAAAAACCATTTTTCCCTTCTAAAATCACTTTTCCTTCGCACTTCCAGGCAAAAATTCAAATTTTCTCATAGAAATTGCTATTTTTTAAAATTCTTCAAGAAAAAAATGAAAAAATTGATTTTTACTAGTTTGTTTGTTGTTTTGACGAAGGAATTTGATAAATGAAATTATTCACCTCTTTTCAGTTGATGTATCTTTGAAATGTTTGCAGAATACTACAAAAAAATGGTCCCCCCAGAAAACTGGAAGAAAAATTTGCCCCCCGAAAAATTGAATTTTTGATTACTTTTGATTACTTTTTGGTCATTTTTTTGGTCACTTTTTGGTCACTTTTTGCTCAAAAAAAGTTACTGAAAGTTACTTTTTTCTTCAAAAATTTCGCTATGATGCCTGTAAGTCTTTTTTCCTAAAAATCTGTCACGTTTGTAAATAAACTTTTAGTTCAAAAAACATACCTCTCTATGTTATTCAGATACGAATCAGAATTGGGGAAGGGAGTCAGAAAAATCGAAATTTTCCAATTAAAATGAAAATTTTTTTCCGACTATCAATGTAATTTTTCCCATTTTTTTCTCTTCAAATTTCAAAACGAACATTTTTTTTAAAAATTATCATTTTTTTCAAAATATTTTAGACTCAAACCAAATTTTTTCCTTTGAAAATGCAATCTAGTCGTTATTAGAAGGATGAAAGCTGTCTCCTCTGCTCCTCTCCTGCTATGTACTGCCCTTATGGTACATATTATCCTTCATCTACAAAATTACCTATCGTTTTCTACAAAATTTTCATTAGTGATCCAATATCACAGAAATTCTTATGCAAAATGGACTTCCAATTTATTTCAAGTTGTAAAAATAAAAAAATTTCCCTACTATTTTGGAAATTGGAAGACAACTTTCAAAAGAATCACGGTTTTTTGAATTTTTGAATTTTTTATATAATTCGTAAAACATGAAACGCCGAAATTTTCAAAAAAAAAATGTTGAATGATCAAAAAGATTGAAAAATGTATCCAAGATTAGAATTGTACTATTAAATTGATAAAATCAACCATTTTTTTTCTCCGGATATTTTTCAAATTGAGAAAAAAAAGGTTCTATAGAGCACTTTCTTCGTCATTGAAAAAAAAAAATCATCGAGATACTAAAACTGAAAAAAATGAAAATTTTTTCGTATAAATGGGATGTGAAAACCCGACACGAAGGCTTTACTTGTAAAGAAAGGCTAAACCGAGGTAAGAAAAATTTCACTCCTTCGAGTGAAAATTTCTCGATGAATTTTACAGCCTTTTTCTATCCACATTTGATCCGTTGGCGTAAAAACATCAGAAGATACTTATGTAATGAAAATTTTGATACATCTGTATTTGAAGATTACTCTTATACGTATAGTTTTTAGGAATCTAGGAAAATTTCAAAACTGACATTTAATTTCGAAGTGCTTTCATATGGTAGAATTTTTCATCTCGAGAAACCTAATAGCCTCGTGTAAAGTAGCCGGGGTGGGTTTGAATGAACGGACACGACGTGACGCCAATGTCGAGATCGGATTCTCACACGTTTATCCATTTTCAGATGATCGAACTCGGTGAATTATTGCTGATATCGTTGTCACGTATTTTGAAAGCGCGATAAATTGATTATTCGTTAGATTTATATAAATATGTAGGACATTCGATACGCGTCTTGTAAAAAGTGGTACGTTTAGCCAGCGTAGGGAGTGATAAAACAACCATATCAATTTTCCTAGGGTTGTAGTTTACATTCGAAGTGGCAATTGTTGGACAATGGAGGTCGTACGCTCGGTACTCGTCTGATCGGAAAATTACACTTGAGCGACGTACGCCGGTCTCGTGGCGCGACCACCTTTTACACATGTAATCTGATTGGCCAAGGTTGTCACTATTTACAAATAAGTTGTATCGAATTACCATGTCAGAGATTTTCTCAAGCTTTTCGAGCTGTGATAGGAAATTTTTTCCAGAGGAGGTACATAGAGATATTTTTGTTGATTTATGAAGATATAGGTGGGAAATATGGGAAATTTACGTAAAAGAGGGTGAAAATTACCTGAACGCGAGCTTCGGTTAGTTCGATTTTAATGGCGATTTCTTCTCTGGTATAGATATCCGGGTAATGGGTTTCTTGAAATGCTCGTTCGAGTTCTTTTAATTGAGCAGACGTGAACGTGGTTCGAATTCTACGCTGTTTTCGTTTCTCCGTCAGCGATGAATCGTGCGCATATACTTTGTATGGTAATCCGCCTGTAACAATGGAGGTAATTACGTTAAACAAGTTAGATTTTTAAAGCACGAAGATTTCAGGAGACTAGGGATGCCCAACTTTTTAAAAATTGGACATATTTTCACCAGATTAGAAAATTTCGTACCAATTAATCGTATTAAAATTCAATTTTTTGCATGAAATTGATAAATATTTTTGAAAAAATTAAGATTTAGTTTAAATTTGAAGTAAAACTTGTGTGGTGATCCAGCAGCTCAATTTAACCTAACCTAACCTAACTTAATCAATTTACTCAGATTTTGGTTTGAAAACACATCAAGATTGGATTTACTTAATTTTTAAAATTTGATGGTTCAGAGATTTAATTCAATTTCGAATGCGAATTCACGAAGAATAAAAATTGAAAAATTTCAACTTTTTTCATTTGATCGTGATCCAAGCCAACTTGACAATATTTACTTAGTTCATTGTATAGCACAAGGTTTTGATTTGACATCATTCAAAATAATTTTTTTCGAAATGAACAAAAGTTAATTGGAAATTTATATCAAGTTAAAATGAGAATTTATAACGTCTTTGAATGGAAATTTATCATGTTACATGCAGGGTGACCACTTTTTGGAAAACCTGGAAAAGACAGGAAATTTTGATGATCTGGAAAAATCAGAAAGTATTAGAGAATTTTTGAATTTTCCCTCGAATTTTATGAAAATCCAAAAGCAAGATAAATCATCTAGAAAAGAGGTTCTGTGCTTATTTTATGATACCTAATTTTTTCAAAAAATTTCATTCTCGCTCCGCTCTGCCTAAATTGTTACTTCTCTCAACAAACTTATATTTTTTTTATTCGTCATTTTTTATTGACCCTGATCCACAGAGAAATTGATTTTTAAATGCATGTCTTGTCCATTAAGGGTATGCTTTACCTTGTTATCAGTAAAAATTGAAAAATTTAGGATCGGGATATCTTGAGCATTATTTAATAAAATGGTCTGAAAATTTAATATGTGCTTCGGAACAATATTATCTTTTGAGGACTTTTGAGATATTTTCAAAATTTTTCTTTAATTTAAAAAAAATAATTTTCAAAAATCACCAAAAATACTTTGGATAAAAAATGTTGTTGTTGTTTGTCCAATTTTTTCCGAACATTTCTTTTTTTTTCAAAAATGGAAGAGCATTTTTGAAAATATCTCAAAAGTTTTCAAAAGATAATGTTGTTCCGAAGCTTATATTAAATTTTCATAACATTTTATTCAATAATACTTGAGATATCCCGATCCTAAATTTATCCACTGATAACAAGCTAGAGCATACCTACCCTTAAATAATGAACTTTTCAAAAAAAAATCTTCGCTACGCTCGGGTGTAATTTACACTCATTCTTTTTATATGGATTTCATTTAAAATCTACCTTTTTTTGGAATCGTACTTTTTGATAAGCTATGGTGAGAAAGGAATGCCATGATGCCATTGATCACGATGTTGAAAAAAAGGGGGAGGTAATGGAAAAGAATTCGAAATTATTAGTTAAGTTTTGAAAAACCTTAATAAGGAAAACGTGATGAATTTTCATCTTTTGAAGATCTTCTTCCTAAAAATTTTCGCCCTTGCTTCGTTTAAGCCCAAGACATTAATACATCTCATCAAAATGATTGATATTTTATCTCCTGATCGATTTTTTATTTACAGGACAGACCGAAAATATTGCAGGAGCTTGCGTGCAATTTATGAATTTAAGGCACGTGGTTTTTTTGGGGGGGGAGGGAGAAAAGCAATCAATTATGAAGACATTTTTAAATTTTCAGCCCGAAAAAATTGAAATTTTCATTCCCTTGACTCGGTAGACACCCTGACATAATTTGTTTCATTTTTTAAAACTTTATAATTTTGCTTCAAAACAGAGTTTTTCTTTTTTATGTGGGTATTTGAAATTTTTTCTGTAATAAATTCAAGTTTTCAAGTTTTTGTGCGAGGGAGGAGGAAGGTTTGAAAATTTTCAGAATTGAATTAACTCGTTTTTGTGGCCGGAAAAAGATATCTAAAAATCTCGTAAAACTTGGTGATTTTTGAGGGAAAAAATCGTTGGATATTTGCGAGAAAATCACTCTCTCCTCCATGCTTCGCGAAAACCATGTATAAAAAGTCTGGAAAATTATGAAAAATTGGTCTGGAAAACCTGGAAAAGTCAGAGAAAAAAATAAAAAGTCTGGAAAATTATGAAAAATTGGTCTGGAAAACCTGGAAAAGTCTGGGGAAAAAATAAATAAAAAGTCTGGAAAATTCCGAAAAATTGGTCTGGAAAACCTGGAAAAGTCAGGGAAAAAAATATTTTTTGAAATTTTGTGGACACCATCTGTACATATAACTTAATTTATTCATTTCTATTTGAAATTCATTGAAATTAATTTTTTCATTTTCGAAAGTTCTCCACTTAGATGTGGTGTAATTTTGAACGACAATTTACATTTAATAAATCACGGATACGCGTCCTAACCTATGAGTAACAGCCACAAATTTTAAAATTTTGATTTTAAAATTTTTTTAATGAGGGAATTTTACAACCCTCTAGCACCGACTTCAACGAAATTTCAATTCTTAGGAAAAAAACTTGTAAAAAGACCCTCCATAACCATATTTTTAGCTGCATGAGTAATTTTTCGATTTTTGGCGAATTTTTAAATTTTATTCCTTCTTATATAGACTCTCAAAATTTACATTTTGCCTTTTCTACATTTGATCAATGTAAAATGTTCTATGAGAAATTGATTTTTATTTCAGTGTTCTCAGTTTTTTGGGAAACTTTACTGAAATAAGTTTCATTAAAACGTATCGAAATCAACCAGTCATCGATTTGGTGAGTGATTTTTTGCTTCAATTAATCAAATTAAAAGAAAATTTAAAAATTGTGTAAAATATGCTGAGGTAGGTATTATTTTTGAAATTATATCAATTTTTATTTCATCAAAAAAATCCCTCGATAACTTTCCTGCTCTAAATTGCTGGAATATACGAATTATTTGACAGAACTGTTTATACAAAAGTAAAAGTTACAGTCAACTTTCCAGTTGCCTACATGTTCTTGTGATACATATGTATTTAAAAATAAATTTTTTAAACTTTGAGAGAAGTGTGAGGATTCATTTTTTTCCGGAAGCTCCTGTATCCTGACCCAAAGTCCAGATTGAAAAATACAAGATATAAATCCTCGGAGTCAATATGAAAATAGAATTGAGTTTTTAGCATTACGTTTTGGAATGCTGCTCACTAGCAAAAAATTAAAATTTTTATTGTATTCCTAAATAATTGTTCAAAATTTTCCAAAAATCGAAGAATCATCTTGAAAGTTGAAAATTTGGTAAGGGAGAGATATTTTTACATGATTTTTACCTCTTTTCAAAACCCCAAAATTTCAATGAAATCGGAACTGGAAAGGTAAAGAGGTTCTCTTGTCGACGATTAACAACCTTGGAAAATTTTTGCAGGTATTACATTTACAACATAAGAAATTTATAGATTGTTATTTGAAAATTTGTATTATTCGTTTTTTTGTTTCTTTTTTTTGTTCGAGATTTGGTTCAGTTGTGAGAGAGAATTCGTATTTTGCGACGGTTTATGCAAAGTAGATAATATGGTACATATTATTTGATGTCGTAGATTTTGATTTAAAAATTAATTTCATGCTTTAAAATATAAAAACAGTTTAAAATGATAAGTTAGGTATCTAATTCAAAAACTTGAAAAATAAAAATAAAAAAATAAATTCCACGAAATTAATACTTACCTAATTAAGAATTAAATTGTTAAACGAGAAGGGGAAAAGTTATTTTTACTAAAAATGCTTGTTTTTCTAAAAATGGAAAATTTGTACCAAAAATAATTTGTTAGGACATTCGAAGATTTATTGTTCATGCATGAGAAGTAATATAATTTTAAATCACGAATTGGTGGGAGGGTGAGGAGGGCGATTTCCTCGTGTTCAAAATATTAAATAATCGAATAATTTCTGACACTAAAATTCGCGGTGAAGTGGTGTAAAAAATTGAAAAAAATTAATACTTCGAACAAAAAAAAAATCAAATTAATTTTACCCACCGTTTAGGTTCATGTTTGCCTAATGCTTATGGAAAATAATCGAAAAAAAAAGTTTTTGCCAACTTTTAAATGTGTTTTACAAACTCGAAACCAGTCTCGAAATTCTAAAATTCTTGGTAGGTAAGTATGGGAAAAAATTGTACGAGTCTTTCACGTCTGATTTTTCAACCACACTCCCTTAACCTTCTTTTAAAATTAGCCTACATCTAAAAAAATTATTCGTGGTAAAGGAATCGATTGAAAACACGTTGAAAAAAAGCAAGTAAAAAATAATTCCAACAACGACACAAAATTTAAAAAAAAACATTCCACAATGTTCTCGTTTACTTTTTCCCATCTTCGAAAAAAAACAACTCTAAAAATGCAAGGAAAGTTCAAAAAACACCGTGCTCAAGGTACATAGCCCCACGAGATGTTGTGAAGAATGATTCCAAGGCTACTAGAGTAATAAATACCCCAATCTCTGTCAAGCTGTGACTGCCCGAGCTGGAAAATTCCGCTCAACTTGGAGACAATTTTTCACCCATTCTGAAGTGAACTTTATGAAAAACTGAACAGACATGCATGTTTTTCATAAAACAAGACCCCTTTTTATTTGCAAAACCGTCGGAGACAATTCAATATTTCGTGCGTCAGAGACGCTGGAATATATTGTCTTGGAAGTCAGTGATTCGAAAGTAGATACCTATAAGACTGGTTAAGATTCGAGTGAAGCTTTTCAAACAGAAAAAATTCAATAAGTATATTTTTAGAGAAATATTTTGGTGTAATATGGGTTCAATTTGCCTAAATTTGCGGTTTTGAGGCAGACTGATCATCAGAGTAGTTCAATGTATAATTTTTAATTGGGAATTCGATTAATTAATTTTGTGTCCAATTTTTAAATCTTTCAGGCATTGAAATGATTGAGAAAATTGTACTGTTCAAATATTTTTAGAAATTGTTCGAATTAAAATTCATAAAATTAATTTTAAAATATCTTCACTCGTAAAAATTGTTCTTAAATTTTAAAAATTTTATTCGAATTGTAAAATTTTCGATAGAAAAAAAAATACACCACTGAAAAAAAAACTCCCACCCCCTCGAAATAATTCCACGCTACTTATGGGCTAAAAAAATTAATCATTAGCCATATATTGGGTATCACTGAATCGTTTTTCAACTTTATATTGATCGCCACAAGAACTTGCTCCACTGCACCCTGTTCCCTCATCCCTCGGTACACGCTATCGCAATTTCCAGTACACTCGAAGGCTTTGAACAATGCGAAAGAGCAGCGCGGAAGGGGGCGAATGGGGAAATTTTCATTCAACTAAACGTCAGCCATGAACCGAAGACGAGTGTCTTTTAACGACTAACTGACTCGAACTCATTCCTTCGTTCCTTGGGTAAATAAAAGGGAGTGTTTACTTAATAATGGCGGACATTTTTAGTAGCGGAATTCCCTCCTACTTTTAATTCAGTGGCGTGTAGCGAATTTTAATGCAAAGCTTTTTGATTAAAAGTTTTAGAATATGGTCTGAAAGGTTATGATACCGAGAGTTTAATTTTCTTCTATATAAGTTGCCTGTGTGTAGTGTGTGCCATGATAAGTTGCCGGTGTAAGTTTTTCCAGCTTCTTTATCACTACATACGAAAGCACGAAAAGTGTGTTGCTGCCTTTATTTTATACGTACGAAAATCGAGAATGCATTATGGTAATTCCGATTCGAAATTCGCGCGGTTTGTATTTTAAAACTGATGCCATGCGGAGATTATGATTTAAATGGCGTCTGTGCATATCTTACACGATCTTTAATTATATCTAACCTTCCTAGAGATGTTTTTGTCTTGCATTGTGCCCCGAATCTGCGTCTATTGGCGTAAAATATTGCCCGAAGTTGAGAGTGCTGTGCTTGCGAACTGCTCGTAGCCTATTTTTTTTTTCAGCCGAGAGTTTACGTTGCTCGGTGGAGTTTTCAAAAGCCTGGTTTTATGTGTTTTATTGGACTTTACAAGTTTACAGCGACTTATTTTATTCTTTTGCGAAGAATATTCGTGTAAGAAATTGTACTTTTTTCTGTTTTTTTCGTCGATGTGTTTGGGGGTAGGTTTTTGAAATTGGAAGTTGTAAATTAGGCTAAATTTATCGAGAGAAAAATTAATATTTTTGATGCCAGGTCTTATGACCTACCAACTGTTGGATTTAAATATTGCCTGCTTCGATTGATAAATTTAAATGGAACATTTGGAAAATAATAGTCCAAATTTAAATGCGCTTGAAATAATTATTAAATTATAGGTAGTCAAATGTATTTTTTTGCTGTTTTTCATGGTTAATTTTGAGAAAGAATGAGTGAAAAAAATGAAAGATGAAGTTGGAAAGAGAGAGGCAATTTTATAATGATTTTGATGACAATATATTGATTGAATTTTTAAGTCTGAAATGTTCCTCATTTGAAAAAATACCTATTCCTTATTTGAAAACATTAATGAAATCTGAAGCAATTTTCAAACTCGAAATTCAGAACTAGTACTTGCATTTTTTAAATTCTTACGAAATATAATTATAGGTATTGAAGTTTTTGTTTTGAAAATGACCCGATGAAATTTCAAATAATTTAGGATTGTTTGAGATGTTTTTGTCCTGAAAATAACCTTTTTTTTAGTTGTTTTTTTCTGAAAATGGTTTCGTTTTTTGGGTTGTTTTTAAAAAGTCTAGATTTTTTTTTTTCTAAAAATGATTATTGTTTTTCATTTTTTGTGACAAAAAAATTTTAAATGTGTTTTTTCATGTGTTTTGTTTCATTTCTGAAATTCTTTTTTGTTTTTTTTTTTCTAGAAATAGTTTATTTTTTGTCATTTTTTCCCTAAGAATGGTTTGTTTTATTTCTAATGGTTTTATTTTTTTGTTCATTTTGTTTCTGGGGAAAATGTCTTGATTTTTTTCTGATAATGACTCGTCGTTTACCTACTTTTTTTTCTAAAAATTATTTCTGTTTTTCTTTTTTGGTTTGTGTTGGAAAATGTCATGTTTTGATTTTTTGTGAAAGTGGCTTGTTTTTTTCAAAGGTTTAGTTTTCTGGCGTTTCTCTAAAAATAGTTTTTTTTCTTCTCTGAAATCCTCTTGGTTGTTTGTTTTTAGTTTCTTTGAAAATGGTTCAAATTTTGTGAGGTAATGATTTATTTTTAAAAAAAGGACTTGATTTTTATATTTTAATTTTTTCCTGAAAATTTCCTGTTTTTTTGAATTTTTGTTTCTTTGGAAATGGCTTTAATTTTATGTTCATCTTCATTTTTCTATGAGGTGATGTTTTGTTTTTTGTTTTTTTTTCTGCATGAGCTTGATTGTTTTGTTTTATTTTTTTTCTGAAAATGGCTTGATTTTTTGGGGATTTTATTTTAAAATGGTTCGGGGTTTGTTGGGGTTGTTTTAAAAACAGAAATAGTCCGGTTTTTTTAGTTTCCTTCCAAAAATAGCTCGAGGTTTCGTTTTTTTAGAAGGAAATTCAAATCCAGGTCCGTGCAGAGAAAATCGGGACCCTGTGGGAAAAAAAATGCAAGAACCAAAAAAAAGTCAAACGTCGATACGAGATGGTTAAGCCAAATTTTTTGTTTTAGGGCCTCCGCGGTGAAGACGAGAGTTTTTTATCCCTACCAGGCCTTACAATCCCCCCCCCCCCAAAAAAAAAACTCGAGCCCGAGAGGAACCCCCCTTTCCCCCTTTCCTGCACTGACCAGGTTTAACCAGAGAACTGAGTGAAGAAAAGTTAAAGAATTGAATGATTTTTGAAAGAATAGGAATTGTTCCAAAATAAGAAAATATTTCATAGGTGAATTTTTTTTCGAAAAACTACAGTTTTGGAAAGATTTTTTTCCTTTTTGCTATAGGTACTGAAAAAAATATCTACCTTTTTCAATTCAAAAACATAATTATTCGTAATTTCTGTAAGGAGGGAAATTTTCAGCAAGCAAAATAATCGTTTAATGATCTCTCTTAAAAAACCAAAAATTTCATATATTTTTTTTCATCAATTTTTGAGCCATCAAAGAGTAGAAGCCTAGGAAGGTTCAGAGCTTCAGAGTTTCAGAAATGTAGGGAGTGAATGAGGGCCAGGGATGGGATATTTTTACTTGAAACACCTGCATAACATTTGTTATGTTTTGATAAAAAAAAAGATAAACTAAGTATAGGAAGGGCACCAAAAATAAAAATAAATAATTTGTAGTTCTCATGTGTCATTTTTTGTGAAAAAAATGTGACTTTCCAAAATTCTTAGTGACCTAATTTTCCACTTGAACTCTCTCATTTATAAATCAGTGTAAATTATCGAAAATCTCTGGAAAACAGTCAAAATTGCAGCATAGTAATAAATCGGTGAAAAAAATTAATTGAAACCAAATAGTGAGAAAAGTTGCTAGAAAATTGGTGAAAATTCACCGAAAAGTCAGTAAAATCACTAAAATTTGCTGAAAATCAAAGAATTTCGCTGATTTTTCTTTTGCTGCAATTCTGACTAAATTTATCAGCGATTTTTCATTGATTCAAAATAAAGGAGCAGACTTCTCATAATCAGTTTTTTGGAAAATGACTAAAAAATATGAAACAATGATTTTTTTCAAAGGTCGTGTTATTTTGAAAATTCAAAGGTGCTGTTACTGCTGTCGCTTACCTATGATTTCCGAAATTTTATCAAAGAAGTCGGAGTGATTTAAATTTAAAATGAAAATTCTAAAAAGGAGTGTGACTGAATAAAATAATTTTGGTTTCAAATTGCCATTTTTTGACCACTTTTAACAGAAATTGATATTTTGGGCTTTTATAAAAATCTTGGGTCATTTTTTAGTGACGACTGATGCTACAAAAATTACCTAGTGATCTCAAGTTTTTTATGGGTTTATACAGAGGCTCGTGGAATTAGAACAAATTAATTAGGTATTATCTAATTTTGAGTATGGTTTATGAAAAGTTGTAAAAATATCTGATTCATTTCAATTTTGAAACCAAAAAAATTCATAAATGTTGAAATAATTTCAGAAATGAGACAAAATTTTTTTCAATTTTTTAATCTCTTAGTAGGTATCTGTAAAAATAATTCAAGAAATTAAAAAAGTAAACGCCAGTTCATTTGTATTACTTTTTTCTGAATAGGTTTGGTACAGAAAAAAATATTCAATTCTCTTTTCCCATTTTCATATTTTAATTACACCTTTTTTTCACGAATAAAGATCATAAATCATCCAGCAAAAAAAATCTTATCGACAGATATCCATCTTCTTTAAACCCACCTCATTCGTGTTTTAACAATTATACTCGTTCAAAGGCCTCATTCGAAAACACACGTCGTATTACCATAAAATTAAATTATTCAAGGTGTAAAATGCCCGAATTTCCATTACACTGTGAAAAAGTTACCTTGCAAAGGTCTCTAATATTATCCTTCCAAGTCTGTTCACGCTTTAGTGGTGCATTTAATCGAGATAAAAACTCAGACGGGAATTTAAAAAATGATATAAATTTCTCGGCTCGGTTTGGCTTTTGCGATCGTCAAGAAGTACATTTTCCACCTCTATGCTTTTTTCAAGAGTCGTAAAAGTCGTTGAATTTATTACAAGCTGTCGAAGAATTCGCTTTATTTACAACCCTCGCGCCGATATCGGAGGAAAAGTCGAACCGAAGGGGGAAGTGATACCTGATTAGAATAATGTATTAATGCGAGCAGATAGCACGAAAAAAAAGGATCGAAAATGATGAAAATTTTCTCGAAAGTTCGCACCTTTGAAATCGAATTTCAGGCGCGTTAGAAGCACTTGCCATGCCGGCTTTTCAGTGTAAATAAAATATTTAGAAGCGAAACGGATTTGATTGCGTGTACAAATGGATCTCCGTTTGACAAATGTAACGCAATCATTTTACAAATTGTGGTCACATATCTTCTTCGCAGCAATTTTGGGGAAAATGTTGGATACGTTACGTTTATCATATTTTCGCCAGCGTGCCATTCCACTGCGTAGAGAGTTGGAGAGATATGTGTATAGTTTTGATATTTTCACGCGTTCGGCTTAACATGTTGCTTCTGTAAGATTACAAATCACTTCTCTTTACTTGAAAATTTACCCCTTTTTCACCGGCTCGGTTTCGGTGAAAGGATGTAATAATTTTTGTTTCGTAGTAAATACAGCATTGGGTTTGGGGTATCGTCGTATAGTCCTACGCAAAACGATGACTCAAAAGTGAAAAAGTAAAAAGGGTGCCGGATAATTACATTTTGTACAATTTCTTTGGAGTTTGGAGTATTAAGAACGGTGCTCCATCGCGGTTGTGTTCTCGTGTTCTATGGCGATGGCGTTCTTAAAATTCGTACTGTAGCAGGAGGTGACGATGATGCTGACGCGTAACTAAGAGGATTTTGCTTTTTGAAGATGTATCCTACGTTGGGGGTGTGTCTTTCGACGAACTAATCGTCTTTTTGAGTTATGGAAGGTTATACCTTTGGATTAATTACGAAATACTGGTATCATCGAGGTTCCATGCCGAGATTTATGCAGTGACGGGAGTCGACGAGGTGGAATGTGAACGTGTGCTGATGTGGTGTTTGTGCGGTGAGTTGGAGCCGACGGTGTTGCGGAAATTTTGTGGAATTTTGTGTAGGTCAAGGTGTAGATAAGCTGTGATTGTTTTAAAATTTTGTGAATGGGGTGAATTTTGGGGGTTTGGTTAGAAATGGGATAAAAAATCGAGATTACAGTTTTTTGACGTCAGAATCAGTGATGTTGAATTTTTTTCATTTGCTTGAATTCGTTTTTTTCTTTTGAGTTCGGTGAATTTATTTTTGATTTTTTTTTTTCAAATTCCAATAGTAGAGTTTCTGTGCAAATTTTTCATAGTTTTCTGCACAGAAATTGAAAATTCCAACGTGTTACATTTGTAATTACAAGGGAGGTACCCAATCGGCAGAAAAATTTTGGGCTGCAACGAAAATAAATCGAAATTGCATCATAAAAGACTCCATAACCAAAATTTTAGGTGCTAAAGATCATTTTTCGAATTTTGGAGAATTTTTTAGTATGAAAATTTGATTTAATCAACAAAAAAAGTTGAAATTTGGTATACACCCCATTTTCGACCTCTCGAATCGATTGGTAGTGGTTTCGAGACGTATTGTAACCTCCAGAAGATTTTGGAATTTTCTAGCACTGAAAAAAACCATGAAAATACCTAGTCCAAATCAACTTCAGCTCCTAAAAACTCTATTTACTTATTTTGAAGACCTGTTTAATCGATTAAACCACAATTTTCCTTAATTCGTAACTGCCGGGTCAGATTTTTCTCCATTAAAATTTTTTGGAAAAAATTGAAAAATACGCCTACAATGTACACATCGAGGTAAAACGCTGAAAGTTGGTAGATACCCCATTTTCGACCTCTCTAATCGATTGGAAGCTGTTTTAAGACGTTTTGGAGCCTCCAGAAAATTTTGAAAATTTGCAGTGCGGAAGAAATGCATATAAAAATGGTCCATATGAACTTCAGCACCTATAATTGCGGATTATGCACGAGCCTGGATATAGAAACCACCCTTAGGTGTCAAAAATAGGTTTTTGAGTTGCGGTTCTTCTTTGATTCCACTCCTTTTGAAAAACCCCAAAATCAGTGCCAACTAAAAAACCATTTTTTGACACCTAAGGGTGGTTTCTATATCCAGGCTCACATATTGATGATTAAATTGATCGATTGAAGCAGAATTTTCCAAAATTCCTAACTGCTGGATCAAATTTTAATTATTTTCAAAAAAAATCAGTCAAAAATATGGATTTGACCTGAAAGTTGGAAATTTTGGAAAATTGTTCTTCAAATGATCAAATAGTTCACCAATATGAATTATCCGCGAATATTAATTCCAAAGTTCAAAATGACTAGTTTTTTGGGCTTTTTTCCAGTTCTGAAAAATTCAAAAATTTTATGAAGGCTCTAAAACGTCTCAAAACTACTTTCAATCAATTTGAGAGGTTGAAAATAGGGTATATGTGAAAAACTCTCATGTTTTGCTAGGTGATGGGGCAATTTTAAAATGTCAAAAATTCGCCAAAATTCGGGCTGAAATTTTGAATATGAGGTTCTTTTATATTTTTTCGGTTTATTTTGTTTCAGACCAATATTTTACTGCCGGTTGAAATACGTTGTTAGATTTTTCTTCTATTGATTTTTAAAAATTGAAACCACAAAACATTTTTATCAAAGGAATTACCTAGGTACCGTATTCATTCAACTGTTTTAGATTTATGGTTAAAATACTTTTTTTTTTTTTTATAAAATGGGGCAGATACTTACTTAATCATCAGATGGATTTTTAAATAGAAAGTGAAATAAATATGACGTTACGACGTTAGTTTTGATGATCGAGTTCGAGATATTTTGAGCTTTATGTTTTTAGTGATGGATGAAATTTTCTAAAATTTTAATGTACCTACTTGTACTTGATTTTAAAAAAAAAAACATATTTTATGTTTATTTTTAGATAAGTACCTACTTCAGTTAGACAGCTATTCTATTTTTTTAAGTAGGTACCAATACCTGATTAAAAAAATGAAATACCTATGTTGGTATGTTATGTGATGAATTTTGGACAACACTGCTAAGGAATGTGCCATTTAGAAGTCTCAAAATTACTCAATTTTTTTTTTTTTTAAATAAACGAAGCGAATTCTTAAAATAAGTAGGTGGGTATATATCTTAAAATATTTAGAAAACTGAAAAATATTGGGACGTTTCAAGTCAACTTGTTATAAAATTGCGTGATGAACTTGGATTTTTTGGAAATTTTGCACGTGACCCATCGTGACGTTTTTGGACTAGTTGGCTCATTTGAAATCTCGATTATGAAAAATTCAGTTCGAGTTGGTAAAGAACGATGTTAATAATGGTGATAACTGATAACAATATTTAGCTGTTTAGTTTTGAGGATCAACAAAAAACTGAATCCGGGAGAGTGAGCTAAGGCCTCAGTGCAAAAATTATCGGCTTCCTCTGTCTCCCCATAAAGTTTCAAATTGAACTTGAAAATTTGCAGTGTTTCCCCTTTTCCCCACTAATTCGCCTGGGCAAAAATTTTCAAAAATTTTAATCTTAGCTGAAAACTTGTTTTTTTCTTACGCTTTAATTTTTTTTCTCAGATCAGATGTAAAATTAAACTGATTAAAGTACCTAATTTTTATTGCTTCGATCAAGTTTAATAGTTTTGCCGAATTTCGGAAAATATTTTATCAATACGAGACCATTAGTGTAACCAGAAAAGTAGTCAAGGAGAGGTTTTTTTGTTACAAAAAAAAAATCGTTTGAAAATATCTGCTTGTTATTTTAAAAAATTTACAGGTCATTTTGCCATTTTTAAAAGTATTTTTGTTGTTAACGAAAGTCTGGACCTCCAACCTCCTTCAAATATGCTTCTGTAGAATACAGATTCATCCATATTCTTCCTCGAACTGGTCAAAATAGAAGAGATTCGATGAATTCAATACCTACAAAAGTTAGGGAGTTGTGGAAATTCATGATATTTCTGAATTTTGAATTTCATTAGCCGAACTTTTTTATTTTTAATTAGCTCGGTGATGTCTTGTTGGCAATAATTGTGGTTTGAAAATCGTTTTATAAGTCCTTTTTTTTTTCAAATTCCCTTCTTAATTCTTTCTCTCTGATATAGGCACTTCTATGGAGAAAGCTCAGGGGGCTCGAGCGTCCCTCTTAAGCTCGTCAAGAAGATTTTTCATCATAAAAATGTCAAAAAGAAGTAATTTTTTGCTTTTCAAATATGATTGTTCAAAAAATTTTCGCTCTTGGTTTATTAATCTATTTCTTGAATGAACTTCTCACTCGCTCAAACTGAATCAAATTTGATAAAATTCATGCCTTTTTGAATCAGTGAAATAAATCTTACTGAAAATGAATGGTCAAAAATCACTGATTCCTTAGAAAATTCCAAATTTGTTGAGAAAAATCGGTAATTTTCAACAAAAATATCTCTGAAAAATGATTGATTATGAGTGAAATTTATTCCACTGATTCAAGAGCGCAGAATTTCACCTAATTTGACTAATTCAGATTTAGGAAGTACCAAGTATACAGATTGTTTGATCCAAAAAGTCCGCAATTTTTCAAATTTTCTTTGCTCAAATTTATTCTTGTATCATTTGTTGATTAAAAATACCCAGACTACGCCACTGAAATAACAGATCATTCAATTTTTCAATAGATTTTGACCCCCCCCCCCTCTATTTCCCCGATTCAGACCTTTTTCTTACACAATTTCTGGGTACGCTTACGCTCCTTGAATTTTCAATAGTAAATTTACATTAAATTTTAATCAAAATTTTAATTTTTAAAATCAATCAATTTTTCCTCATTTTCATAATTTTTTATGGAATTCTCATGGATGAGGATGAGAGGAGATATAAAAATCGGAAATTTTCAATTCAGCTGAAATGTTTTTTCATTTCATAAACTACTGTGCAATTTTTTCCCATTTTTCAATCTGATGGGTAATTTTCTAAGAAACCGATTTTTAATTTTCTCGACCAAAAAAAAACGCAATGGTGCTATTACCTATGAAAGATGCGAGGGAATAGAAGGGGTAAGCTGATGAATTACCTATGAAAGATTTGGGGCGAGGGAGAAGGGGTAACCTGATGGTTGCCCTTTGAAATTCTCATGAAATGATTAAATCGTGATGAGTTTCATATAATTCTGATCAAGGGCGCACCCAAGGGGGTTTCAGGAAGCTCGAGCCGCCCTTAAGCTCGGCAAGGCGATTTTTTATCATAAAAATGTCAAAGAAGAGTATGATTTTTTAGAAAAATTTCGCCCTCGCTTCGCTCGAGCAATATTTTAGTAACTATTTCTTAAATAAACATCTCTTTAAATTTGAATCAGTTGAATTTGCAAAAATTCTATCTTTTTTAATCAGTAAAATAATTTTCATTGAAAATTTGTGATTTTTCGCTGATTTTTCGGTCAAAAATTACTAATTTCTCAGTCAATGTCCCATTTATCAGAAAAAATCAGTAATTTTGACTAAAAAAAATCATAACCTAAATCTCGTCAGTTTTCAAATTTTTTTCGCTCAAATCTGTAGGTATATATTATTTGCCTACTGAAAATACCCCAACTACTCCAGCCCCACTGAAATAACAGGTTACTTCATTTTTTCATTGAATTTCGACCTTCCCCATTTTTTCTCAAAATCTGCGCCTATGATTCTGATTTTTTTTGATTTGGCTTCTTTTTTTTCAAATTCAAAGATAAGTATAAATTTTTGAAACATCTGTTTTTCGCTGTCGTGAATTAATCTTAGGACTTTTTGTAAGTGTGTGGATCTTTTTACAATTTCACACACTTACCCACTTCCTTCTGCAGAATTCCAGCTGTATTTTTTCGAAAAATCACGTGAGTAGTTTTTGATAGGTATTTTCAACTTGAAAAAGTCTCAATATTAACTCATTAGCTCCTAAAAATTCTTTCATATGTTTCTACATAGATTGAAGAACAGATTATTTTGCATTTCCTCTCAGAATTTATACCTAATCTTTTTTTTAAAAATACACAAAAAATTTGAAACACTTCTCAACTTCAACTGTGGAATACTTTTTCTGGAATCTTTTTACTTCTCACCCTAGCCTAATCATATTCTCGATAAATAATCACAATTCCTACATATCTGCGATACTTAAACGTATCGGAAGTTGAACTTTCCACCGGTAACCTTCGCAAGCCTAGCTGAAAAATCACCACCACCTACCTTGTAAATTCATCGACGGAAACATCGACGATCTTTGATGATCCTGATGAGCCCTAGATCCCATAATGGCGCACTGCCCCATAGATCCAGTGGTCAACGAATGCCCCATGGCTGGGCCAGTATTAGCAGTATGATTATAACTTCTAGCCATCGATGCGGCGGTATATCTGTACGCTTGAGACATCTGGCTGCAGGAGGCCAGATCTCCATAGGTACAGGATCCCAATCCGGTCGGATCCATGCCGGATGAAGTGAGAGAACATGCGGTCGCATCGAAGTTAGCCGCAGCCTGATTGAGATAACTGTAATCCATGGCGACAATTTCGAGTGTTTATCCACGCACGGTTAAGGTATTTCGATGCGTTTGTAATTAACAGCCTCGAGGTTGCATTTTTTCGCGAGGGGGTGCCGAACACCGCGACTTGGTTAATCGAGTGAAAAATTTTTTTTCTCCAAGACCGCGAAAATTAAATTCACCGCTAACGTTATTAAAGATAACTAAATTTCGGAGCACCGGCGAAGAGAGCGAGAGACGCCGCGAATAAGCAACGAAATGTTTCGGCGGAAAGCGGAGGAAAAGGGTAAAAAGGCCAGACGTTTGCTAATTGAATCAAAAACTCTATATCGAATTATGCGAATAATATGATAAGGAAAAGGAAGAGCGCAAGATTAGCACACGACACGAGGAACACCGGGGAAAATTACTGGTGCTCGTTCTCTTTTGCACGCGAAATACTTAGGCGAAAATTACCTCGGCCAAGACGTCGGTCGTCGGACGAAAAAGGAGGAAAAAGAACATAAGAAAAACGTGTAATAATTTAAAACTATTTAACGAATACGTTTCCACGGCGAGTTACCAAATCAAATGATCATCTGTAATTCAATAAGCTCGGGTTTATAGAAAACAGGGTAAAAGCTTTTGAATTTTAGCGCGACGTAAAACCTCGACCGGCCGGATGGCAAAGGGGCAAAGGGAGATGGGCGGAGCCTCGCCCACCAATCCCCTCGTACTGTCACCCTTGTTCGACGATAAATCCCTAATTTCTTCCCCTTTTTTAAGCTCCGCTCTCATTGGTGCTCAACGATGTCGCGTCTCACAACTTCACCCTTTCCTGGCCCAGCGCCTTTTTCCAAATACGCAGCATTTTTTTTCACTTGGACGCCGCTGCTGTGTGCTTTTTTTCTCTCTTTCTCCCCGTCTCGAGGAGACCGAATGCCGAACAAGACGTCCGGTTGAGAGTCGCTTCGTACCGTAGCCGAATTTTCAAAAGGGATCCGCGTACCCGAAGCACCCCCGTATGCCATTAAAACGACTAGGTATCGGTCGCAACGCAAAAGTATGCGGTGAAAATTAATTTTCGTGCACCGTCCGCGTCCGGAATCGACATTCGCCGCACAATTATGGCTTTCGGCGCGATGGAAAGATCAAGTCGTGGAAAGAGTAGTTCTATAATGGCAACAGTTTATTGACTTACGAATTTTAACGCATATTAGGTCTACGGCCTTTGCCATAAATTTATCCGATCAATTGACGACGAATGAGGCTCATTGCGAAACTGCTTGCGTAAATATTGAAATATAACTCGATTTTAATTTTTTTTCTACCTGGCGGTCTTTTTTTTGTTGCTTTATCGGTGTATCTGGTATGGATCCTTTTTGTATGTGGTCGTTGGATAATGGTGTTTGTTTTTTTATAGTGTTAGGTTTTGAGAAAAATATTTTTACGTAGGTTTGAATATCTTTGCACAGAGAGGAGAGCAAATTTTGAATTGGGAAGAGTTGTTTTTCTCTTTTTATAAGTTTCGGATATGTTGGTGGGGGAAGGCAGAAGATTGAAATTTTTTGATATGGGTGGTTGAAAATTTTTTCTCGTGGCGATTTTTTAAATCTTGAGCAAATTCTATCCAATTTCACTAGCAGATTCCTTCATGTTTATTGGAATCAGAGACCAAACAATGAAGGATGGGTGGGGAGGGGAGGGGGGGGGGGGGGTAAAGAGCAATTATTTGTGAATTTTTTTCTTAATTTTAAGCCCGGAAAAATCCGAATTTTCATTCGCATAATTTGATAGACATCAGACACCCTGATGAAAATTTTCAAAAATTTATAATTTTGTTTTAGGTATATTGAAGTTTTTTTTTATTTGAAATTTTTTCGGTAATAAATTCGAAGTCTCAAGTTTTTGTATGGGAGAGGGTGAGTTCAAAAACTTTCAGAATTAAATTTGAGTCGTTTTTGTGGCCGGAATAGGAGCATCTAAAAAAACTCATAAAAATAGTTATATTTTTGTTTTTGAAAACGAATTCGTCAAGACACTATTTATTTCAAATCAGAATTCCGCACTCCCCCCTCATGATTAATAATTTTATTATGTACTCTCTCATTTCGAATCAGTGAAAAATCACTGATAGACAGTCAAAATTGCAGCACAGGAAAAATCAGCGAAATTCACTGATTTTCAGTGATTTCACTGATTATTCAAAGAATTTCACAGATTTTTCAGTAAATTTCATAAATATCATTGAGTTTTCAGTGAATTTTCACTGATTTCCAGTGATTTTCTTTCACTGATTTGTTTTCAGTTTTTTTATTCATTTTAATTCAAATGAAAAAAATTTCACTGATTTTCTCCTGTGCTGCAACACAGTAATAATACAGTGAAAAATTTCGCTGAAAGAAAACAGTGAAAAAATTTCACTCAAAGAAAACAGCGAAAAAATTTCACTCAAAGAAAACAGCGAAAAAATTTCACTCAAAGAAAACAGTGAAAAATTTCACTCAAAGAAAACAGTGAAAAAATTAACTGAAAGAAAACAGTGGAAAAATTTCATTGAAAGAAAACAGTGGGAAAATTTCATTGACAGAAAACAGTAGGAAAATTTCACTGAAAGAAAGCAGTGAAAAAAATTTCACTGAAAGAAAACAGTGAAAAATTTCACTGAAAGAAAACAGTGGAAAAATTTCACTGAAAGAAAACTGGAAAACTTTCACTGAAAGAAAACAGTGAAAAAATTCACTGAAAGAAAACAGTGAAAAATTTCACTGAAAGAAAACTGGAAAACTTTCACTGAAAGAAAACTGAAAAATTTCACTGTAAGAAAACTGTGAAAAATTTCACTGAAAGAAAACTGTGAAAAATTTCACTGAAAGAAAACAGTAAGAAAATTTCACTGAAAGAAAACAGTGAAAAATTTCACTGAAAGAAAACAGTGAAAAATTTCACTAAATGAAAACAGTGAAAAATTTCACTGAATGAAAACAGTGAAAAAATTGTTGGAAAATCAGTAAATATTCATTGATTAGTCAGTAAAATTTCTGAAATTTGCTGAAAATCAGTGAAATTTTTTGAAAAATCAGTGAAATTTGCTGAAAAATCAGCAAAAATTCGTTAAAAATCAAAAAATGTCACTGATTTTCCCTGTACTGAAATTCTTACAATTTATCAGTGACATTTCACTGATTCGAAATGAGGGAGTAAAAGGTCTGGAAAACTTTGAAAAATTGGTCTGAAATAGCCGGAAAAGTCAGGGAAAATCGTTTCTGAAATATTATGGATACCCTGATTTTCTTTCTAGAAATCTTTAATTTTTCAAATATTGGCCCTAGATTCGCTCGGGCATGTGAAGCCTAAAAGGTGCCTATAAGAGGTAGAATTTGAGGATTTCTCATTCTTTTCAATACTAAAAATATTTATGAAGAAAATTAAGAAATTTCAGTTTCTGGGTGCCCTTTTCTTTAAAAAATTTTCTGGTTCCCTTCCATCTCAGACAATTGAATATTTTGAAACGGAAGGAAGATGGTCATTAAGGAATATAGCTTTTTTTGTAAGTCAAAACAGAAAGTAGCACGAAAGAAGTACGAATTTTTGTTTTTTGATTTCAGTACGATTGATCAGAAAATTTTTCTTTTTTAAAAAATGAGTCGGAAAATTTTTCATTTTCACCCCAGATATTTTTGACCAAGTTTCGTCTCTGATTGGAATTTAGTTTTTGTTAATATTTTTGAAGAATCGTTGAAGATTGTGGTAATAAAGGGGTTTGAAATTGATTATCAGGTATATTTTGGGTATGTCGATACTTTTCCCATCCTTCGTTTTGAACAGAAAACTTCTGAATTTGAAAATTTTCAATATTCCTACCGTTTCTTTGATTTGGTTTGAAAAGTATTTTGGTTAAATCAGTGTTTGATATTTCGGAGGATATAAATTTGGATTTTTAAAAAAATTGTTAAAAAAAGTTCAACACCTGAAATTGAAATTTTGGATGATAGTAGGGAATGTTTTGCACATTCCTTCTATTCATGTTTCTCGAATTGATTCGAATAACAATCTTGTAAATTCAATGCGAAAAACATTCTCTGAAACCAACGAAGGCCAAAAGAAACTACTATTTTACTACCTTATGCAGATAACGCCATGAGGCAGCATAAAAGCACTGAGAACCTCAATATTTTTTAATGAATCAACTCAAAATACCGAAAACCTCAACTTTTGAAAAATTTAATCGTTTTTTTTGCGGAGTGTCAATTTTTTTCAGGGATGATTTCCTTTTACGTTTCAAGGTCTAAACCACATTTTTCAAGTTTTTCAGACTCTTTGCCAATAATGTCTATTGAAATCACAAAATTGAAAAAACAAAATTTCTGCAGAATTTTCATACAAATTTAACGGAGCCTTTTTTTCAATTGTTTCAAGCGTTACACAGAGGAAAGGGGAAGAACTTATCCCACGTTAAAATTAATAAAAAATCAATTTTATTTCAAATTTTTCTTTTTTCCTATCATTTTTACATCAAGTACATCAGCTTGGTAAGAAGGATTCTGTGCCAGAGGTTTCTTTATTACACCAATTGGGAAAGGGGGATTCTGCGCCAGGAGAAATTTCCAGTTTATCTGTACCAATTTGGAAAGGGGGATTCTGCGCCAGAGGAAATTTCCAGCTCATCTGTACCAATTTTGAAAGGGGAATTCCGCGCCAGGGGAAATTTCCAGCTCATCTGTACCAATTTTGAAAGGGGAATTCCGCGCCAGGGGAAATTTCTAGTTCATCTGTACGGATTTGGAAAGAGGGATTCTGCGCCAGGAGAAATTTTCAGTTTATCTGTACCAATTTGAGGAGGATTTTGTGTGAGGAGAAATTTCCAGATTGCCTACACTGATTTGAAAAGGAGAATTCTGCGCCAGGGGAAATTTTCAGTTCATCTGTACTGATTTGGAAAGGGGGATTCTGCGCCAGGAGGAATTCCTAGATAACATCAACCGATTTGAAAAAGAGGATTCTGCGCCAGGAGAAATTTCCAGTTCATTTGTACCAATTTTGAGAGGGGAATTCCGTGCCAGGGGTAATTTCCAGTTCATCTGTACCGATTTGGAAAGAGGGATTCTGCGCCAGGAGAAATTTTCAGTTTATTTGTACCGATTTGAGAAGGAGGATTCTGTGTGAGGAGAAATTTTCAGATTACCTATACTGATTTGAAAAGAAGGATTCTGCGCCAGGAGAAATCCCTAGATTACCTACACCGATTTGAAAAGAAGAATTCTGCGCCAAGGGACATTTCCAGTTCATCTGTACTGATTTGGAAAGGAGTCTGCGCCAGGAGGAAATTTTAGATTACCTACACCGAATTGAAAAGGAGGATTCTGCGCCAGGAGGAATTCCTAAATTACCTACACGGATTTTAAAAGGAGGATTCTGCGCCAGGAGAAAATTTACAAGAAAAATCCATCTCAATTCTGGATACTTTCATTTTTAAAAAATGATAGTGATGTCATCAGACAGATAATCAATAATGCCTACACAGAATTGTGAAAAATATTCACCATTGTCTGAAAAAAATTCAAGTTATGAGTTTGCCCTACCAATTTTTCAGCTTGTCTAATTACACAACCCCTTCCTACGATCCACTGATTTGTATCTACAATGTCATTGTTATTTATTTATTTATTTTGGAATGGAATGGAAAGGAAAGTGCTATAAAAACTCGAAGCTTCAATTGTTACAAAAATATATTTTTTCTAAAAAAGAACTGGTTTCAATTTTTTTTCGAAAATTATTCAATTTTATCGTTTTAGAAAAAACCAATGAGTCTTATTTTCGACTTTCCAAACCAATCGGAAGCAGTTTCGAATTAATCTAAAGTCTCTGGCGCATTTTTCAGATTTTGTGAAAAAATTTTACTGAAAGATGATTTTTAATAATTTTAAAATGAAATTCAAGAATTTTTAAATCAAAGGATTGCCTACCTATACAAATGCTTTTTCAAATTTAATTTTTCGTAAAAATGCCCCCCGCGCTTCGCTCGAGAAAAACTTTCGTTTTCTTTTTCTTCAAAATATCAGTACTTGAATTGTTTACTCAAAATCTTAAAATTTTGATTTTTCGGCCTGAAATTACCACTTTTGTTGTCTTCATATTTGCCTCCCTTATTTAGAAAATTTTGACTACCCCTTTCCCATCAGATTTCATTTAGAGTCATATTATAACTCCCATGATTGGGCAAGGCCAAATTCTTCAATTTGTTGAAAATTGAGAAATTTCGTGCTGACCTAAAACTTTTTCAAATTATTTTTAGGTAGGTAATAAGATATTCATGCTCAGCTCTTTTTTGTGTGTATTTGATATTTTGATTTTCAAACATTTTTTCCCTCGCTTACTCGGCCCAAATTACATATTTTCCCTTTTGACATTTGGTATTTTGATGAATTTGTATTCAGGATGTCTGTATTTTGTGTTCGAAATGTCTATTTTTTCAACATTTTACCCTCGCCTCATTTTTGTTAAATAATTTTTTCCCCTAAAATTTTTATGATTTTCATATTTTGTTGTTTTTGCCTCAAAAAAGTATCTATTTGTAAAAAAATCCATGAAATTCGTTTCAAGAGTATTTCTTTGGTATTTGATATTTTTACTTTCTAAAATTTTTGTTCTATTTTCATTGGATACAAAATTCCAAATTCATGAGGAGGAGAGAAGGAGAAGTAGGCAATTAAGAAAAAATTAAAATCTATCAGTTGAAAAAATATTGGAGATAAGTAAGGGAGGAAAATATGTTTTTCCAGAGCTCAGAAGAAAAGTTCTGCAATCGTTTGAATGGCCCTGTTGAAATCCTGCCTGGTGTTTTTTTAATTTTGCTCGTCAATTTTTATTATTTTTACCAAATAAATAATATTTTATCAGAATGAAATTGTCAAAAAATTGCTTGGAATTTCCTGGGAGGGAGGAGGAGGGAGGGTCTTTTTTGAGTAACTTTGAAACAAAAAAAGTGTGAAAATGGAGAAAAAAATCAGAAAATAGCGAGAATTTTCATTTTTTAGTTCCAATACCTAGACACCATGAATTAGAAAATGTCAGAAATTACCCGCTGGAAACTCTAAGTTGTTTTCGAAACCACTTTCAATCGATTCAGAAGGTCGAAAATAAGGTCATACAAATTCCATATTTTTACCTTGATTACTTAAATCGTAGATCAATTTTTGATACTTTACTCACATAATGTTGAGTTTTGAAAAATTTATCAAAATTTTTAAAATCAATTTAACTATCTATCTAAAATTTTTGATGGAAGTATTTTTAAAGATGAAAAATAATCCGGTCAAAATTTCTTTTTCGAAAAAAAGAAACCATTTTCGTTTTGTTTTCAAAAATAAAATGAAATCCCACCAAAAAAATGTTTGGTCACTTCGGCCGATAAATCTGTATAAAATTGAAAACTTGAACCGGCTATAAATAAAATCATCACCGGCACGCGAATAAACCCGGCTCGCCGCAATATGCACCCTTAAGTACATAGCATGTGAAGTGAAAACGGTACGATGGTTAGAATTTCCATGAAATGAGCAATCAAAAGTTGGAAAAATCTTTGTAAGTAGTACAAAACACAACCCCGTTTTAAATCTTTACCCGGCTACGTGATCCGATTTCCTTAACGGTAGAAACCTTCGGGCTTGCGGCGAATGAATTTTCATGACGTCACCGTATTTACGCAGCTCGGTATACGTCGAGTCTGAGAGGTAAAATTCGTATTCGAATCGGCCAAAATATAAGAATAGGGATAAAGTTAAGTAAAGTGATGTTATTTAGAAGGGTATGGCAGCTTTGAAAAAAAAAGAACGTTACCGCACTTGGCACCCTTGCTCGCTTTGGGGTTTTTCAATTCTTATACTCTTATGTATGATTGTTGCTGCTGCGGACGCAATTAAAAAATAAATTGTTAATGTTTTCATAGGTGGGAGTTTTGAAGAGGCCACTTTCCCACAGAATAAACACCGGTAAAGGAAAACTGTCGACTGCTCTCCGGGGAGACAGACGTGCTTTGTACATGCGGCATTTACGCGCCGGGCCACCATTCGAAATTGGACACAGATGTTATACCCGGTACAATGATTTCGCGTATATCGAGTAAGTATCGTATCAATCGTACTTATACATGGGTGTTCGGTGAGTGGTCTGTCCTCTGTCGTACGTCATTTTTGGATATAACCGGGTACTATTGAAAAAAAAACTTTAGATGAACATGTTGCCTATTTTGAAAATTAAAGGGGCAAATGCTGTTTCCAAAAAAATTACGTGATTTTTTTTAATCATGGGAATGGATAGTACTTTGAAAATTGTACAAATTTTCCTCGGATGACTTTTTGCCTAACTTTGAAATTGTAGGATGACAAAAAAATTTGTTTGAAAAATATTCTTTAAAAAATTATGTAATCAGGGAAATGGGTAGTACTTGCATTAAAAATTGAACAAATTTTCTTCTCATGATTTTTTGCCTGATTTTAAAATTGAAGGGGCTGTAAAAAAATAGTTTGAAAAAAATTCTAAAAAAATTAACTAATCAAGGGAAATGGATAGTACGTTGAAAACTGGATAAATTTTGTTCTGAAAACTTTTTGCCAACATCGAAAGTGATGAAAAACGACTTATTTCAAATATTATTAATCCATCGTTTCTTGTCGTTTTTCAATAATCAACGAAAAACGACACTACTTAATTACTTGAAAAAGTTGTTTCTAGTTGTTTCTTCAAAAAATGAAAAAGTATCGATTTTAAAAATAGTCATTTCTTGTCATTGCATATGGTTCAAAAACTATAAAAAACGGTCATTTTTCAATTTTATAAATCCGCCGTTTCTTGTCGAATAACAACTACTTACAAACATTCAAAATCCGTCATTTTCAGGTCGTTTTTTCAAAAACGATAAAAAATTACCATTTTTCAATTTTGCAAATCTGTCGTTTCTTATAAAAACGACCACTTTTCTATATGATAAAATCGTCGTTTTCTGTCGTTTTTCAAAAACGATGAAAAACGACAATTTTTTTCAATTTTGTGAATTCGTCGTTTTTAGTCGTTTCTCCAAAAACAATGAAAAAAGACTATTTTTCAATTTTGTAAATCTGTAATTTCTCGTCGTTTCTCAAAAAAAAAAAAAAAACGATGAACAACACTACTTACAAACATTCAAAATCCGTCGTTTCCTGTCGTTTTTTTCTAAAACGGTCAAAAATTAACATTTTTCAATTTTGTAAGTCTGTCGTTTTAGCACAGTCATTTTAGGTTTTGACCCAATTCAGTCCCCCTTTTCGGGGGGTAAGGGAGTTGAAATTTTGATTTTTCGGCTTTAACTTTCGAAATTACGCTTTTACGAGAAAAAAGTTGAAACAAAAGTTGTAGAGCATTAAAAAACGTTCAATTTTGTCATTTACCATTTTTCCCCAGGATTTCATGAGGAGGAGCCAGGGCTTTCAGCAAAAAATCAATTTTGAAAATTTCCCATTACCTAACACAAATAATTACCAAAAATCGGGTTAATCGTTTTTTTACGAGCGGTTCTTTTTCATAGTACATCCTATTACTAAGCAGAATAAGAAAAATATATAATCGACCCCTCATCTCAAAGAAGGGGGTGGACCCTCGGTAGGAAAAGCCGCATTTTCTCCCATGAATACCTCAGCTACAGTGAAAAATTCAAAAAATTGGTCCAAACAAACGTTGTAGAGCGTTAAATGACGAAGATTGTACTTTTTTTTTTACTTTTTTTCTTCGAGGTCTTGGGAGCGATTTATCGCCAAAAGAAAAAAAAAAACGGCGTAGCGTTCGAAATTCTTTCCCGAATTTCGAACCCCCTCTTTTGGAGTTCAATTTGGATCCAGTTATTTTAGCTAAAATGACTGTACCATTTCTGATGAAAGAGACAAAAACGACCACTTTTTCCAATAATGAAGCCGCCGTTTCCTGTCGTTTTTCAAAAAAAAACACGACGAAAAACGACGGTATTTAATTACTTAAAAAAGTTGTTTTTTCAAAAACTATGAAAAACGACCATTTTTCAATTCTGTAAATTCATAATTTCTGGTCGTTTCTTCAAAAACCGTGAAAAATGATCATTTTCAATTAAATAAATCCGCCGTTTCTTGTCGTTTCTTAAAAAACGACGAAAAACGACTATTTTCAGATTCTAAATTCATCGTTTCCTTTCGTTTTTTCAAAGAACGACCAAAACGACAGTACCTACTTTTTTACTCGGAAATAGTTGTTTCTGGTTGTTTCATCAAATATGTAAGTAGGATGAAAAAGGAACCAGTTTGAAATGTTCTAGATTCGATAAAAGGGGCTACGGGTCATTTAGATTAAATGAGCTTCAAAAAATTTTCAAATTTTTTCAATTTCGAATGTTTCTTAGACCCTTGGACAAAAGGGATTCAGAACAAAATTTGTTCAGTTTTCACTAGCTTATAAATCATTTTAACGTAAAGGAGATTTCGAGGATCGAAGTTCAAGTTTTATTCTAAGTTTAAATTTTTTCAATTTCTCTAATTCTAAATTTTTTTAAATGTACCCCATGTTAAAATTATTCCAAATGTTTAAACTTCAATTTTCTTAAAATTTGTTCAAATTTTGATTAAAATTTTTTTTTTAGTAATTGCTTCCAGTTATTCAATTGGGAAAATTAATTCCCTTTTTCTTTTGGGGTCAAAACCATAGATCATGGATGTGGTCAAATGCACTTACTTTAAAGGTGTACTAATAGAGACAAAATTTCATAACTTTTTATTAAAATGTTACTGTAAATACCTGAATATTTTTTTCAAAAAAATTTAAAATTAAGAAAAGCTTTAGTATTAAAAATTTTTCCAACTTTATACTTTTAAAAATGTTTTCCTGCTCTAAAATTGTTTCGAATAATTAAAAAAAAAATGCTTTCAGCGATATGAAAACTTTCCAATTGTAAGTTTATTAAAATTTTTTCCAACTTTGAACTTTAAAAGAAATTTTCAACTTCACGTTTTTCAAAATTTTCGAACGATTCAGGAGGTGGAAAATAGGATACCTTATATGCCAAAGAGCCTGTCCGGGTTTGATGGTGAAATTCGCCCTTTCACCAATTGGGCTGAAACTCACCCAAAATGTTAGTCTTGATGTAAAACCTTCCCAAATTTTTTTTGGCTCGATCACCCCAACACGAATAAAATGGCCTTATAAATGTTCAAAATTGAAAAATTCATATCTTCGGAGGGGATGATTTAAAATTTTTGAAATTTTCCCAAAAAATAGTTAGTGGGTAAGTGTATATACGTGAGCATTTTTAAAAAAAATTTTACGCATATTTGGGTTTATTGACCATGCCCCCCCCGGTCTGAAAAAAATATGTGTTATACTTAAGAATAAGACCCAACTTTTAAAAAAAAATTCCAGGCATGGTTCCCCCGATTTTTTTCCTACGAATTTTTGAAATTTTCAAACCCCCAACCCCTCCCAAATATGCGTAAAAAAAATTGAAAAAATTCTCACGTATACACCTACCCACTAACTATTTTCTGTGAAAATTTCAAAAATTTTGAATCACCCGCCCTCCAAAGATATGAATTTTTCAATTTTGGACATATACGGCCATTTTATTCGGGTTGGGGTGAGAGGATCGAGCCAAAAAATGTTTTGGGAAGGTTTTACATCACAACTAACATTTCGGGTGAGTTTCAGCCCAATTGGTGAAAGGGCGAGTTTCACCATCAAATCCGGACAGGCTCTTTCAACTTTTTCTGTTGATTAGATCAGATTTTCATATTTTGTAGTGTGATGAGGTAAATTTTAAATTACAAAAATTCACTAAAATTAAGAAATCAACTGCAATTAGAAGAAATCTTAAAAAATAATAAAAATATGAAATCGAAAAAAAGAAAAAAAATCAAAGTTGGATAAATTTTGAGAAAAAGTAAATAAAAAAATTTTGAGTTCGAAAAAATTTGAACTTGGATCGTTTAAATCCCATTGTGTCAAAATGATTTAGGAGCTAGTCAGTTTTCAACGTAGGTACTACACATTTCTTTCATTGGTTTATTTTTTTCGAATTTTTTGAACAAATTTTTTTGTAGTCCCTTCAATTTGAAAGCTAGGCACAAGATCCCAAGAAGAAAATTTGTTCAATTTTCAAACTAACATCCATTCCCACGATTGAAAAAAAAATGTTTACGTAATTTTTTTGGAAACAGCATTTGCCCTTTCAATTTTCAAGATAGGAAACTTGTTCATCTATTTTTTTTTTAGTACTCATTGTATCCAAAAATGACCAATGGCAGATCACTCACCAGATATCCGTATAGGACCAATTGGCCAACGTCGATACATCTTAGGTCCGGAGTTTTTTCCCTCCCCATCGACGCGCACGTCGATATTTTCCGGCGGCTAATTCGATAATTAAACACGACTTATGTAAATTCCACGCTGTACAACGCCATCGCGCCCGAAAAACTTACAACTCGAGGTTTTTCCAGCAATTTTAACAAATTAATTAAATTAACGTTGTTCTTAAATAAACGTAGCGTTTTTTTCTGCGGTTATCCGAAAATTAAAAAGTTTGCCATAAAAAACTCGACTAAATTAGCAAGAAAAACACAGTCGAAGCGGTCGACGAGGAGTACTTCTTTGCTTGCGTTCTGGTAAAACGCGCCGCCCCGTCTGTCTATTAAGTGTCACAACGAATGCATTGGCGGTGGCGGTACAGAAAAAAATTCTCCCTTATTTTGATACCCTTAATATATTCGTTCCGAGTTATTCTTCGCGTTTAATATCTACCGTAATATTTTTTGCTGTTCTGGTTTTCCGAGTAATTTTTTTCCAGACGATGTTTTTACCCGTTTTACAATTTTTTAGAATGTATTTTGCGACAGCAGGCGTTATGGCGTTACCTTTGATGAAGGAAATGATGTGCTGAAGAGAACAAGTGGTTTTAGACTAGTGTTTTACCGCCGTAAAGGAGACAGTTGTTTTGATTAATCATTGTCAGTCAAGATTCCAGCGAAGGTTGAAGGATGAAGGATGAAGGTTTGAAAGGTACTCGGAGGCAAGGGGAGGGTGAATAATTTTTAAATGTTTCTCTAAAAAACCAAGTAGGTACACCAAATTTCAGCCCCCTCGACTTCAGGGGCTGAGCCATCGCTTTCCAAAATTGGACAATTTTGACTGAAATGGTAAAAAAAAACGAGTTTTTCGATTATACATAAAACCATCCCAAAATTTTAATAGATATTTAAAATTTTGGTATTATCTATATCTATACATTTTGAAATGACGAACCCGATTAGCCTATCAATTTTTTCATTCTGATGCCCCCCCCCTTTGAAAGTATTCAGATCGTGTTTTTTTTCAGTGAAATATGACTTCGCTATATACCTAGGTCACCAAAAATTGACATTTCGCGAGAAAGTGAACATTTTTTACTTTAAAATGTTCAATATGATGTCCGGAGTGTGTGGTGAAAACGCCTCGCCCCTATCCTCGTGCCATGGATATTGGATGCCCACAGGATTTTTTGATGAGGTAGCAAGAGAAAATGCTGATGAGAATAATTTAACTCTGGGAGCATTTCGCAAGGTTTCACCCCCCACCCTTACTTTCCCAATGAATTCCGATGGAAAATTACAAACGAGATGTCAAAAGAATTACATTTTTTTGGAAAATTCAAGTTAAAACTTCATTTTCAATTGAATTTATTGAATCTTGAACTTGAAGTTAAAGAAAAAATATCATATTAAAAAAAAAAACTTGAATTTAATTCAAATGATCTCGTTAAGGCTGTACTTTAGTAGGTAAATGAGAGGTAAATGAGTAGGTAAAAATGAAGAATTTTTGAAAACGTGTTGTGAGGAACCGAATGAACGGATTTATTTAATTTTTCGATAATATTGTTCAGGAAGGTTATAATTAGGGTGCTTTATCACTATTTTTTGAATAATTAATTATCTGAATTTATTATCTTACTCTGAAGTTAGCAAATTTACGTCACTTTTCACTCATACATCATGTAGTTGAAAAGTAGTTGGTGAAAAAAAAAAAATGATGATACACCCTTCAAAATGATCTTGTAAAGCTATGTACAAAATTTGAAATAGATTCATTCATTATTGACAGAGTAATCTGTATTTTGAAAATGTAGAATTACGTACTGATATTGATAGTGGCGTTGAGAAAATTTTGTTTTGTTTACATTTTTTAGTTGAACCATTTTCAATATAGGGGGCGTATCAATAGTTTTTATGAAAATCCGATTTAAGGATGAAAAGAATCGTTCTTTCGGTTATTATCAACAATTATCACCAAATTGCAACAACTAACTTATCAATGTGGATGCGAAATATCTATTTTTGAAATCGGAAATTAATTTATAAGTAATTAATAATTAATAACGAAGTGAAAATGAATAAAGTGCTATAAAGGTGTACTTTCATGTATAGCCTACATACTAGGTATCAATTATGAGGTACCGTATTGATTATGTAACTCAAAATTTAAAAATTTCGCAAATGAAAACTTAGCAATACGAGCATAATTTGATAAAGATTTTATTTTAGTGCAACTGCAAAATATAAATTTATTTTAAAAAGTGGCTTTTAGTGAAAGAAGCATGAAAGTTGGTATGATGAACAAGGGAAAAACAAAATTTTAGAGAACGGAGGACCTCCCTGAACACGAATATGTCATTATTTTTAAAATCCGATGACTAGAAGTGCCCCAAATTTTGAATTAAAACCCCTTCTATTTACCAATATGTATGAAAAATGCCCCGAAAACTCAGTTTTTTAGCCCGTACACCTCATACAATAACCAGGAACGATTTTTCAATACAATATTCGGATAGTAAAGGTCAACCCCGATTAATTGACTTGCTTCCGAGCTTCACACATCTTCAAGGGGAGGAGTAGGAGGTGCCTAATATTCCCAATTTCGAGATTTTTTAGAGTTTTTTTTGTTCTCCTTACGTAATATAAAGGATTTTGAACCATTTAGATTTCCGGATATGACAAGCCGACATCTTGACTAATGAATATAGGTATTTGTGAAGGCTTCTAGAATCGTGATTGGAGATATAGGAGTTCAAAATTTCTATAAATTTGTTTCTTTATTGCATAACTGATACACTGTCTCTGTTGACATTAGTAAAGGGTAGGTGAGGGTGGATGGATGCATAGATTTGAGATGAATATTTCCAAAGATTTGAGTTCCTTTCGAGGTAGGTATTTTCTGCTGACTCATGCGAACCGAGTGCCACCAAATCGTAAGTGCCACTTTATAGAGGACCCCAAACTGTAACTCTGACGAATTTTTCAGAATTTCTCAATGAATACATTTTGAGATAAATATTTCCAAAGATTTGAGTTCCTTTCGAGGTAGGTAATTTCTGCTGACTCATGCGCGAACCGAGTGCCACCAAATCGTAAGTGCCACTTTGTAGAGGACCCCAAACTGTAACTCTGGCGAATTTTTCAGAATTTTTCCATGCATAGATTCTGAGAAAAAAAATTTCCATAGTCAAGTTTTCTTTGAGTTTTTCAATTTCTGCTGACTCATGCCGATTGAGTGCCACCATATCGATAGTGCCACCTTGTAGAGGCCCCCAAACTGTAACTCTGGCGATTTTTTCAGAATTTTTCCATGCATAGATTCTGAGAAAAAAATTTCCAAAGATATCAGTTCCTTTCGAGGTAGGTAATTTCTGCTGACTCATGCCGACTGGGTGTCACAAAATCGACACACCCACCTCATAGAGGACCCTCGACGTTAACTCTAGGAAAAAATTCAGAACTTTTCTATGCATAGATTTTGAGAAAATTTTTCTCAAAGATAGGAGTTTTCTTTGAATTTTTTCAGAATTTTTTTCCAGAGTAAAGTTTGGGGGTCCTGATGTGTAAGGTGGTGGTATCGATTTACTGGCACTCAGTAGGCATGAGTCAGCACAATTGGAAAATTCGTAAAAAAAATGTCTATCTTCATCTTTGAAATTTTTTTCTCGAAATCTATGAATTGAAAAATTCTGAAATTTTTGCCTAGAGTCAAGGTTGGGGGTCCTGTGTAAGGTGGCGGTATCGAATTTGTGGCACTCAGTTGGCATGAGTGAGCAGAAATTGAAAAACTCAGAGAAAACTCCTATCTTTGAAAAAAAATTTCTCGAAATCTATGCATGCAAAAATTCTCAAAATTTCGTCAGAGTTACAGATTTGAGTCCTCTACAAGGTGGCACTATCGATTTGGTGGCACTCGGCTCGCTTGAGTAAGCAGAAATTACCTACCTTGAAAAAAACTCAAATTTTTGGAAATTTTCATCTCGAAATCAATGCATGGGAAAATTCTCAAAATTTCGTCAGAGTTACAGTTTGGAGTCCCCTACAAGGTGGCACTATCGATTTGGTGGCACTCGGCTTGCTTGAGTAAGCAGAAATTACCTACCTCAAGTTCTACGTGTAATTTCCTATCAGAAGGTTTTTGTTGTTTTTTTTTCGGAAACACCCACTTTTTTGCCCAAAAATTAAGGGTGAAAACGCCTATTTTTCCAACGATATCTTTGGAAATGATGGAAATACGAAGGTGAAAATACCCAAAATTGTACCAGTGAAGCGTAATTTTTTTATACGTGCTGGTAGGGTATTCCAAAAAAAGTCACTGCAAGAAGTTCAACTCCTACCGTTAATAATAGGAGAGGTTATTGAATACTGCAATAACCTCCCTTATAATTAACGGTAGGGGTTGAAATTCTTGCGGTGACATTTTTTCAAAAAATGCTGTAAATCGTTGAAAAATAGGTGTTTTTCACCCTTCCTTTTTGGTCAAGGAAGTGAGTGTTTTTGAAAAAAAAAAGAACCCCTCTGATAAGAAATTACACGTAGAACAAGATTGTTCATAACTATTTTTCAATTTTGAGGTTTATTTGAGGAGATATTAATGAAAAACCGGTTTTGAGCAGACATTTACACCTTCCCCTGGGGGTAGCGGAGGGTCATGGGGGTGCCCATTTTAGTACGTTGTGTAGTGGACCATTACGAACGTAAAACGCGAAAAAAAAAATCTGGATTGAATTTTTGGGGTTTGGTACATTTTTTCTCTTATTTGCCTGAACTATTACGCGATGGAAAATTTCACGCTTTACGATTTATATTCTGTACAGTTTTTCGTAGGACTCTTCCAGCGTTCCAGTGCTCATAAAATTAACTTCAGGGTTGTTACGAATAGGAAATATTGAAATTAGGGTTCAAGGTTCATTACAAAAAAATTAATTTTCTGGGAAAATCATGCCTAAAAAAAACATGCAACAGAACATAAATTGTAGAGCGTGAAATTTGCTATCAATAAATTCCAATTCGTTTTCTTTTAGAAAGCTTAGTTTTCGAGATATTTCCAATAAAAGATGAAAATTGAACTTTTGATTAACATATCTCTAAAGCTTAGCTTTCAAAAAAAAAAACAATTGGACTCTGCGGAAAGGAAATCTTACGCTCCACAATTTAGGTTCTATTAATTTTTTTCGTAAAACCCTTCCTTTATCCAGAAAATTGACTTGAAGTGTCGACATAAAAAAATTTAATCAAAATGCATGCGTTCGATCGGAAAAAATCACGATGAAAAAATCTTGTTACGCTATCCCTCAGAAATTCGTAAATCGTAAACTCAAACGAAAATAAAATAATTATTAGACCCGATACAATGGAATGTCAACTTGACAACTACGCCTCGTATATTTCAGAATGAAGTGTTCCTGTGGTAGTGAGGTGATCAACGCAGCATTGCGCACGCATAATTTTTGGCCATCAGCTGTGATTTCAAATTTGGAAAAAAATTCTTGTATTTTTCGTTCATTTGAACGAATCAGTTTTCTTATTATCAGTAAAACAAAAATTGTTGTTTTAAGAAAGAAAATTTGCAACCAAATATTTCTGAATAAAAATCAACAATTACCTATTTTCTGCGATTTTTGGAAGCTAAAGTACAGCCTTAAGAAAGAAAAACGTTGTTTTTATTGCGGAGGGATCTAAAATTTGAAAAATTATCACTTAATTTGTAGGGGGTTCAGACGAGTTGGATGAAAAAACTGACAAGGGAGCTACCCGAGGTCGGACACGCGAAATGAAAAAAAAAAAATCACAGGCTTGTAGAGCATCACCAAAAACTTCCACAGCCAAAATTTCAGCCCCTAAAGTTGATATGGAGGGGAGCTATGAGGGGTTGAATTTCGAGAAATCGCCTAATACACCGAAAAATAACAAAAATCTAAATCACTCGCGTTCTTATGGCGTTTAGGAGATGGATGGATTTTATACCACGAACTGCCCTCGGTATAGGCCATCTGAAGATGGGATAGTCTCCTATGTTCGCGTGTAACATCAGGGGGGGGGAATTTCATTCATACATTAGTCGTTATTACAATTTTTCTACATCGTGCATAAAAGGTATGAGTGAAAATCCCCCCCCCCCCCGATTTACATAGTTAGATTTTTGTATTTTTCGGTGTATTAGGCGATTTTTCGAAATTCAAACCCCCATAGCTTCCCCCCATATCAACTTTAGGGGCTGAAATTTTGGCTGTGGAAGTTTTTGGTGATGCTCTACAAGCCTGTGATTTTTTTTTTCATTTCGCGTGTCCGACCTCGGGTAGCTCCCTGGTGAGTATATATTCGAACTCAGCGACATGATTACGGTTTTTTCTTGAAAAAATTTCATTTCGAACTTCAACATTCGTTCTCAATTTTTTTTCCAACTCTGAAATTTTCCCTACCACTTTATTTTTTCAAACTCTTGGATTTTTCCAATTTTTTTTTCAAAATTTGACATTTTTATTAAATTTTTTTCAACTCCGAAATATTTATTTTCTGCTAATCCTGAATTTTTCCCCTAAATTTTTGAATCGATGCGGTAAACAACAAATTTCTACTACGATTTTTCTCTAACTTTTGATAAAATTTTAAAAAATTAATTTGAATTCCGAAAAAAATTTCAACGTTTCGGATGAACGATTTTTTTATCCGATAATAAAGCTGCGTACTATAGAAAAACGGAAAAATTTTGAAACCGAAAAAAATTTGAAAAGAGTTCAGGGTTACTTACAAAAAAAATAGAGAAAAAGTTGTAGAGTTTGACGAAAGTTTTAGAAAAGAAATAGTATAAAAAAATTTCAAGGTTAAAAAAATTGAGAAAAATTTTAAAATTTTAGATAAGTAAAGATTTCAGATTGGATAAAATTTTGAGAAAAAATTTATGGTTGAAAGAGAACAAAAAATTTAGAAAAATTGAAGGGTTAGAAAAAATTGAGAAAAAAATCAGTTTGGTTAAAATTGTAAAAAAAATTTCAACGTTGAAAAAATTTACGGTGGAAGAGAGAAAATTTTTTTAATTTCACAGTTTAAATATTCTGGGAAAAACGTTAGGAATGGAAAAAATTGTAAAGGTATTTCAAACGTGATGAAAATTTCTGAAAATATTTCGACTTGAAAAAAAACAATTAGTGAGAAACTGAAGAAGGGCTGCTTATTGTAATTTTTTCAGATTTTGAAATGGTAGCTTTCATCTTTTTTACTTATCATGAAAGTTGAGCTTTCACCATCAAAGTTCAACTCTGAGCTTTTCAAAACGTTATTAACGTTTTTGAATCTCCTATTAATTATCTTTCAAAACCCTACAAACAGTGATTTCGAGATATGAACCTTGAAAATTGTGTAATCTGGCAAAAAATCGCCACCCTCCAGCCCTCTTGAGGGTTAGAAGGAAAATTATCGTGGTTATAGCGAATAGACCATCAAAGGGAACTCGTAAATTTTTTTTAGCATAATCGGAAGACCATAATTCATTTTTGATTCGAGTTGGCGTTGAATAGCCCAGAACTCCCAAAAAAATTCAGCCCCTCGTAACATCATGAGCTCTCAGCCTCCCTAACGACAGATCCAAGGGGTCACGCACAATATCCCAAAATTCCGTTCATTTATGACTAAAAAAAAAACACATACGTCCGAAAAAGAATCCGGAAAGACGCAGCATTCACGGAGAAACCAAGGGCAACAAAAAATAAACGAATTAATTAAACGACACAAATAAGCTTACGAGTTTGAATGGGAAAACAAAAGAGAACACCCTCTCGTCGTTTTCATTCAACTGACATTTTTCTTGTACTAGCTAAAATGTTCGTATTTTCTTGTTTACACCGCTAATGAACTCGTTTTATCCTTTACAAACCATTTCACCGAGTGTTTGCTACGAAAATTGTACAACGAAACTGAGCTCCCCCTTTCTATACGTGGCACGGCACCGTAAAACGTTCTTTGAGTAAACTGCGCTAGCTCGTACAATCAACTAAAAGGATAAAATTAAACCGGCGAATTTAAAAGTAAATAACAAGCATTTTCTTCGAAAACTTACCAGGTTCTTTCACGGTTCGAGGGAAAAAAATTTCTCTACAATTGTATCTCGTCGTGTATATGTCGAGAGATAAAAGATGTAGTGAGTAAAAAAAAAACAGTGAAAAAAAGAAAGTTAATTACCTTCGGGTATATTTTTTCAGGTTTTCATCGAAATTGAGTGAAAATTTCGATAACCTGTGTATTCGATTTCGATAGGTACAGCGCTATTCCATTCTAAAACGGACCAAAAATGAAGTCGGGTCTTCCGATCTCGCTCAAATTTTTTTACGAGTTCCTCTTGGTGGTTTATTCACAAAACAATAATCATTTCTTTTCTACCCCTCAAGGGGGCGGGGAGGCTGGCATCGAAATTTTTATGCAATTGCGATTTTCAGCCAAATTACCCAACTTTGAAGGCTCATATCTCGAGATAGGTTGTATTTGGGGAAAAACTGTTTGCGGAGTCTGAAAGATAATTAATATGAGATTCAAAAACGTTAATAACATTTTGAAAAGCCCAAAGTTGAACTTTGTTGGTGGAAGCTCAACTTTCATAATAAAAACAAAAAATGAAAACTACTATTTAAAAATTTGAAAAAATTACAGTGAGGAGCTCTTTTTACCCTTTTTTCAACCAACAAATTTTCAAGATGGATCTCTGGACCCCTGAGGGGTAAAGGGGTCCACAATTTTGACCAAAATTTTAAAAAATCGAAAAAGTAAAGTAACACATTGATTACAACCAATTCGAAGGCGCTGATTTCGAATATGTACTCAGTTTTTTCATCCAATCCCTCTGACCTCCCTTATTAGCCTCTTTGGTAGGATCAAAATTCAAAAAAATGAAAAATAACGTGTGACCTGTCGTTTGTTAGGTTTTTGAGGGCGCTGATTTCGAAAATTTGCTTATTTTTTGGATTTGACCCATTAGTGCCCCTCTACCCTTCCAATTTTGGGGAAACTATGTATAGAAACGAAAATATTGTATGGCATATCGATTCTAACTAATTTGAGGGCGTAGAATTCGAATATCGCCTTACTTTTTGATCCGACCCCCTCCCCGTGCTCCAACTGGCCCCTTCCTTCAGTTTAAGGTGATCAATACGGAATTTAATATTTCAAAAAATTACGGGTATTGTAAAAAACTGAACAATTTGTATCCATAATTTTATTCATTTAAAGTATAAGGTGCTAAAAAAGAGAATTAACATGCTATGAGAGCCTTCAAGGTCTGGATTCTTAAAATATCTTAGTTTCTTAGTAAAATACAAATCAAGTACCAGTTTTTGAGGGGAAAATACCACAAAATTCTCTTTCCTTTTTTTTGATGGTGGTTTTGATTGAAGAATCGTAAGAGACATTTGAAGGCTCCAATTATGTGTACCTACATTAGGGTGGATCGAAAAAAAAACATATCTGGATTTTGACCAAATTTGGTGGGATGGTTTATTTTGAGTGGGAGACTTCCCAAAAAAATGTTGAGCCCTCGAGGGGCAAGGGGAGAGGAGCAGGAGGTGCTCAAAATGCACCTCCTTTTGAAAAAAACGCGGTTTTTTGCGTTTTTTAGCCAACCAAAATTGTGTGAGAAGCCTTCGTAGGACTTAAAAGATGGGATTTGAGTTTCTACATCTCCCTAAACAATCGCCATCCTTCTCCGATCAAAACTCTGACTGCTACCAGGGGGTTGAAAAGTTGCAGATTGCAATATTTCAATAATAAGAAATTATCACTAAGCTGGGATAATTTTTTTTTTCATCGAGTAAGTGAACAAAGATTTTTTTCAACCACTGAAAGTGAATTTTGAAAATAAAATTGAAAATTTTGTACACCAGTGCAGCCAACAGCAAATCATAAAATTTATATCGACTTTGAATTGATTATTTTTTCGCCTGAAAATATTGTTTTTTTTTAAAGTCACTGAAAGTATATTTCGAAATTTGTTTTCGAAAATTTTGTATATCAGTGCAGCCAGTTACAAATCGTGACATGCTAAACTATGGAGTTTACGTTGACCTCGAATTAATTTTTTTATCGTTTGAAAAATACACAATAATTTTGTTTTCAATCATCATGAATAAAAAATTTAAAATTTTTCTTTGAAAATTTTGTACGTCAGTGCAGCCTGTTGCTAATTGTGATGTTCCGATGTCTTCAAATTCGAAACGTACTCGGTATTTCTACTGATTGGGAGAAAAAATTGGTCCAATCACTTGACGAAAAAATAATGGATTCGAGTTCAGAATATCAGAATATCACAATTAGCAACTGGCTGCATTGACGTACAAAATTTTCAAAGAAAAATTTTAAATTTTTTATTCATGATGATTGAAAACAAAATTATTGTGTATTTTTCAAACGATAAAAAAATTAATTCGAGGTCAACGTAAACTCCATAGTGTAGCATGTTACGATTTGAATTTTATGATTTGCTGCTGGCTGCACTGGTGTACGAAATTTTCAATTTTTTTTTTCAAAATTCACTTTCAGTGGTTGAAAAAAAATTTTGTTCACTTACTCGATGAAAAAAAATTATTCCAGCTTAGTGATAATTTCTTATTATTGAAATATTGCAATCTGCAACTTTTCAACCCCCTGGTAGCAGTCAGAGTTTTGATCGGAGAAGGATGGCGATTGTTTGGGGAGATGTAGAAACTCAAATCCAATCTTTTAAGTCCTACGAAGGCTTCTCACACAACTTTGATTGGCTAAAAAACGCAAAAACAGCGTTTTTTTCAAAAGGAGGTGCATTTTGAGCACCTCTGGCTCCTCTCCCCTTGCCCCTCGGGGGCTCAAAATTTTTTTGTGAAGTCTCCCACTCAAAGTAGACCACCCCACTAAATTGGGTAAAATCCAAGATATGTTTTTTTTTCGATCCACCCTGGTGTACATTGGTATCTATTTGATTTCATTTTCGTACTGAGAAGGTTCGACTCATGCGAAATCAACCCCCATATTGCCTACCTTATATCAACTCAAAATAGGAGACGAGGGGGCTGAAATGGGGCTCCGAAAGTTCGGGTCCCTCGAATATGATTTTATATCGATTTTAATGCCAGATATTATCGTAAATCTCATTTTTGGCGAAGAAAACTTTTTTTGCTACTAAAGTACCTGTAAAATGGGTAAAAAATAAAAAATACACGTTTTTTATTGCTTGTAAGTTCAGTTTTTTTGACGAACTTCCACCACTTCAAAATTTTCAAAATTTTTATGGTGTACTTATGCTTATGGATAAATGGCACTCATTTTGAGGGGAAAAATTCCATTGCCCCTTAACCCTCCATTTCAAAAGGGATTTTCAAAGAGGCATAACTCTGCAATAAATTGCCCCAAAATTTAAAAAAAAATTTCTAGGGTTCCTCCAAAAATTAAAATGTTATCTAAAAAAAACGCAACATTTTTACATGTATTTGGCGTAAAACGAGAAAATTATGAAAGATTAAAGGTGGATTTTTGGCTAGAATGCATTGCAAAAAAATTCTGAAAAAATTCTCAAAAGTTTGTTACCTCTCCCCCGTTCATTCCATATAAATTTCAAAAATTTTGGTCGCATTTTTCGCGTGTTCTCCCTAACCAAAAAATTGGAAAAAATTGCATTATATTGTACCAAGGTAGGACCATATTTGTACCAAAAATAAAAAATGTATGTCTTTTAGTTTTGAAATTATAGCGATTTTAAGGTTTCTAAGTGTGGTTTTGGCTAGAAAGCGGTGCAAAAAAAATCCGAAAAAATTCTCAAAAGTTGGTTACCACTTCCCATCAAACTTTAAAATTGCTACAATGCAATATTGTCGCTATTAAAAAAAAAAACCTGCTCTTTCTACTCCCCCCCCCCCTATTCAGAAAATTTATAATAATGTTCTGCAGAAAAAAATGGTACTTAATTGATGTATTTTTTTGGAAAAAATTGTGATATACATATTGTATCAAGGAGGGCTCATATTGTCATATTTTTACCAAAAAGAAATAATGCACGTCTTTTGGTTTTGAAATTGTAGCAATTTGAAAGTTTAAGGGTGGGTTTTCGGCTAGAATACACTGCAAAAAATTCTCATTTAAAAATTTCTTTACTTGAGAGATTTAAAATAAAAAATTGTCAACGGACTTCATTTTTTCTGCATTTTAGACAATTTTATCGCGTTTTTTAAAAGATTAGTAATATGTATGTATACTTTTATTTCAAGCATCTTCAAGCAATTTGATCAAATTTGAGTAATTTTCAGCAATTTTTATGAAAATGTCCAAATATTTTCCAAACCATTATGAAATTTTTTTATGATATTGTAAGCAATTTTGAAGTTTGAAAGAAACTTGAGCTTTTTTTTTCGCTTTCAAAACATTTACACAGACCTGCATTTTTTTCAACTTTTTTCTGCTCAATCAACCCTGATAGGCGATTCTAATCTACTTTTTAATGCTGAGTTCGAATATGATCTCAGTTTTTCTCCATCACGTCGGGAATTTCATGAGTATTTTTTGAAAGAACGTATGTCTTTCAGTTTTGAAATTTGTGCAATTTTAAGGTTTGAGGGCGGGAAGGGGGGGGGGGGGGTTGGCTGAAAAGCATTGCAAAAAAAATCTGAAAAAATTTTTAACCGTTTGTAACCTCTTCCCGTTCATACCATATAAATTTTGAAATTTTTGATTGTATGAATGACGAAATGGGTATTTTTGAATAGAAAAGCGCATTTTTTTCGTCTGTTCTCTCCAAGCTAAAAATCTGAAAAAATTAACATTATATTGTACCAAGGTAGGACCATATTTGTACCAAAAAGAAAAAATGAATGTCTTTTAGTTTTGAAATTAGAGCGATTTTAAGGTTTCTAAGTGGGGTTTTGGCTAGAAGGCGGTGCAAAAAAAACCGAAAAAATTCTCAAAAATTGGTTACCACTCCCCGAGTATACCACATAAATTTCAAAATTTTTGGTTCATTAGGTTACGAAATGTGATTTTTTGAAGAAAAAACGATATTTTGGAGGTGGGGCGAAACGGAGTGAGGTGGGAGGTGGAAAATGCGCCCTAAAATTATTTTTTGTAGTCCTTAATAATGTCTGATAGTTCAGTATGTACCCTAAAAAATTTTTGAGGCTGCCCAAATTAGAAAATTGACGTTTTTGCAATTTTTTTCCTATGCAATCCAATTTCAACTTCCTGTTCGACGTGAAAATTCTCAGTAATAAGTACTTTAAAATGATAAGGGTAAGAATCAGGGACGAAATTTGGGCGAAAATTTTAGTGGGAGGGGGCGAAAATGAAAAATTTGCCGATTAATGTAATTAAAAAAGGAAAAATTTGCTGACTCATATTAAATAAAAATTTGCCGACCAGTTGTATTGAAAACAAAAATTCGTGCTTTTTCGAGCTAATATTTTTTTGACTTGAAAAAAACTATGTACCTAATTCCTTAATGACACCTGACACCTCCCTTCTGAAAAAATGGAACAATTTTTGAAAATTCCATTAAAGATTGAGACAAAGCCTCTTCCTTGATAAGGGGAAGGAGAAATTTTTTCCGTTTCAAAATAATTATTTGAAATAGAAAAACATAATTTTAAAAATTAATTCAGCAAAGTAACCAGCGAAAATTTTTTAAGAAAACGGCATTCAGAAGCTGAAATTAGTGAAATTTTTTCATTAGAATTCGTGCTTTTTCGTCCTTCTTTTATGACTTTTATAAAAAACGACATTCCTTAATGAGCTCCTCTTCTTCCAAAAAAAATCAAAAATGTTTTGAAAATTCCATTTAAGATTGTCACGAAGTTCCCTGATAAATGAGAAAGACAAATCTTTTTCCCTTTAAAATAATCATTTGTCGGGGCTAGAAGGGAAAAAGGCTCATACCATCAGTTTGAAAACAAATTGTGTAAAGTTACTGAGCCCAAGCGAAGTGAGGGCGAAAATTTTTCAGGAAAAAGGCATCCAAAAGCTGAAATTTCTTCTATATTTAATCAATATTTTAGAACTGAAAGGGAGCTTTTTCAGAGCTTTTTTCGAAACTGCCTAAATTTTTTTGAAGCTGCCTAACAGATTTTTGGAGCTACCCAAACAAATCCTAAAAACCCCTTAGAATACACACTGTGATAGTTAATTTCAAAAAGTAGCTCTTAGGCCGATTCACCTATCTTAACCGGGGGTACCCTTTCAGCTCAATTGGTTGAGGGGTTTTCGAGAAATCAAAATTTAAAGCGTTCTGCAATTTTTACTTCTTTCATTCAAATTTCTCAATTTTTACTCTGTTTTAGTATGGAATAGTCCTATAGAGTAAAATGGATCAGACAAAGGTTTGGTGGGTAGTTTGACACTTTTTTCGCCAACATTTGGCCCAGAATCGAAGACATAGGCGCATTATGTGGAATTTTATACATTAATGGATTAAAACCCAATAAAAGATTGTAACGCAGACGCCTCAATGCCTCCGCTCCGATCGCTGTCCAGGCCCATGTAATACATCACCGAAGCAAGCGTGCCAGTCGCATTTTCTGGCTTATGGGAAAGTGGAGCACGTGACGTTTGATAGTAAAAGGGATACAGGCCACGCGTCACTAGTGCCACACATCAAGTGTCTTGTAATTGCTTCGGATAGATGCCTTTATTGTTTGCGCGAGAGAGACTGGTGTTTTATAGAGCCTTTGCGGTGGTAGCAGCGGTACCCCTATCGCGTGCCAAATATACGTCCGACTTACGTGTACCGATCTCTTCGAACAGCCCTTCCCCATCCTCCCTCCGCCCACAGCATCGCTTTTGCGAACTTTTCACGGCTGTTGCAATCTCGTTTAATGTTTTTCCATCGTATATAAATAATTATCCGATGATATTCACTTGCCCGATCGCGAGAACCGACGTCCGACGTTCGACGACGTCGTTAAATTGCTATGAATCTAGAGTAATTGTTGCTTCCAAGTGGGGGGTACGTAGGGTGCTGGAGGTCTTGTTGCGTTGTACGGATGGCACTGGTGCTGGTGCGAGTATGTAGCGTGTGCACTTGCACTGGCACTTGTTTTAATCGAATCGAACGAGTTGTGGTTTTGTTTGTTTGTGTATGGCGTGAGAATGAGAAGAAAATAAGGTGGTTGGAGAAGGGAAATTATGTTCGAGTAGTTTTTAAGCGTGATTTGTGGGCTGGTGCTCGAAATATAGGAATAGGGAATGCAGTTTGTATAATTTTGATTTTGATTTTAAATCGTTGGGTAAATGTGGAAATGTGATCAGTGGCGTAGCGAAGTGTTTTTTCTGAGGGGGTGACGTTCTCGATTTTTCCAACTTTAAAACTGAAATTTGCCAACTTCAGAGATAAAATCATAAGCGCGCCCAGAAATTATTCTAGGGAAGGGCTGAGAATTCCAGTAAAAATATGGGGGATAAAGAGATTGAGCAAAGAAAAATTGGAAAATTGCGGAATTTTTTGGAACAAACAATCAATACACTCTTAAAATCTGAACTGGTGAAATTTACCTGCTTGAATCAGTGGAATGACATGGTGTCCATTCTCTGGAAAACCGGGAAAAGTCAGGGAATTTTGGTGGTCTGGAAAAGTCAGGAAATTTTGGAATTTTCTCTGGAATTTTTCGAAAATCCCAAAAAATGTAAATCATTTAGAAAAATGTTTTTTTGCTTATTTTATTATAAATTTTTCAACAAATTTCGCCCTCGCTCCGCTCGGGCCAAATTATATTACATCTTTTATCCAATTATTGTTTTATTCATCATTTTTTGTCGGTCGTAATGTACAATAAAATTGATATTTAAAATGCATGTCTTTGTCCATTGAATTATGAATTATCCAAAAAAAATTTCCCTCGCCACGCTCGGGGTAATTTACACTTTTTCTTTCTACAGAATTTATTTTTAATCTTAAGTTTTTTGGAAACTTACTTTTTAATGAGCTGTAATGAGAAAGAAATGTCATGATCCCCTTGACCACGATGTTGAAAAAAAAGGGAGGGAATGGAACAAAAATCGAAATTATTGGCCATGTTTTGGAAAACATGAATGAGGGAAAAGGCAAAAATTTTCGCCCTCGCTTCGCTCGGGCTCAACACATTTATATCTTTTCATAAAATGATTTATATTTTACCTTCTCATTCACTTTTTCATTTATTGGTACAAACTAAAAAATTACAAGGGATTGCGTGAATTTATAAATTTGAGACAAGTGTTTTTCATTTTGGAGGGGAAGGGGGGAATGAAATGTGAAGAAAATTTTGAATGTTTAGCCCGAAAAAATCCGAATTTTTATTCGCTCAATTTGGTAAACACCCTAGCATAATTTTTTTCATTTTTCAAAACTTAATTTTGCGTGGGAATTTTTGGTTTTTCCCAAGGTAAATAGATACTACGTATATAGGTAGTCTAGATTGTTGTTGTACACACCATGGTGCTGAGGAAAATGCGGGGGCAGTGACGTCAGTGGTTGAAAAGTTTACCACTACACTGAAATCATCGTACGTCTACCAACAAAACATTTTAAAATCAGCACAGAATTCGAACCTGCCAATGAATATTGATGCCTCTTATTATTTCTCCAGTGGTATAATATTCATTGGCTGGCTCAAATCCTGAGCTGGTGTTAAGTTAAATCTTTCGTTTTCAACCAGTGACGTCAAGAATACTCACACTAGCACACACACTTGCTGATCTAGACTACCTATATACGTAGTATCTATTTACCTTGGTTTTTCCTTTTTATTTAAATTTTTTCTGTAGGTAATAAATTCAAATTTTCAAATTTTTGTGGTGAGGGGGAGTTGGATGGGTGGAAAAATTTTCAGAATTGAATTTGAATATTTTTTTGACCCGAAGAAGGGCATCTAAAGATCTCGTAAAAAGTATCTAGTGATTTTGAAAAAAAAATCGTAAGACCCTATGCATTTTATATCATTTTTATACAAAATTTCGGGATGTAAGTACATCACGCGAAAAATCCCCCCCCCCCCTCCTCCCTGGTTTACGAATATCATATTTATAAGGTCTGGAAAAATTCAAAACATTGGTCTGGAAAACCTGGAAAAGTCAGGGAAAATCATTTCTGAAATATAGTGGACACCATGAATGACTTTAACTGAAAATCAGTGATTTTCAGCGATCTTTCAGTCAAGTCAAAATAATTATTGATTTTTCCTGACAAATGGGAATTGATTGAGAAATCAATAAAAAATCATTAATTTCCAAAGATAATCATATTTTCTCTGATTGTCAATGGCAGAATTTCATCGAAGACTGATTCAGATTCATTTAAGGAAATATGATTAAAATATTGCCCGAGCGAAGCGAAGGCGAAAATTTTTCGAAAAATTATGTTTGAATACCAATAAAATGCGTTTTTTTCAATTTTTGTAAAAAATCTCCTTTCCGAGCGGGAGGGGGGAAGAGCTCGAGCCCATTGTGCGTCCCTCTTGGGTGCGCCTTATGGACGAAATGAATTTGAAGTAAAGTTTAAGTTTCATGGAATGGTGTGGCAAAGTGTGCAGTGACGTACCGAAGTCTGGATATTGAATTGAGGGGGCAAAATCTCAGATTTCTGGCTTGAGTTTGGAAAAAATTTAAATCAATTTATTTAAGCAATTTCTGAAGAAGCGATGTTTACTCCAAAAATTTTATTATTATTGGTCTTTGCCAACTTTTCTCATTTTGAGACGAATTTGCCAACTTTTTCTACTAGCATTATCGGGGGGAGGGGGGAGTCATCCCCCTCATTCGCTACGCCCTGAATATGATATATTTTTGGAAAGACCGAAATCGATAATTTTCAAAAATGTTGTTGGTTTTGGAAAACCGCTGTGAATAACTGTTTTATCGACAATTTATAGAAAAAATGTTCGCGAATTCGATGAATTAAAAAAAAACACACTCAAAAAATAATAATAAATTTTATCTAAAAAAAAAATAATAACGGGGTACCATTCACAAAATTGGTAAAATTCGTTCTGAATAAATAATATTTATCGCGAAATTGGGTAAAATTTATTTTTATGCAATAAAGGGTATACCCTGGATAAGGGGTGTTTTTGGCCCCAGCTTCGATGTTTGATCTAATTCCTCCATATTGTGTATCTTGATGAAAACAAATTCTGGAAAAATTTTTGGCTCCCCAACCCCCTCCTTTTCGAAGATATGGCCATTTTATTGCATTATTTTCAAGAATTTTTAATTCCAACGGAAGTGAATGAAATTTTCTGTTGTTTGGCACAAAGTTAGATCTTGTAGAGGTCCATTTACGATATGGGTCATTCCACATCAGTTCGTACGCATTTTTCATTTTTTTATTTGGGTAGACCATAGACCAGACCTCGATGAGAGATGACGACGAATGCCGCGAACCGCAGCTCTCAAAGTCTTTTTGGAGGACTGCCACAAGCATTTAAAGTTTTGAGGTAAAGTTGGATATGGTAAATTTGGGGCGTGGATAACTCAAAAACCATGATGGGTTGAAAGTTGAAACTTTTTCTAATGTGTAGGGCCTTTGAAGAGCTTTTTGACGATTTTTTGAAAATCAGTGTTGCCACTTTTTTTAACACGAAAAAATAGCTGTAAAAGTTGAAAAATGACATTTCCCTATAATGTCAATTGCCAAAAATTCTGGAAAAATCTGTAAAGTACAACTTTACATGCTGATTAATATATTAAAAAATTGAGGTGACGTTATTTCGTATTTTTGAGAAAAAAATTCCAAAGATTGGAAAAAAATACAATTTTTTTTCCAAAGGTCAAAATTGTGTAAATTGATTTTTTTTTGTTAATTCTACACCATATTCAAAGAAAAAGTCGGTAAAAGCATTTTAACTCCATTCAACACCCGTTAATATGTGTGAAAATGCAGAGTTATTAAATGTTAACTTCAAAAGTTGGAAAAAAAAAAACCATTTTGGTGTCAGAATTTCTCAATCAACGAAAAAAGGAGAAATTTGGTGTATACCCTATTTTCGATCTCTCAAATCGACTGGAAACAATTTCGAGCCGTTTTGGAATTTTCCAGCAATGAATAATAACCTGCAAAAATGGTCGGAAAAATCTGAAAAATTTCAGCATTTCCCATATAGTACCTCTACCTATGTGCCAAGTTTGAAAAGAATCGGCTGAAAACTCGCAAAGATAGAATTTTTAGCCTGGAAATCACGTATTAAGTTTCACCTGAGGTCAAATGACCCCCTTACCACGCCAGAGCCATTGAAATGACATGTCCCATCACCCTGCAAAGTATGGTAATTTGATGTAATTGACGAAAAGGGCTGAAATCTGGAATATATCCTATTTTCAATCTGTGGAAGCGATTGGACGCGATTTTGAGACGTTTTGGAGCCATTAGAAATTTTTAGAATTTTCCAGCAATGAAGAATGGTCCATAAAAATGGTTCAGATTAACTTAAGCACCTAAAAACACAAATTACCCAATTACCCATTTTTGTGACTGACCTCGCTCTGATCGATAAAAGTACAATTTTCTTAAATTCATAGCTATTGGGTCAAATCCATATTTTTCTGTAACAAAATTTTTTGGAAAAAATTTAAATATACGCCCTCAGTGTACTCATCGAGATAGAAGGTTGCAAATTGATATGCATAAGTGGAAACAGTTTCGAGACGTTTTGGAGCCTCCAGAAAATTTTGAAAATTTCTAGCATGGAACAACAGGTCATAAAAATGATCCATAGACCTATTTGATCGATTAGAGCACAATTTTTCAGAATTCTTGACTGTCGAGCCGAATTACAATTTTTTCAATATAGATTTGAACAGGCAGTTCCGAATTTCGGATAATTCTGCTGTAATCAATCATTTTTTTTCAATACCTCCAGCTCAAATCGCTGGACGGTCTGGGTCACTGAAATATATATTAGTCCAAACTGCCCAGGCAGTCTGAGCTCTTCAAAAATTGGTTCAAAGTTGAAAACTACCCGGAAAGTATGGGCCACTCTAAAAATAGTCCAAGCTGCTTGAGCAATCTGAGCAATATGTATTTTTAAAAAATTTCCCCTGGTCTGTTCACGAAATTGCATTGAACTGGAGTCAGGGTCAGGATAACTTAAAAAATAGGTACCTATAGTTCAAAAAATCATAAAAACCGCTTTTTAGAAAAATATTAATTTCTTTTCTATTTTTCTATGGTGTTGCGTTTCATTTTCCTTTAGTCTTTAGTACTTAGTATTATTTTTATTTTATAATTTGTAAGTACATATTTTCAAGCAGAAAAAAAAAAACCTCGTAAATAATTTTTGTTGTTTTGTAATTTTTTCAACGCTAAATCCTAGTCCAAATTTAGATGCTCATTTGCCTTGATTAGATTCTGTAATTATACTATCTTTATTCTAATCACTTTTACCTACCTTTTTGTTTGCAGCTTTGAAATGGTTTCCGATGGAGAATTCCTCACTGATGAATTGTTATCGATCAAGAAAAATTTCACTCTGCGCGTAAATCACGGTAAAGCTCGATCGATCGTCAACGAAGGAAATTGAGAATTCATCATACCCACCTCTATCCATCGGCGAATTATTTACCATCGGAAATTGGAGATAACGTATTCTCACGATGACATAGGTACTTATTCGTGATTTGACGAGTTCCGATGGTAAATTCAAACGAATTTTTAGGTACGAATTCTCCTCAGAAATTCATTCGATTTTTCATCTTCTCATCTGTTTTTTTTTTTTAATAATCTGCGTGTAGAAAATTTGGTTGTGCATTTTAGGTGGTAAAAAAATTGAGAAAATTTAAACTCGGAAGAGAATTTTTTAAGAAAATCATTCTTTGAACATGAAAAATTATAGACAGGTCAAAATGGTGCTTAAAAATGGATGTTTTCTCGAAAACGACAACCGATCGGAAAAAACTAATCTTGCCATTGAATTTGCCGTATCCGAATACCACATTATAGACACCTTGCAAATTAATCGGGAGCAAAAAAATTTTGACCCAAAAAAATGGTAAGGGGTTAGTTCACGGTTTTTTCGAATTTCGTTGATTTTACGGTTTTCTCGAATTTTGATGATTTTCAAAAAAAATTGACGTAAGTGTCGTTTACGACTAATTTGAGGTCGGAGATTACGCATCTGAAGTCTGTTTCGCGGGATTGTTGCTCTTTTGCCCAAAAAGCGCATTTCCGAGGTGAAAATCGGTCATAACTCTCGAATGAAGGTGCGGCGCAAAAAATGGACAGCGGATTCGAAATCAGCGACCTCGAATTAGTCGAAAACGACACTTATCTCGATTTTTTTGAAAATCAACAAAATTCGAAAAAAACCATGAACTAACCCTTTTTCATTTTTTTGGGCCCAAAATTTTTTTTCTCTCGATCGACGTGCGAGGTGTTTAGGATGGGGTATTTGTACACAACGAAGTTATTGGCGGCATTAGTTTTCTCCAGCCATTTTTGACGTCTATTTTGCCCTCTCTGAAATTTTTCATGTTCAAAGAATGATTTAATTGAAAAATTTTCATCGAAGTCCAAAATTTCTCCATTTTTTTACCTCATAAAATGTATTAATCATATTTTCATAATCATGTTTTAATTTTCTCAAATTGTTCAATTTTTATTAATTTATATTGTTTTCCAAGTTCAAATGTTTTTAAAAATTCAAATTTTTTTCAACTTCAAAATTTTATCCAATTTGACAAAGCATAAAATTGTCAGTTTTCCATTATTGTTGAAGCTTTCTCAAATTGTAAACATTTTTGAAATTGAGGAAAAAATCTAAATTTTAAAAATTTTGGAATGGACAAAAATAAATATCTCAAATTTTAAAAACATTTAAACCAAAAATTAAGTAAAGATAATTTATTATTTGTAATTTTTCCAACATTTTTCATTGATGTATGCACCATGTTTTAATTATTTCAGCGATTAGTTACGAAGAAAATTATAATTTAACATCGCAAATGTCACTTTACATCATTAAATATGGCTAGAATCTACATTGTTCAATATATTCTGTTGTTCTTAAATATATTCATTTATTTCTCCTGCTCGTCCACCATTTTTTTTAATAATATCAGCGATTAATTACCGAGAAAATTATGATTTTTGGTTGTAAAGTGTAATTAGTCGTCAAATACTAATCAAATCGTAAAAATAATATCGCCAACAAATTCCTCGTACTAAAAAACCTTTATTTTGACTTATCTTGCGATCAATTACAGCGAAAAATGACTAAAACTATCGATTTGTTAAAAAAATACCTCCGAAATCATAGCGTAGGCAACCCAAACAACACGTATTTCAAAATCAACGATGCCTTAGCGCTATCTATAGACCAATAATAATATTAAAAAATATAATTTGGGAGAAAATCATTTTAAAAATCACAAAAGTAACGCCATCTATGTGTGAAAGTATGAAATTCCCGAAATGGATTTATTTTCGTGACGCAAAATTTGGTAGACGACAATTCACCAAAAATTTTGTAATTTCGGCTGAATGGTAGCCTCGCAAGTTTCAGGGCAAAAATCTTCGTAAAATAAGTGTAGTTCCTCGAAGCTCCGATAAATGGCTCACAGCGCTAGTTCATATTTGAATCTTGCTGCCTGTAGACGCAGGTGAAATTTCGTTCTTTTTGCATTATTTTCATTCAGTTTTTTTAATATTCTGATAGATGGCGTTACGTGTATGTATAGAATTTTTTCTTGATTTTTTTTCGAGCCATTTTAAAAACAGAATAATCTTCTACCATTTTTTCTCCAATATTTCACTGTTTTAAATTTAATATCATTTTTTAATGGGATTTTCTTGAAAATAATCGCAAGAAGAGTTAAACTAGAGGTTTTCAAGTACGACGAATCCACTAATGATAATATTTTCACGTTTAAATCAATACTAAATACTCAAAGAGCTATTTTATGAGCTAATATCGATAAATAAATCGTAATTCTTTCCATAGCTTCGGTTCAACGTAAAAATGGACGAATTTTGGAATTCTTCACGTCGTTCTCGATTAATTCGAGGTCGGTGATCACGAATTTCTCATTCATTTCTCGCAATCGATCAAAAAATCACCTCGAATTGACACAAAATTACCCCTCGAATAAAAAATCCAATTCCAAATTTCAAATACGTTTTATTTTAAAAGTACACATGTTTTTATATACTTACTAAACTGTAATAAATCTAACACGAAATATAAAAATTACATACAAACTCAAATCGCAGTCTATTCTTACACTGAAGAAGACGAGAAAAAAAAATACAAAAAAAATCAAAAACTCAACTTCTCAATACGAAGAAAAAAAATAATAAAAAAATGAGCAATTTGAATCGATAAGACCGCGAACAGGCCATCGGTATCCAGGCAGTTTACAACGTTATAACGTTAATTTTTTTACGTGATTTTTAAATCTATCAATATCACAGTTTATATACATTCGCAATAATTATACACTTTACAATACGACAAAAATAATAATATACAAATTCGTGTGTAACTTTCGACATAAAAATCTAATCTAATAAAAAAAATAACTTTTACAAATAAATGCACAGGGGAAGATAAAAAAAAAACATGTCACACTGATGGCCTGAGAATTATAATAAAAATAATCATTATAAAGAAGATCGGTAGGTAACTTAAAAAATACACGATTATAAATGATTCAATTTGAATAACGAGAAAAAAAAACGTTCAAATTTGTTACACGAAATACGATCGTAATTGCAACGTAATAAGACTTATAAAACTACTCTTAACGAACTTAATAAGCGTACATCAAATGTTTTTCACCTTTGATTTAGAGAAAAAAATCACTTCATGTGGTCTTCATCTTTCGAACATAAGCGTAAATTTTTCCATTAACGATGAAAAAAATTAACAATTTTTTCATATATGAATTCTACATTATAATACCTACAATTTGCAGTCTGATTGGTGCTCATTTTATGAGCCACACTGCGACGATTTTTACTACATATTTAATATTTTTAACTAATTATTTTTTTTTTCGAATTAAAATATAAAGACTAATGAATGGCTCGATTTCTTTATAAAATAAACGATTTTTTTCGCTGTTTATTTTCAGTCTTTGTTGATAAATTAACTTCGTATAGAATGCTAAAATTATCGGGTACGTATTGTAATAATTTCACGAAATTTAATAAGGCTTCCTCGAAAACAATACGTGATATTTGGCCGGTGCTTGGATCAAACAATATATCAGATGGAATATTAAACCATGTTAAATACGTTACGTATTCTGACGTAAAATTAGATATGATTCGTAGAACGAAAAAAAAATCAAAAATTATAATCATTGGTTACCTAAGTGTTCATAAATATTCCTAAGCTCGATTTTTTTTTACCAATTTTTACGTACAAAATAATTAAAAAAACGAGTAAAAAAGAAATAAATTTTTACACGATCTATAAATAAAATTAGCTCGTTACTCGTATTTTCGAAGAATAAATTAAATTCACTGACGAAAAACATAAGTAAAAAGAACAGAAATGAAATAAAATTTGACTTCGCGATAGGATCTTTTTTTAATATTTTTTTTTATTCTTTTTATCATTTTTATTTTTTTTGTAATTTTTTTTTGTAATTGTATTCCTTTAGTTTCAAAACAATTTTAATAAATTTAACATGTAAAAAAAATATCTACCAAAACATGTTTCAATTTTTTTTACAACACCTGCGTAAAATGTTGCTCTTTCTAAACTTTTCATCATTTTTTTTCAGATTTCTACAATTTTATTTTTATTAAATTAATTTTACTAACTCAGTTACTTGAAAATATTTTTTTGAAAAACTGAGATCTGGTAAAATCAAGGGAGATGTAGGGGAGGGGGGGAGAGCAACTTGAACGGTCTCAGACTCCTATTAAATAACAATCAGGATTTCAGAATTGAAAATAAATTGGGTAATTTTATTACCATACTTAAACTGAAAAAAAAAGATTTTCAGCACTTTTGGGTTAGATTTCCAATACTGATTTTTTTTATAAACATCATTCGACTACTTTTTTTTAAAAGAAGCGAAAAATTTAATTCTTCGATTTTTTTTTAAATTAAAAATTATACTCCTTCGAGTATAATTTAATTTCACATCAGAATGATTCGATTTCATTCCATTCGACGTGACAAAAATTACTAAAGAAATAATATCAATATTACTTTGTAAAAAATAAAATTAATATTTTCGTTAAAATTTTCTAAAATTTGTTCGAATAAAAACATTGATAAATGTCACGTAATGACGTAAATGAAAATATTTTTTCGAGCATAAGAACGATGATATAACGAAATAAAGCTCTAAAAAAAATGAAAGATGCAAAGGGAGGGGTGAAGAGAAGGAGGAAACTGAGCTGTAAAGATTTTCATCGTTTGATAGGAAAATTGAGTCGAACAATATCAAATTTTCGAATAAATTTACCAATTTTACTTCTAAAAGCTGAATTTTTGATCTGTTCGGAAAGGAGGGGAAGGGAGTTGATCCATCCCTCTGAAATAGAAAGTTGTGCCGAATAATTTTGCCAATTTTAGCCCTAAAAGTTGAATTTTTGATCAGTTCGGAAAGGAGGAGGAAGGGAGTTGATCCATCCCTCTGAAATAGAAAGTTGTATCGAATAATTTTGCCAATTTTAGCCCTAAAAGTTGAATTTTTGATCAGTTCAGAAAGGAGGGGGAAGGGAGTCGATCCACCTCTCTGAAATAGAAAGTCGAGACCCATCAATTGATATATTTTCAAGCATGGCAATTGAAAATTTGGAATTATTTTCATCTCATAATAACGTTCGATGTTCAAAAAGGACAAGTAGAAGGGGGAGGGGGAGGAAAGTCGAAATATTTCTTCGCACAAAATCAGATAACGTATCGATTGTTGACAAGTTTTTTTGATCAATTTTAGTAATTTTGTCTCAAGTCCATTTCATTTTTCTATTAGGAGGAGCGGGAGTAGGAGGAAAGGATGAATCCATAACAAGTGGCATATCAAGAGACAGGTTTTGAAGGTCGAAAATTTCAATTTTTTGATACATTTTTAGTAATTTTGCCCAAAATAGTTTATATACTCGTATCGAATTTTCGGCCAAATTACATTATTTTGTCCAAAATCTATTATTTTTTGATCTGAAAAAAGGAAAGGGAGGGGGATGAACTATGCTATCGAAATCATAATGTGTTACGTTTCGTATTTCAATTTCTAGAGATCGAATAATTTCAAATTATTGGTCAATTTTATATAATTTTTCCCAAAATCAATTTTTTAATCAAGAAGAGTGGAGAGGAGGGAGGGGGAGGGGGAGGGTCAAAATACTCTTTCGAAACCTTAATGTGTGGAATATCAATTTCCAAATTCTAGAAGTCGAATAATTTCGAAATTCTAGTAAATTTCGTCAATTTTACATTTTACCCCAAATGGATCATCTTGGAAAAAAACGAGGGAGGAAGGAAGAGAGGAGGTGAAGGAGGGGGATCAACTACCCTCTCGAAACCTTGATGAGTGACATACCAATTTCCAAATTCTAGAAGACGAATAATTTAGAAATTCTGATCAATTTCATAAATTTTTTAGCCAAAATGGGCTATTTTGGAACAGTAAGAGAGGAGGAAGAAAGAGATGAACTACTCTACTGAAACCATGTAGTGTGGGATATCGATTTTCAAGTTCTAGAAGTTGAATAATTTTGAAATTCTATTCGATTTAATAAATTCTGCCCCAAAAGGACGATTTTAGAACAACGAGATAGGTGGGGAGAGGAGAAAAAGGAGAGAAAGATGGTCCAATATTTTGAATTTCTACACGTAGCAAATTTTCAGTTATTTTTCCAAAAGTACATAGTTTATTTTTAGTTCCATTTACGAATTTTTGGCGAAATTTTTCACTTTCGCCCCAAATTTTTCATTTTTTGATTCAGAGCCAGGAGAGAAGAGCTGAAGTACTTTTTCAAAATCACCACTTGAGGCATATCGAGTGATATGTTTAATAAGTTGACAATTTCGATTTTTTTTTCGTTTTGCCCCAATTGTCAATTTTTGATCAGGAGAAGAGGGGGGAGGTGGGTGGTGAACAACTTTTTCACGTCTCACTACTTGTAGCACATCGACTAACAGATTTCGAAAGTCGAAAATCTCGAATTTTTGGTGACTTTTTACAATTTTGCCCTAAATTGCCAATTTTTCGATCAGAAGGAAAGAAAGAAGAAAAGGGTCGAATAACTTTTTCAAAACCAAGACTCGAGATACATCGATAGAAAATTTTCAAAGGTCGACAATTTTCAATTTTTGGCAAATATTTTCTCAAAATTATCAATTTTTCATCAGGAAGAGGGAAAAGAGAGGGAGGAGGGTGCTAAACAGCTCTTTCACAAACCACGACTCATAGCACATCGACCAACAGATTTCAAAGGTCGGTAATCTCCAATTTTTGGGAACTTTTTACAATTTCGCCCTAGATTGTCAATTTTTCTATCAGAAGGAAAGGAGGAGGAAAAATGCTGAATAACTTTTTCAAAATCAAGACTCAAGAAACATCGATAGAAAATTTTCAAAGGTCAACAATTTTTAATTTTTGGCGAATTTTCTCAATTTTTTCATCAAGAAGAGAGGTAGGAGGGGAAGGAAGATGTTGAACAGCTCTTTCACAAACCACGACTCATAGCACATCGACCAACCGATTTCAAAGGTCGGAAATCTCCAATTTTCGGGGACTTTTTACAATTTCGCCCTAGATTGCCAATTTTTCTATCAGAAGGAAAGGAGGAGGAAAAATGCTGAATGACTTTTTCAAAACCAAGATTTAAGATAAATCGATAAAAAATTTTCAAAGGTCGAAAATTTTTAATTTTTAGTGAATTTTCTCAATTTTTCCAAAAATTAACAATTTTTTCATCAGGAAGAGGGGTAGAAGAGGAAAGAAAATGTTGAATACCTCTTTCAAGATCCACGACTTGAGGCATATCGACTGATAGACTTGAAAGGTCGATATTTTCAACTTCGAACGTCAATTTAAATAGAGGAAAGGGTGTGTGAAAAAATACTCAATCTGATTTAGCTGTCACGAATTACAAATTTTTCAACTTCGCTACTCCAAATATTCGATTTTTACTTTTCGACTCGAATGTAGATTTCCTCGATCCCTCCCTTTCCATCTCACAAACCTCAACTCGACACCGGCACCGCAATCGCACATACTTTCGAGTACACCTCGAAGCCTTCAGCCTCAGCTGAAAAAAAAAACACAAAAAACACAACGACCGCGACAAATTCGCCATCGAAAATTCTACATGATAAACACACTGGGGGGGGGGACTCAAGAAAAAAAACCCTTATAAAAATAGAACATACGACATAAAAAATGGTAATAATAAAGAGAACAAGAGACCTAAACGAATGTATAAAATAAGACTTAATTTTGCCAATTTTCTCATTCGAGTTTTTCGACGACTAAAATTTCACATCTTGCACGTCCGTAGGCGTTTCGGGCTTTTCATCGTCCGTATTCACTGGTAGCATTTTTTCCAAGCCGTTGCCATTCGAGCATGGGGTCATTTTGCCAGCATTGGCTGGAATAATGGCTGATTCTTTGGCAACGATCCATTCCAACATGGTGACCGCATGTTCTACACATTCGATCGGCGAACTGGTTAACATACATATGTGCTTGAACGTATCGTAGTCTAATTGCGCTTTAAGGCCTTTCAACGCCGATATAATACAAGCGGTGGCAATAGTCGACGGCTTCATCCGCATAAATTCGCATTCTGAAACATACAAAACACAAATTCGTATAAATTTTCGGTATCGGAAGACGCAGGGTGCACAATACAGCGAAATTACAATTAAAAAGGTAAACGTATCTTGCGACGAATGTCGAATATAAACGCAATAAAAATGTATTTAATTGTAGAAAAAAAAAAGAACAGAACAAGTCACCAAACCCGTATAACACGAATAACCGACGAAATAAATAATACAGAAAAACGAAATGAAATAAAGAAAAAAAAAAAGTTAAAGGTAAATAAACCGTTTATAAAGTACTACGACTCGGATCTTTGAAAAGAGGAAACAATGTCTTATTAAAAAACCAGCCAAGTCGAAGCAACAGAGGCAGATTACCCGTTCGACTTTTTAATTGCCCTGCCTATATATACGAAAAGTAATAATTAGAGGGTAATAGCTTCTTAGGCTGCGTTATAAATGTCTCTCTCTTCCTTATTTTCTTGTCGCCGCATGTTTCGCGTGTGTGTGCAATGTGTGCATATGCCAAAAGGGGTATTCGAACTCGGTGGAAGCCTTTCCGGCGCCCGAGCCGATCATTAAAACCGGTTCGAAAATTACGTCAGCCATTGTAGTAAAACGAATTAAAAGTATAGTAGTCTAATTTCATAAACACCGGGATGACGAAGTCGTCGTACTCGAAGGTATTTAAATATAATGAAAATAAAGTCGGTGTAAGGTAATTTTTGAATCGAGAGTTTTACGTGAAATTGGAAAATTTTGGTATATTTTGAATTTTTTTTGGAGGGGTTGGAAAATTGACGATTTTTGGTTACGAAGGGGATTGAGTTGAATTTAATTGCCAATTTCTCTTCTCCCCCAACCCCCATTTCCATCTTTTCAATTTTTTTGAAACTTGAAAATTTTCAATTTTGTAAAATTTTATTAGAATTTGATCAGTTTTGATTGATCTTTGGATAAAATCCTCGGAGAAGTACGAGATTTCGCGGAGAGGAAAGGGGGAGGAAATGAACGTATAGTCATACCAATTCAGTGATTAAATAATAGAAAAGTTTGAAATTTTGATAGTAAATATGTCCTTTCAAAAAATATTTCGAGTGTTCAAGTATTTAAAAATTACCCAACTTTTTGTCGTTTCCAGACATTTTTTTCCAAATTTTTTCAATTTAAAGTTTTCATCTCAATTTCTCTCCATTTTCAAAATTTTCAATTTTTAATTTTTTCCCCAGTTTTTTTTCATCTTCAATTTTTTTAACAAATTTTTCTTCATTTTTCAGTTTTATATTCCTTTTTAAATTTTTCATATTTTTGTCATTTTTAAACTTGCGTTCTCAATTTTTTCTTCATTCTCATTTTTCCCAATTTTTTCTTCATTTTTGAAATGTTTTCCAATTCACTTTCATCTACATCTGCAAAATTTCGCAGATTTTTCATTTTCAATTTTTTTGCATTTTTTTGTCTGTTAGGTATAATTTCATTTTAAATCAAAAACTGAAAGTAATTTTGATCATTTTTCCTCACAGAAGAAATTATTACTTATTTCATTAAATTTTTTACATTACCTATAATTATATCAACATTCGACTTTTCTTTTTTCATGAAATATTCTCATTAATTCATTAAAAATTAAATCTTCTATTTTATAGACGAGATTCTTAAAAAATTAAATTTTGAATGCACGATTGATCTACATAATATTGAAAAAAATCATGAAATGCTGCCACTGAATGGAAGGGTAATGGTGAGGGAAAATATGAAGGGGGGGGGGGTCGAGTCGGGAGGAAGAGTGAATATGGCAAAGGACTCACACGAACGACTAAACCCCCAAATTTTTGTATCAATTTCCTATTTAGAAATTTTTTGACCCATTTTAAAACTTTTCCTCAATTTTATCAATTAAGAATTTATTTATTTGTTTTTAAAATCAATTTTTATAATTTTTTCGAACTATTGGAACTTTTTCCATTCTTTGACTTCACTTCACAATGAAATAAAACGAATTGATATTCTTAAACGTGAAAAAAATGACTTACATATTGTTTTCAGAATTTCATTATATTATACGTGACTTCTAATTTTTTCGAAATTTTCAGACACATATCGAGTAGGGTATCGATTGTTAGGGTTTGAAGGTCGAGAAATTCAAATTTGAGGTCATTTTTTGATTTCAGAGCATATTTTACATGTTTTCAATTTTTTTAATATTGAAAAACTTTTCTTTTGATTTTTAGGGGATTTGCTTGAAGAATTTTCTCTACTTTTCCAAGACTTTTTGGTCCAAAAAAACATACGATAAAACACTATTTTTGGCCAGTTTTATATCGGCGGTGGCGGGGGGGAGGAGGGGGGGGAGAAGTTTGCAGACATCCCAGCCAAAATTTGAAAAAAGGTAACTTTAGGAATCTCTGGCAGTCGGAAAAGTAACCAAAAAAGTCCAAAAAAGTAAGGTTTTTTTTTGAAATTTCAATTCATGATTTCACCTAGAAAATGTAAAAAAGTTATTCATGAAATTTGGAGGATTCGTAATACTAAAATGCCATGATATACTTTTTCAAATCATTTTTTTAAAACAATTTTTGATTTTAATAAAAGCAAAAACCAAAAAAAATCGATTTTTGCTCATATTTTTGAAAAAAGTAACTTTTTTGAATGAAAAATAACCAAAAGTACATAACATTGAGTACAAAAAGTCGCTAATAGTGACTTTCCTTGAACAAAGTAGCACAGTTACTTTAAAAGTAACCTACTGGGATGCCCGAGTTTGATGATTTTACTATTTTTCCAATTTTATCGAATTTTGATTTTTTTTCATAATTTAAGCAATTTCTATCTTCTTAAGCATGAAAAAAATGACAAATATTGTTTATGGAATTTCCCCACATTACTTGTACAGACTACTCGGTTTTATGAATCTAGTTCCACAAATGGTCTGATCACATTCAGAGTCAGATTCACTTCGAGTGAGACATCGATTTTTAGGTTTTGAAGTACGAGAAATTCAAATTCAAAGTCATTTTTGCACTTCAAAGTTCATTTTTCAAGTTTTTCAATATTTTAAACGATTTTTTTTTACTTTTTCTGATTCTAATTTCTACATAAGGTATTTTTTTATCGTTTTTTTTTAAATTTTTCGAAACCAAAAAACAAAAGAACGATTGTTGAAGAATTAAAATTTTGAAATATTGGTTTTGTATTTGGAGAGTTTTTTTTCAATAATTTCATAATTTTTGCTTCGTTTTACCGAATTTTTATAATTTTATTCAAGTTTTTCAAAATTAAATACAAAAACAGGATATCAATGGCTGGGAAATTCGAATTCAAAATCATTGATCTACTTCAAAGACTATTTTTCGAGATTTTCAAATATTCAACAAATTTTTTTAACCTCAGAAAAAATTTGAAAAAATGAAGATTCTTCAAATTTAACCACCTTCTCAAAAAAGTCAAAAATTAACATAACTCACAATGCTCTTAATGATACATTTACACCCAAAGGATCAATTCCATAAAAAATTTCCATCAAGCGAAGTTGGAAATTTTCAAAATTAGCAATTTGGACACCCTTTCATCTCCCCCTCTGAATATCTCAAGGCAATTAAATCGTCTACCACAAAACCTCCAACTCAATTCATTTACCTCAATCCAACCAAAACCTCACCCCTTCCCCTCCCACCATCAAAACCCTACAAAATCGATCACACGAACTTAACCAGAATAATTTACCAATTTCACCATCAACACGCTATAAAAATCACACATAACATCCCTTACATCAAAAGCCAGCATTCCTCAAACGCTCGAATTTCAATTAGGTAAACTCAATTAAAACCCTCTAAAATTCTCACTCTCATACACCTGGCCTAAATACCAAAAAATTAACCAAATACTGCCATTCGATAAATAGCCACACTGACACTTTTCCCATCGATTAACCTTATCTCAAAATCACCATTCATCCCCCCTGCCTCACTTCTGCTTACCCTATTCCTCATCAACGGTAAGTTCAAGGCGAAAAGAAAACATAGGCGTGGATTTCATTTCGTTATCAAATTGTGTCAAATATTGGTAAAGAATTTCACACTGAGCCTCCTCCAAGCCCTCTCCACGACTCATACGAGAGGTAAAAGCCAGAGAAAGATCAAACAATCATACACACGAGTACGATTTAGGATGAAAATTATACCATAGGTATAGATATAAGTACACATAGAGTTGGAGAGGGTATAGGGCCATCGTTCTCGTTGGTGGAATTTTTTTTCGTAAACATAATTTTCAATATTTACTTATAAAACGAGCAACTATGTATATTGGTATGTATATTTATGGTTATAATTCGGTATTTATCAGTAACCCGTCATTGGGCTCAACGGCCAAACGTTTAATCAGTCTCACATCCGGTCCGTGTATTATTTTAATAGAAGGTACCTTGGGAAATATACGAAAAATAAATGAAAGAAGAAAAAAAAACACCCATAATATCGCGATAGAGAAAAGAAACGAAAAAGTACAAAAAGGCCATTAATTTCGTTGAACTATATTTAATAATCGTATACGTGTCGGTGACTGGCATTGCTGGCATACTGCATAAGATTTCTTTATTTCGGTTCGCCTGCGCCTGATTGCGCGAGAGTTCTCTGGCACCGTAATGATTTCTTTGTACGAATATGTGTTTAGAGAACGCACAGCACATAGGTAGGAAGCAGGCGACACAGGAACAATAATTTTATGTAAATTATACATTCGGGTGCGGATATTAGTACCGACGATGACGATCCAGGACGACTAGTACGACGTCGAAATGTAAAATATTACAGAATTTCGTCCTGCTCGGTTCCCCCCTCGTCCTGGGCACTGCAATACGGTGCACGCTTTTTGGGGCAGGTGGTATTCGAAAGCTGGAAACAGCCCGATCGAGCAATCGTCGTATAGATTACAACAGATAAATTTCGTATACGTGTACGAGAGTCGAGAACAAGGCGAAAAAATATACTACCAAGCGGGGTAATATACTGTCGTATTGCAATCTGCCTTATATGTATTCTCGGTGTGCACGCCAATTGCATTCTATTGGTACGAATACGAGTACCGACGCAATACAGATAAAGGCCAGACAGAGATAGAGGATAATTCGATAAAGCACCTGGAATTTTGACTTGTTATCTGGTATAAATCAAACGAACTGGGGAGGGAACGAGGGATGAAGTCGAATACAGACAGTTCGGATTTCCTCGTCGTTCAGGTGATTGTGAGCAGTAATGTAGGGAAAAAGCTTACTAAATGAGGGAATTTCGTGAACAATTTAAGGGCCTGATGAGAGGAGGAGGGAGGTAATTTTACCGGACAATGGAGCTGGATAAGTTCGTTAAACGGAATTATCAGTGGACTGGATCGAGGTTTTTGACCGGAGGTGTAAGTTGAAAATCTAACAAGGGAGGTTGTCCCAATCAACAGTGAAATTTTGGGTTGAAATAAAAATAAATCGAAAATGCATCATTAAAGAACCTAAATTCGAAATTTCATGGGCTAAAGTTCATTTCTCGGATTTTTTCCATCACCCAGAAAAATATGAAAATTTGATTTAATCAACGAAAAAAGCAGAAATTCAGAATACACCTTACTGTCGACCTCCCAAATCGAATGGAAGCGAGTTCGAGACTTTTTGAAGCCTACTCTTTCATCTTGAATCAGTGAAAAATTACTGATAGTCAGAATTCTAGCACTGAATCAGCGAAGTTCTTTGATTTTCAGCAGATTTTCGCTGATTTTTCAGCAAATTCCAGTGAATTTTCACTGATTTTCGGTGATTTTTCACTGATTTTCCGGTGACTTTTCACTGATTTTCCAGTGAATTTTCACTAATTTTCCAGTGAATGTTCACTAATTTTCCAGTGACTTTTCACTGATTGTCCAGTGAATTTTCACCAATTTTCCAGTGAATTTTCACTAATTTTCCAGTGAATTTTCACTGATTTTCCAGTGACTTTTCACTGATTTTCCAGTGACTTTTCACTGATTTTCCAGTGACTTTTCACTGATTTTCCAGTGACTTTTCACTGATTTTCCAGTGATTGAATTTTCACTGATTTTCCAACCATTTTTTTCACTGTTTGCTTTCATTAAAATTTTTCTAACCTATTTATCACTGCATGTGCTGCAATTCTGACAATTTTCAGTGATTTTCGATAATTTTCACTGATTTTTAAATGAGAAAGTACAGAAAATTTTGGAATTTTCCAGCACTGGAGGAAAGCCTATAAAAATGGTCCATATGAACTTCAGCACCTAAAAACTCGGATTACCTATATTGGTGACCTATTTGATCGGTTAAGGCACAATTTTTTTAAATTCGTAACTGTGGGGCCAAATTTCAATTTTTTTTAAAAAAATGGTTTGAAAAATTTGGATTTATCTTGAAGTTACAAATTTTGGAAATTGTACTTCAATCGATCAAAAAGGTCACCAATATGGGTTATCTGAGTTTATAGGTCTTAAAGTTCATCTGGAACATTTTTATGGGTTATTCTTCGATGCTGGAAAATTCTAAAATTTTCTGCAGACTCTAAAACGTCCCGAAACTGCTCCCAATTGATTCGGGAGGTCAAAAATAGGGTATATATCAATTTTCAGTTTTTTTTGTTGATTAGATCAAATTGTAACTTGACACGAGAGAAACGAGCTTAGATCCAAAAAGTGATTTTTGCTGGAGAGCAGTTTCAAGTTTCAAACTTAAGAGTTGGCCAACCATGATATGAAAGTGGGTGATTTTTGGGACAAGTCAAGTTGGTAGGAAGACGAGTTGAATCAGCATATTTTTTCTTCACTGAAATCAGTGTTACCAACCAAAAATGGAAAATTACCTGAAATTTTCATTTTTTTAAAAATTTCGATCTAGGAGTAAAAAAGGAAAAATGCTGAGTAAAACAAACTTTTTTCAAAATTTTGATATTTTTTTGAGGGGAGGGGGGAGACCTCACTGAAATGAAGTCGACGACATTACAACAGTTCTCAATCCTTCATTGCTGTGTTATATGTACTTTCAGTACAAGCGCCTAAGTGCAATTTTTTAGCGTAAAAAATGAAAATTTCTATTTTAATTTAATTTTGATATTTATATCAATTTTAAATTTAATTAAGTATAATAAAATTTTTATTCAACTTTTAATTTTATTTTTTTCTTTAAAATCTAAATTTGTATTTTTTATTGAAGTAAAACAATTTTTTTCAAAAGTTCATTGGAGGGGGGTGGGCGGCAGTGAAATGAAAACGACGACATAACAGTCCTCAATCATGAAAAATTCCAAGTAAAACAAACTTTTTTCAAAATCTCGATTTGTTTGGGGGGGGGGGCAGTGAAATGAAGACGATGACATTAATGAGTTGATTTTTCCATCTGTAAAATCCTGAAAACTGTAATAACTCATACAAAGGTGACCGAACTGAACTGAAAATTAGTACATAGAAACTACGTGACATAACCTCCAACATACTAGAAAATCAAAAATTTTGGTCAATTTCTCTCCTTCCCCTAAAAATTAACCCTCCATTAACAACGAAACGAATCGTTCGCGAACGTTTTCGACATCACCACTGGATTCTACACGTCCAAGAACTATCAGAAATTCAGAATCCATCAAAATCTCGATTTTCATTTTTTGGATCTAAGTCCGCTTTTCTTGTGACAGGTCACAATTTTATTATTTTGTAGGGTGATGGAATAATCTTAAATTTCAAAAATTCGCCAAAATTCGAAAAATGAACTTCAGCACCTAAAATTTTCGATATGGGATTCTTTTATGATGCATTTTCGATTTATTTTGGTCTCAGCCCAAAATTTTACTTCGAGTTTGGATACCACGCTAAGGGAGTTTGTGCCCCTTTCTTAAGCTCACAAGGGAATTTTTCATCATAAAATTTTTTAAAGAAGTTAATTTTTTTGATTTTTAAACCTGACTTTCAAAAAAAAAAAAAATCGTTCTCGCTTCACTCGATCAGTTTTTTTTTATTAATCTACATAAATTAGGGTGTTTCTTATAATACGTTGTGAATTTTTTTTCACATTTTGGAGGTCTCAACCCCCCTCCCCCCATGGTGTATTTTCTTACAAAAATAAGATAACAAAATTTCAGCCCTCCATATCAATTAAGGGCCATGCGCTGAACCCTAATTTTTCTTGAAGAGTTTGACATGTGAATAATATGCTAAGAACAAAAAAATGGCGGGGGGGAGTGTGTGTGTGTGTGTGTGGAATTATGCAAAATTTCCAAATATAATGTGTTGCGTAACTCCAATTTTTAGAGATGAACTTTTGACTCGAGTTGAGGAACCATCAGGAGGATTCAGGGGCCCTCAAATTGAGTAAAAATGACCAAAATGTATTATTTAAGGCCCTCCCCTAGGATGACAACGAATAGGGCTTTCAGAAAGCTTTAAAATGATATTAATATTGATTTTACATTTATTTCTGAAACTTTCCTATAAAAATACAAATTTTGGCGATATTTTGAAAAAATACAAATTTTGGTCATATTTTGAAAAAAATACAAATTTTGGTCATATTTTGAAAAAAATACAAATTTTGGTCATATTTTGAAAAAAAAATACAAATTTTTATCATATTTTGAAAAAAATAGTCTCATATAATTTACAACTGGCTCATTTTTTGATACTAGACCGAGCTCGAATCATAAATTACATCACTCGTCATCAAAGAAAAATCTCTAAAAATCTATTTCCTCGACTCGAACACATAAAAACCTCTACGTCAATCATTTCCCATATACGTTCCACAACTCAAACACACCAACTCGAATCCTCACCACCACCTACAAATCGGGGCACTATGCCTCACGCAGCAGACGACGGCGCAGACATTCATAATTGAAAAATTTTTGTGGTATTGTATGAAAATGCTCATTTAACGCGTCGGCTTTCGGATCCTGGGAACGATACGGTACATAGGAAGTGGCTAATGATAGGTTTATGCACGACGCAGAAGAATGTGCTGGTTGCTGGTAAACCAAGTACATACCCGAGTCTATAAATACAAGAAAAGAAAACTAAAAATGTGGGTCGAATAAATAAACAATTTCGAAGGGTTGAAAGACTGATTAAGCAAATTAGAGAGACGAATATTTAAACTACGAGAGGGAAGAAAAAGCCTACGTGGATTTCCTTTAGTTCGGGGGTAAGTTGTCGACCTGCAGAGACGCGAGGGGAGCTGGGGTGGTAAAAGGGTTAATAATATAGGCTCAGATATATACGGTATAGTTCGTGTGAAAAATACTGTCACCGAGTATACGCATACGGGACGAGGAAGTGGGCGGTTTGCGATTGTAGGGCAGTAGGTGGGTGTCTGGAAAACGTATGTTTTCGTATCGATGAAAATCTTATCCGAAGTACCCAACATTATCAATTCGACGAACTGAAAAAAATAGGTGAAAAAACGGAAGCCATCTGCATACGTAGAGTTTCCCTTATGGAATCCTTTATTCTTAAAAATTACGAAAATTTCACCAAAACGGATACCGTAGTTATGATCTCGTTTGTGTGAACTCGGGTGTCATCGAGAAGAACCCCTTTCATACGGGTATCGAATCTGCTCTCGGTTTCCTATTTTTTTTTCAAAGAACGGACACACCGAACCTAACCATTGTTTATATTTTGGGAAAAAAATACCCATTGGGTTGGCCGACCAGTTATTAAAGTGTCATTTGCGATCGTGTCACATGAGGGCATTTCCTTTAAAGATATAGCCAGCTTTGAAACCAACATACCGATAACACGTACGCTATTTCAGGGTATACTTATGCATTGGCAAATATAAATACTCGTTAGTGCGAGCTGTTTAGAGCTATTTGTATGTAAAATGCGATTATGCACCGACATATATCGGGCGCCTGTGTTATGACAGCTTAACGATTATACCACTGCAATCGTGAATTTTTTTCCCATTTTCGAGGTGTTGCTCAACAGCTAGAATGTATGTCAGAAGGTGAATCATGCTGCGAAATTTGATAACGTGCATTCGCACGGAATCCTCGGCTACACTGAAAGAAATGAATTGCAAAGGTTCCTAAAAAAAATTGGTAATCGTTCCCTAACATTTGGGAAAAGTGGGACAAGAGCAAAATTTAGTAATTGTTTACATTTGTAAAGGAATTGTTAGATGCTTGCAAACATTTAATGATTTCTTTGCACATATGAATGTTTTTGGATCATTGAAAATTCATTTCTAAATAAACAGGGATGATTGCTAACCAATTTAGAAGTGATTCCACTTGAAACAATAACCATAACCAAACTTTATGTGACCATTATGAAATTGGTTTAGCAATCATTACCAAACATTATGTAACCGTTATAAATTGGTTCAGCAATCATTCCCATTCCTCTATAAACTATTCCTTTACACATATAAACCTTTTCTAAATTTTGCTCTTGTCCCACTTTTCCTAAATGTTGTGGAACGATTATCAAATTTCTATACGAATCATTGAAGCAATAAAAATAATGAAAAAAGAACATGAAAAAATACGTTTTCTTATTTGAAAGAAAATTAAAAATTTTATAAAAAATAGAGGGCTTGATAAATCATCATTGGTAGGTAGGGAAAACAATTAACTTTTGAAAGGAAAATTTTCTACTTTAATTTTTAAAACAAGTCCTGTTTGCCACTTATCTAAAAAAATTGTTTTGAAATAGAATTATAATTTAAAAGAAGTTGGTTTTATGGCAATAGTGTGGCAAACTTATATTTTTTAAATAGGTACCTGTGATATACTTTTCCTAACTCCATGATTGTTACTTCAGTATAGTTCCATCCACCATTTTAGAACACAATAACACACTTTTCACAACTATATACTTATAGGACACAACACAAACACAAGCCCCAAACTAATTTCTATTCGATTTGCAGCGAATGAAATCAAATGTTTCAATAAATAATTTATTACAAAGGTATCGAAAATTTCACATTTAAAAATTGAGAAGTTATTAACAGAAACAGAAATAAACCAACAAGCAGCCATGAGCAGGTGGTTCTTATCTTATGAGACATGTTTTCAATCTGAGTAGTAGTTATGATACAATATGGAAAACTTTATAATCATTCAGTAATAGTTCCTTAACCGTATGGTATCAGTTCCTAAGTATTTGGTACCAAATATTATTCTTTGAAAAAATTAATATCATTCTAAGTTGAAATGATTGCACTTTATTGAGAAATCAATTATGCTATGTTATGGAACAATTCCATAACATATCATAATGGTCCTAATAAACTTAGTGAATAATTCATGTTCCAAGTGTTGAGTGCTTATTGCAAATTAATTTATAAATCATTACTCAATTTTTAAAAACAATTCCTGTACATTTTGGTAAAATGTAAATTTCCCCACAATGTTAAGGAATTGTTCCAAAATTTTTGAAAACAATTCTAATACTCAAAATGAGATTTCTTTCAGTGTAGGTTATCAATTTGGTCGGCGCGTCAAGTTTGAAAGTTTTATCAAAACTGGACGCAGGTAAATTTGCTATATAGGGCTATAAATGTTTGTCTGCCAAAAGTGATAATAGGCTTGGGTGTAAAATTACCCAAGTGTTATGGTCTATACGATAGGATTGGGATATCGCCAAAGGTGTTTGGAATGGTATGGTCGAAGGACGATTAGACGATGGCCTGGGGAGCTGTGGTCATGGTGGGCGGGTCTGGACTGAGGATTAATTAATTCCAGTTGGGTGAGAGAAATGAGAGAATAGGAATTGAGGTGATTTTTTTTACATCGAATTTATACCAAATGAATTGGGATTTTTAGCCTTTCAAAAGAGTGGAATTGGAAATTTTTAGAATTATAACTCCACCTTGGCAAATGTTTCGAAAGTTTTCATAAGAATTAAGCAAAATGTCCAAATGTGGTGGGATTCAGAATTCGAACAATGTTTTTCCAAATTTTAAATTTGGTTGAAGTTTGCTAAATTCGTGAAATTTTGATAGATTTTCACAAAATTTACGTATTTTTCAAAAATTTGCGAACCAAATGTTGGGAGAATTGAGCGAAATTGGAAGAATTTGGACAATTTTTTTTCAATTTCAAATTTGGTAAATTTTGAGAAATTTCAAATTCTAAAATTATTCAACGGTTGAAAAATATTACTTTGGCCTAATTTTGACTCGGAATTTAAAATTTTCGCAAAAGTTGGCCAAATTTTCTAAATTTTGCACAATTCTCCAAAAATTGTTTCATTTTTCACGTCAAATTTAAAATTCTCCAAAATTTTGCCAAACTTACAAAGCAAGTATTGGGTACTTTCTCGTTCAGAATCAGGGAAAAATCACTGATGAACAGTCAGAATTACAGCACAGGAAAATTCACTTGATTTTCAGCGAATTTTCACTGATTTTCAGCGATTTTTCACTGATTATTCAAAAAATTTCACATATTTTCCAGTGAATTTCATAAATATCACTGAGTTTTCAGTGAATTTTCACTCATTTCCAGTGATCGTCTTTCACTGACTTGCTTTCAGTGATTTTTGATAATTTCCACTGATTCAGAAATGAGAGAGTAGGAGAGGTGCTTAGAATTTGAGAAAAAATGAGAGGAGGATCAAAATTCAATGAAAAAATGGGTCATCTGTTGTTTTAGTAGCGTATAGGTAGTCAGGTATCTACTGTAGATGGATGACCATACATGCACCAACATACAGAATTCAACTAACTAGTAAGAAAAATTGAAAATAGGCGGGATTTTTGAAACAAACAATCAACATATTTTCTAAATCTGAATCAGTCAAATTATTCTAATACCTTTCTATGGAAATTTTTGCCCCCCCCCTTCCGGTTCAATAAATTTACATATATGCGAGGGAAGTGAAAACAACTCGATTTCAAAATTATTGTATGACCTCCCCCCCCCCCCAACAGAAAATTAGACTATTTAAATTTTTTTCAAAATGTGTTTCCTTTATTTTTCAAGGGCCTAACCCTATACAAAAATTAGTAAATGGAAGGACATTTTCGTCTAAAATTGGCCTGGAAAACCTGAAAAAGTTGGGGAAAATCATTTTTGAAAAATTGTGGCAAATCTGAATATGATTTTAATAAATCTTTGATTTCTGGGGGCGGGGGTGGGGTAATCGATAAGGAATTTTTGGGGAAATCAAAAAAGTACCACGAATTTATGTTTTTTTTTTTCATTTCAGTGTGAATCGTGGTGCGGGGGGGGAACTAAATGTGGAGTTGGAGGTGAAATTTTTACTTTGTCGTTTTGAGGCCTACGAATAAGTTTTAGTTACTTCACTGTTCAAATTTCGAAAAAAAAGTGTAAAACGATAACACCTTCCCCCCTTCCCAAGATAATGGACCACTAAACTTCAAAATTTGATAATTTTTGAAATCATTAAATGAAAAAGTAATTAAAATGAAGTTTGATGATTACAATATGAAGTAGGATGCGACCTAAATCAAATTTGAAGTAATGAATTTATGGGATTTCTTTTAATTTTGTACTTTTTTATGAAAAAAAAATACAAATAAAATATTTAAAAAAAATTAATTTTAGAAATCACTCAAAGCTATTGAATTTTTGCTAATACCGTCGAAAAATGACGTATTTGGGCTGTCGATGCTTTTTTTGGGAGTACAATTTTCCATATTAAGACCATTTCGAGTAAATATTTTTCCAAAAATAATTTTTTTCGGTTTTCAGATTCATTTTCGGCATAAGCTATACTTTTATTTTAAAAAAAAACAAAAACAAATTTTGAAAAACATTAAGGTGGTTCTTCGAGTGTTGCGGGAAAAAATCTTGCCTATCTCTGCCTGCATTGGACGGGTTTTGAAATTTGCTTTTTTTCAACGTTTAACAAGTTAAACTTGGGGAATGAAGTAATAAAAGGCATCTACTACCTCTAATTGATTAAATAAAACAATTAAATGTCAAATAATTCAACGAAATGGCCCAACCGTAAAGTTTTTAGCCAGAGGATTGGCGTTTTGGTTTTCCGAATTTTTCTCGGAAATGGTTTGATCAAATTTGATGAAATTTGGAAATGTTGTACATTATTGTATCCCGAACATCGTCACATCGCCCTTTTTTGGATTTTTTGAAAATTTTGTGTGGTGGCTCTGATTGAAAAAAAGGTATGTATATATTTTGAAAAAATTAGAAAATTTCGAAAAAAGGGCGATGTAGTGATGTCAAGGGTGTAAAAATGTACAGCATTTCCAAATTTCATCAAATTTGATCAAACCATTTCCGAGAAAAATTCGGAAAACCAAAACGCCAATCCTCTAAAACTTTACGGTTGGGCCATTTCGTTGAATTATTTGACATTTAATTGTTTTATTTAATCAATTAGAGGTAGTAGATGCCTTTTATTACTTCATTCCCCAAGTTTAACTTGTTAAACGTTGAAAAAAAGCAAATTACAAAAACCGTCCAGATAGGCAAGATTTTTTCCCGCAACACTCGAAGAACCACCTTAAATCTGAAAAAAAAATTGTCCGAGTCCAGTTGTTTTCCTTGGATTTTTAATGTAATTTATAGAGGCTCTTATCAAAAAATGATGAAAACAGGGACGCACCCAAGGAGGGCTCAGCGGACTCGAGCTCCCCTCCCCTTAAGCTCGGCAAGGAGATTTTTTCATCATAAAAATGTCAAAGAGTATGATTTTTTTAACATTTTCGCCCTCGCGTTATTTTTCACCAATTTTTTGGTCAAAAATTACTAATTTCTCAGTCAATGTCCCATTTTTCAGAAAAAATCATTCAATCTCGCCATTTTTCAATTTTTTTCGCTCAAATCATTCTATTTTTCTACTGAAAATACCCCAACTACTCCAGCCCCACTGAAATAACAGGTTACTTCATTTTTTCATCGAATTTTGACCTCCCATCCCATTTTTTTCAAAATCTGAGCTCCTCCCTTACACAATTTCTGGGTGCGCCTATATGATGAAAATATTGGAAAATTCAATTCACTCGTGATTTTAAGATAGGCCTATGGTTTTGAAAAAAAATGGATAATTTCAATTTTGGAACTAATAAATCGACATTTTGAAACTTCTACTTTTAAAAATTTCGAAAATTTTCAAATTTTATTCTCAATTACAATTCGATTCAAAAATTTAATAACTTTGATTATAGACATTGAAAAATTAATCAACTCCTCCTCTCCCTGCTTCCTTTAGGTACATAAAAATTAAAAAACCATAAACTTTCATCGCCATCTATTGAAAATTTTCCATTCTGGCAAAGGAGACCCTGAAGAAAAATTAAAGTGACAGAAAAGTAACAGATTCTCATCTGAAAACCAACATATCTCCTGCAAAAAAATCATTAATTCTCTCGATTTCCTCTTCGAGTCATTTTTTCAAAATCCAATTATTCTCACCTGGGAGAGAAGGAGGATAGGGGATCCAGCCAGTTTCACCTAATCTCTACCTTCAGACCTCCATTCATACCCATTAAAACTAGCCAAACCCATAAAATCCGACTTCCATAGAAATAAAACTCGCCAAAAATCGTATCTCCTCCGAAACCTCTCTGCATCCCAATCGCACCACCTTTTAAAAAAGATACCTTCCATCACCAGCCGTTCTACTTTCCTCAACACTTCGTGTTTGCTCACACCACACACACAAAAAAAAAAACGGAACAAGATACGCTTACGAAGAAGACTAACACAACGCGAAGCACGTGCTCCGGAGATCCGAAAAAATTAAAAAGACGATCTATCGATAAGAGGTCAAGATACCGGTATCCAGATAACACAGGAGAAAGAAAAGCCATAAGGGTAAACGAATTGAACCAAGGTCAACGTATATTAACTACCATCGTTGTTGGAAAATAAGATGGTAAAAAAAAGCACACTGTACGCATTGCGTTAGTATTTTTTCCTTTCGGGGTCTTTCACTTGGTGTTTTTTTTTTTACATAAAGTTCTTATTCTCGACGATGGAACGCCATATGGTGAGGGTGGCAGCAAACGTTCGCGTTGCACCGGTGTGTACTACAATTATCTTGTACATTACATCTGTGTACGTATAGGTACGTCGTACTTAATTCCAACTTGGTATTGAGGTACGTGGCTTTAATTCACCTTCCTCCCTCGTTCTTCTTCCTTCGGTCATCCATAATCATCGAGGTAACGGAAATCGGATCCGGAGGATATCAAAAGTCGCCAATGTTCGACCGACCGACGTAATCTCATCGTTGCTGATAATCCTCTTTGCGGATCGGACATCTCATCAGCATCGATCGTATGTCAATAAAGCGTTCGAATTCACACATGTATTGTTACGAAGACATCGGAAGCAGGTAAACCAGTATAATGTAGATATTTTACAAATACGAGTAACTCGTCGACGCCACCGCCTCGCCGTCGCAAAGGTGAACAGCACCAGCGATACGACTCATGCAGCTGTTCTTCTCATATAAGAAAGATCCATCGTGTATCGTACGTACACACTTCCTTAGCACCTTTCTCTCTTATTTCACCGTACCTTATAACAAGTTCAAGAACCCAACAATGTCCTTTTAATGGATACCCCCTCCCCTCCCACCAAACTGCATATTACGTGAAAACAAAAAAAAAATAAGCGAGAAATGCACCATAATACATTATGTATGAATCTCGTGCTCCTAATGATGCTAGCACTTTTACTAATATTATAGGTTAACCTCCTCCTCCTCCCCCCTCCCCCACCGGCACCATCAAATGATCCAATAATTAGAATTTTTACCCCCAGATGTATAAAAATATGTACTAGAAGGTATCGAGTATCGTATATAAATACTGAGGAGTTAGGACAACTTTAATATAAAGTACGAGTACTCTTTAGCATTTTAGAAAATAGGTATACGTACGAGCCAAGGACAGATAACGATACACCGTGTTCGAATTTATATACCTGTGGCCAACAGCCGGCGCAGTGGTCATTTCACGTGGCCAGAATTTTTAATGTTCGGCAATAAAATATAAAAATTATAAGAACATTGCGTACGCTTTGGTACGTGACACGTGTAACCAAATTAAAGCGCCTCCTCTGACACCTTCGTCGTCATCGCTGACGCCTCCCTCGCATAATATGCTCGTCGGGATCCCTATTTATTTGCGTTTCGAAGTAAACTTTTGGTTTTTTTCGAGACGTAATAATAATCGGCCATTAAATACTATTAAGTGAGAATTACAAATAATCATGCATTTATGTTGAAGCGAAATGTAGCAGAATATGTCTCGACCCTGAATTTGGATAGGCTCAAAAAAGATGAAATAGAATTCCAAAAAAAATTTCGATGTAATTTGGAAATCATGGTAATATCAACATTCTTCATGTTATAAGGTCTTTAATAAAATTTCATAATAAAAAAAAGGACTTCACAAACATTTCACGAATTTGAGGGGGCAAGGAGAGGGGAGAGAATGAAAAATTCAATTTTCACGCAATATTTTTCAACAGATGAAAACTAATCAATTCAAAAAATTCCTAATGTAGTAGTCTCAAAATTTTGAAAAAAGAAGTAAAATAAATTGAAAAATGTTTCATCGAAAAAAACAACAACAAAAAAGCAGAACGTTTTGACATTATTTTTGTGGCAAAAAGAACAAGACATCAGGACTCCAAAAGCACAAGAAAAGAGCAGAACAACAGCAGGATTAGCAGAACTGTTAAACACTCGGTACAATGAATTTTATTTGAATAAATCCAATACTGAATCATTATAATAACTTTGAATAGTAATTATTTGGAATAATAATGCATAATGAATCAATGGGAATAATAAGGTGAAAAATCATCAAATAATGCAGAGCACAAAAAAAGAAATGTTTGAAAATAATAATGAATTGTCATTATTATTATTCGAGTTCATTATAATGTCAAATACAACGAATTATAATGAAAATCTACGACAAATCACACAGAACGGAGAAATCACAAGGTTTTTTGAAAATAATAATGTATTGTTATTATTATTAATTTTCATTATAGTGATAACTCATTACAATGAAATTCTAGTCACTCATTATGAATCATTAATAATAATTACAAATATTCAACCTGTCATTATTCAAAACTAATCGTATCATTGTAATCGGTATGTCATATTGAGCGACCTATCATTGTAATCAGTAATAATGTCTATCATCATAATCAATAATAATGGCTATCACTATAATCAATAATAATGACTATCACTATAATCAATAATAATGATTATCATTATAATCAATAATAATGACTATCACTATAATCAATAATAATGGCTATCATTATAATCAATAATAATGGCTATCATTATAATCAATAATAATGACTATCATTATAATCAATAATAATGATTATCAATTGAAAATATCGAAAGCTGTTATTTAAAATATTAGCTGAACTGAAAGAATAATAAAATAAATCAGAGTAATTGATCAAAAAGACATTACAATGAAACCTATTGCCAGTCATTATAATTAACATTATTCATTTCTAATGAATGACCAACTGACTTGTCACTCTTGAGAACAAAGTAATAGAATGTATCATTATAACATTGAAAATGTTCGAATAATAATGACAAAACACATTACGTACAACTCAATAGAAGAGTAACATAATTTCACTCAATTTTAAAACAATCACTTTAATTGATAAATGCCATTCATTACAATAATCATTAAGCCGCAATGGTGTTTAATGATCAATAAAGTCATTGTCATTCAAAAGTGATAGAATCAGTACAACGACAATGTTTGAATAATAATGACAGAATGTATGATAATTATAATGTTTTTAAAAAAACTTTCATTATTATGAATAATAATTATAATATTCATTACAGTTAGCAAAAATGATTTTTTTTTAAATTATTATAATTTAAAATAATGATGACTTAACACATCAAGACAAAAAAAAGTTGAAACTGAGACACAAAAATGTTACTATAATGAAAATTATTTTCATTCATTAATGTCATTACAATCAGTAACAATAATGATCTTCAATAAGCAACCTTCTAAGTGAAAGATTATTTTTCAAATAATAATGAAAAAACGCATTATTATTCAATAAAAGTATAATTATAATGTTGATTTTCAAATTTTTGAATATTATGAATAATAATAATAATAATTATTCACTGCAATTAGCAATGATGATTTTAAAATCATTATAATGCATGGTAATTTTGAATAATAATGACTAAACTATTCATTAATGCCATTACAATCAGTAATAATGATTTTCAACGAATCACAATGTCGTCATTAAAACTGATTGAATCATTATAATGCATGCTCATTTTTGAATAATAATGACAAAATGCATTATAATTCCATAAAGCAATAATTATAATCAGTCAAATTGTTATCACTCAAAACTAACATAATCATTATTATTTACAATGATTTCTAAATGATCAATCAAAACTATTAGGATTATCATTTTTTATGAAAATTTTGAAATGGACAATGAGTTTACAAGAATTTTTTCAGCAAAAATCATCACTTTTTGACTATCATTCGAAAAACATTTTCAGATGATTTTAATCCCTCACTTTTTTTACCCCCCCCCCCCCCCATTTGTTTTTGGTCCAGAGTCGGTCACTTTTGGACATTGGCGTAAACTATTTTAATACATTTTTTTGTACCAGGTTTACATTTAATATTTTTTTCTGAAATATCAATCTTTATACTCTCTCATTCTTAATTAGTGAAAAATCACTGATAAACAGTCAGAATTGCAGCACAGGAAAAATCAGCGAAATTCACTGATTTTCAACGAATTTTCGCTGATTTTTCAAAGATTTTCACTAATTTTACTGCTAATTTCATAAATTTTACAGACTTTTCAGTAAATTTTCACTGATTTTCCAGTGATTTTTCTCACTGATTTATAAATGAGAGAATATTTTTGTGGGTTGAAATTGAAATCCTATTTTCCATTCTCTTTATTTTCATTTCGTACCTTTCCATAATTGCCTCTGAGTGCATAATAATCCAACAGAAATTTTATTACCTACCTATACGGATAAATTTTGATACTCAGCATCAATTGGAATCATTTGCATAAATCATCAGTTATTTTTTGAATAATAATTAAAATACATTATAATTTTAAAAAAAATCAGTATAATGAAAACTAGTCTGTCATCATTAATAATGATTCAAAATTATAATGAAATTTCATATTTTCATGGTTTCAAAGATTTTTTTATTGATTTCTCCCTCTGCTGCAATTTTGATTGCATTTCAGTGATTTTCACTGATTCAAAAACGAGACAGCACAGTTTTTGCGCCAATTAATGCCACCTCGAATAGAAAACCTGCCTTGAACAAGTCCATATCCATAATGAAGCCCATGACAACGAACGATGCCACAGGAAAACCAACATTTTAACGTCATAATACCTCAAAAACATACACATTATAATAATTATAACACTTCTCCAAGCCCATCATTTTCTCCTTTTTTTCTCACCTCCCAAATAGAAACTAACCCACAATCGCCCAGACCTCAGAGCCAAAAAGATACACATTATCTTGCAAGATGTAAATCATGCGCCGATTTTCTAGAAACGAAGGTGAAAATTCGTGAAAACCTGTGTGGCGTGCACTGATTATAGATGATTTTCAATCAATACCAGTTTAAAATTCCGAAACCCATTGATAAATTCACCTCAGAGCAACACGTTCTTCGAATTTACACCGTCACAACAACACATTATCGTGACGATCTTTATCGATGCGAAAAATTCCGACTATGCAAACACGATAACACCATTCGCATCACGAACCCATTCCAATAGCCGGATAATTATCGATCTTCATCGGGTGTTGAATGAACATTCTATGAGGACGCGTGTTGTGCACCCAAACATTGACCGGGGCTGTAGACTTCGATGTGTTTATCAATCAAGTCACACGTAGGTACTTCCTAACTTTTTATTTGCCCACCTTAGGTACACAAAATGTTTTGGTATATGACCTGCTGTTCCGTTACACAGAATTGTACAAAGGGTGGAGCGAAAAAAACAAAACAAAGGGGTTTTGATGAAAATTGGCGAGGTAGTTTACTTTGAGTGGGAGATCTCTCAGAAAAATTTTGAGTTCGTAGGGCCACCTGTTGGGATCCCCTCCCTGAAAAAGTTCCAATTTTTGCCTTCTTCCAGGGGGATGAGAAGTTGCAGATCTCGATTTCGACGAATTTTTGATTTTCACTAAATTCAAATTGCTCATTCAAACATCTCAAAATTAAACCAAATTTTGTCTGGTAACCTGAGATAATTTTTGAAGAAATTAAAAAAAAAATTCATTAAGTACAATCCTGCCAAATGAAATTTTATAAAAATTGTATCAATCAAAATGCAGTTGGCAGCACTGCCATGAATTTTTTTGAGAAATTTCATTAAAATTATTCTATGAGACCAAATAAATTTTTTGGCTCGACTTTATGATAATTGGTTGATCAATTTGAATGTGGTAAAAATAAAAAATTCCTCAGATTCAAGATCTTCAACTTTTCAACCCCCTTGCTGAGGGCAAAACTGGTATCCAATTTTAAGGCCAATGATTCGAGGACGGGTATAGAAACTCAAATTGCAATTTTTTAAGGAGGTGGCCGAGAATCCCTGCAGGTGAGTGGTAAAAACTGTTTTTTTTTTGAAAATGATCTCACTTTGAAGCCCCCTAGTTCCATTTCTCTTCAGGCAGGGGTTAAAAATTTTGTGAGGAGGTCCCCCACTCAAAGAGAAACTATCAGACAAAATTTCGTCAAAATCCAGACCATTTTTTTCTGATTCCTCCTCCTCCCCCTTAAGAACTTGGCTCTCATATCTTTGCAGAAATCATGGCAAGATCAAAAGAGAATTTCACCAATGTATAATGAGTAAAATCTGCAAAACTCGGAGAAGTACATATGTAGAAATGATTATGAAAAGAGATATTTTTTACTTCTCTGTGATGTTTGGAAGCCGTCAAACGTGCGGTTAATTAAAACAGGTAATTCAAATCGGAAACTGTTTTATCGGCGAGTACTAAAGTGGTATTTACAATCGCTACGAGGTTTCAACCTTTATGTATACCAACGATATTTTGACGATTTTAGATTATACTTACACATATACACATTTTCGATAATTATAAGTCTGTAAACGTACACGTTTAACCGCGTATTATAAATGTACACATGCAAGTTGTGCACTCACCGAAAGCGATTTAGCTCGTCGGATCTTTCACCCTGTGCATTGTTAACAATGTACCGCACTCGCCTTCCACTCTTTGAGCAGTCGGAATCGATAATTTCGTTAAGGTCGTATTGTAAAGTTTTGGGTTGACCTATACGAGTTCATTGTAGTAACCTTGGGAATTTTTTCAACGCGTGCGCGTGCAGCTATGCGTACATACGAGTGCTCTGACTTTCCAGTACGGTACCGTTTGGTTTTTTTTGAGCTTGTTATTGAGTCTCTGAACGGATCGTATGAGGGAAGCTACAACAATATTATTAGGGGCTCCGTCGCAGACCGAGGTGGAAAAAATTGCATGCACGGTGAGCCAATATAGGAAATGATTTATTGATGTTATCCGGCTCAAGGGCGTCGCACAGAATGTTTCGCAATGAAAACAGCTATTATTTATTGGTCGTATTCGAGATACCAGTGTTCTAAGTCGGTACCGGTAGCTTGGCTTTGTTCTTGCGCTGTAAAAACCAATAGAGTCGAGTTTTTGCAACTTTTGTTCGGTTTCTGGAACTCGTAATTCAACCGGCTGACCGCATGCGGAGCCGGTTGCAATTTACGAGCTTTGATTTTGGTCGGAATTTTCTTCTAACTAGATTGAGATGTTGCAATGATATCCAGGAGGGTCTGGTGTCTGCGTTGGTACCGGGGACGAGCCCGTTTGTATGGAAGTATTCGGTACAGAATCGAGATTTCTCTGATTTCAGTGTCTGAGTGAATGTGTTCGAGGGTTTTGATATTTTGTGGATTTTTTGGATAATCAGGATCGTCCAAAATTGGAGTTTTGAGAAGAATCACATCTTAAATTTATTCTATCTGATTATAAGTATTTTCATAGATGAAAATCTTTTAATTAAATGAGATTTGAAGAAAATCAGTGTGTATTCTATTGTTCCAGGAATATCTTCTGTCTAATTGGTTCAGGAAATCGTTCAACAAAAATTCTGATAACAGAATCGAATTCTACGTAAAATTTCCTTCATTTTGAGTACCCACATGGCAATGTTCTGAGGTATCTGAATTTTTACCTCATTTCGTATTTTTATTTAGGTTTCCAAACCGGAATTTGAAATTTTCGAAGAATTAGTCAAGAAATCAACTAATTTTACAAATTTTCATTAAAAACTACTCAATTAGTATTCCCCCCCCCCCACAAAAACTTTGTTAAAGAGGTTCGAAAAGATGTACTGGAAGGTTCCTTTCCATGGAAAATTGTGATGAAAAAATGGATCGCAGATTTGAATTCTACGTCAAATTTCCTGCATTTTGAGTACCCACAAGACTATGTTCTGAAATGGGTGAATTTTTACTGTTCTTCTATGGTTTTAATGGCAGTTTACATGTCTGTAGAGAATCTCCAACAAAATGAATTTGTTTAACGGATTTTCATACTTTGAGGCTCCTACTTGAAATATTTGTTGAAAATACAATTTCTTTTGATTTTTTCCGATGATTCAATGCATAATTCTTCCATAAATGAGCAATAGGAGCCAGAAAATAGTCTCAGCTGAATTTTGCATCCAATTATTTTCATGTTCTTGACTGATCCAATCAAATTTGAGCAATCCGTTTTTTGAACAACTCAAATTCCACTAGTTCGTTCGCGAATGATTCACTTATATTTGATTAAACCGTTCGTGAATGATTCATAATTAATTAGTTTCGATTTCGAATTTCGGCAGAAATCGTTCTCGAATAACTCATCGTTGATCAGTTTCACCACGAATAATTCATTTGTTTCGTTCATGATCAAATCATTCGTGAACGAGTAGTAATGAAAGTAAATTAATTAATCCTTCGCGAATGATACTATTTCTAGGATGGAATCGTGAGCATATTACTTTTTATTGACAACAATAAAGTAACATTTCTGCTAAAATGAACTCAAAATAAAAAAACAAACACTTCAAATAATTTAAAAGAACTTGAGCTAAGTATTATTGGAGGTGTTAAGTTTTCACCAGAACCAGGGGGAGCCCCCCCTTCCACCAGAAAGCTCAAAAATTCAAAATTCTCTCTTATCACACATTCAAAATATCAAAAATAATAACCAATTTTTATTGAATTTTCGAGTGAAAAAATTCTGAAAAATTGTAATTTTAGCAGAAAATCGACTCATTTACAATTTCAACATAATTTTTTAGATAAAAAAAATTCAAAATTAAACTGAATCGAATTAAATTTTATTCCAACGTCTATCTATAGAAAATTCATTAAAAACCCCGAAAAAACAGGTTTGAGGGTCGAATTTCACCCTCATGTGGTCCAAAAATTCAAAATGCCCTCAAATTTTTTTTCATTTTTTTTCATTACAGATTTGAACGTGAAATTTTACCAGTAATTTGGAAAAATTAGTGCGAGGGCCGTATTTTGCTCTTAAATGCTCTAAAAAAGGACCTCAAACTCCAAAATTTTGGAAATTTCGATTAAATTTCAATTTTTTTTATTTTTTTTTTAATTTGAAATTTTTCCAAGAATCTGAAAAAAAAATGAACAAAACCCGTATATACTCCCGAATGTCCCAAAGCAGGCTCCAACTCAAAAAATAGGGTTAGGGCGAAGGCCCTTTCGTCAAACCAATTTTTTGAATTCATGGTGAATTTTCAATTACAATACGATAATTATTATCCTATCGTTCTCAAAATACATACCTAACAAAAAAAACATATTTTTTTCAAACACGTTTTTCTCTCAAAACGTTGATTTTTTAGCTGCCTCCCCCCCTCCCCTCCAAATCAATTCACAAAAAATATTGATTCTGACACAATTATGCTTAAAATGTAAAAATTTTGCAAAACTTCGATTATTTCTACCCATTTTTTTATTTTTTTTTTAAAATTGACCTATTTTCAAAAATTGATAATTTTTTTCAGAAATTCTTTAATTTTCAAAAATTGGCCAATATTTTTCAAGATGACTCAAAATTTTAGAAAATTTACCGATTTTACGCCGATTTGATGAGTTCTTTTGGCTTTGGTTACGATAAATTTGGAATTTCTTCATGTGGCTCTGATGTTCGAAGCTCCGCCGGCCTCTTCGAGCTACCAACTGGTTCTTACACATTTTCAGCCTTTGCAAATGTATCTTTAGCACCCCTCTTGCCAGCTCAATTTTTGACCAGCAGACGTGTTTTTCAAAAACACTCTAAAAATATGCTCCAGATCGATAGATGGAACATGCCCCTCGACACTGGCTTCACTTCCACTCGACAATAATGATTCCCAACCACCATACCCTCAACTTAAACACTTAGCCATCTTAGGTTCCAATTCAAACGCCACCAGCGCCTACACCGACCACTCGATCATTAAAAAATTCCATCCAACTTCGAAATACGCCATCGACAATGAAATTCCTGACAATCTATCAGTCACATAAGACGCCACATAATTCACATTTAATCACTATTCGCGCCCACGCCAAAACCTCTCCTCCGGAATACGAATGACATCAAAAATCATATACCACCGATCGAGCACCACCATCGCGGTCGCGGTCGTCCTCTACGTATGTAAATCGGACGAATTTTTCAACCATCCCGGCACGTCTTCCCTTCCGAAGTCATATTCGAAAATTTTTCATTCAAATTCAAGTAACATTTTTTAATATCCGGTCTACGGCGGGGACTCGGGCCAACTTTGCATAGTTCATCGATGTAGTGGCCCATCCGCACCATGGTTTTGAGAAACCCTGTATTACTACGCATAATTAAATCTGGTATGAAAATTGATAGGGTAAACCAGACTGAACCAGTTAATAGGGAAATCTTTACCTGTTGCATGGCCCGTCCGTGGTCCGTGTCCGCGTCGTAAATAACGAGCATTTTTTTCTCTCTCTGGTTCATGTACATATGTGTATTATGGTGTCGGTGTATTAAGTATACACAAATATAAATATAAGCTCATTTAAGACCATAGAAGACCCGGGTTCGTTATTCTGGAAATTTAATTTATCAGATCTTTCTGGGCCGAACGAAGGGAGGAGTCCTCAGCCCAAAATTAACGATCGGTTTGCATTCTGCATCAAAGGATCATCAATACATCCGATTACCGATTCATAAGGATACCGAAAGTAGTGCGGGGAACTGGCCAATGCTTCATGGAGCGGTATTTCCATCAAAGTGCATTCGCATTCCATCTTACAGAGATCTCCTAAAACGGGCAATGTCCTTCGTATTGAGTACACGGTGAAAGTACCCCACTTCTCCCATCTCCAGAGACCTTCGAACCGTTGCTGGCGAAATAAAGCTGGGGAGAAAAAACTAAAGGAATAGTTGGAGGGTTAATCATTCGTCTTAATCCAGGTGGTGTTATCAGCGAGGAGAAGTTTGACATCCTACGCCACAGACGATTGTTGAAACAGATTTTTTTCAAAGGCGGAGACCACCTCCTTCTCTGTCTCTTCGGGGGCGAATATATTCCGGGGTGTCAGACGTTCAATTTTTATTGTTCTGCCCGTCCGAATGCAAGAAAATCAGCCAGAGAGAAACAGACGAACAAAAAGAAAAGGTCCATACTTTTTATACCACGTGCCAACAATCTCTAACCGTCTTACATAAATACCGTAAGGGAGTACGTATTATCCCTTCGTCAAATCTTACTATTATTTAATGTACGCGCAGCACTCGCCAAGAGCCCAGACATCGCGAGGGGGAACAGTAAGTAACGAATTTACTGAAAAACTTTTCAATTTTCGATACCTTCTTTGAGTCTGATAACAATGGAGACCTTAGCCAACTGCTTAAGCATAGTTCCGCAGTCTTTTCACGGATACGTGTGCCTAGGTTTTTGCTTCTGCTTGCATACCTCTACGTAAGGTTATCGATTACGAGTCTCTTATTCTCTCCTCTCTAGAAGCAAGCGTCTTTTTCTCAAACATATCTGCACCTGGTCTGGACGTGTGCCCGCGATTACGTGATCGCGTCTCGTCTTAAGATCATTGCTCTAGTTCCGTAGTTCGGTAGACGAGCACAAGCATCAATGGGGGTATTGTAGCCAGCGTTATTCTTCTGCCAAACATTAAAATTATTACTGTCGGTATTTTTACGCCGAATTTCCGTGTTGAAGATTTCGTTCAATAAGATAATCGCTATCGTACGCGGTATTGTACACAAATGTGCAGATATTGATACGTACGTGGTCAAATATTATCGCGAAGAATTATCTTGCGCCATTTTAATCAGCGGTCAGATATTCGTCCGAGTTTCTCAGATCACGACATATTCGATTCCAGGAAAACGAATAGATAATCAATAAGAATGGAATAGATTTAAAGGGTATAGGTATTTTTTTTACGTGAAAATTGGCAACATTTTTTCGTTTCTTTCATCCCCTAATGCGTTGGTTTGCATTATCGCATTTGATTTTGGCACGTTCGCTGGGTGGTAGAGTATTCCAGAGTTTTATTCTTCAACCCCCCCCCCCCCGAAGTGGTATCCTTCGTCGTAGTTTTTAGATTATGAAGAATTGGAGACGATTTTTGTCTGTGAGAAAAAAGCGATAGGAAAAATTTAACGAACCATTTATGAGAAAACTAAAACGAAAAAAGATTTTTGATGAGACAATTTTTACGAAAAAGTTGCTAATTTGAGTTCAGGTTCTGAGATCGATTTTCAAAAAATTTGCTAATTTGAGTTCTGAGAATTATTTTCAAAAAATTTGCTAATTTGTGTTCTGAGAATAATTTTTTCAAAAAATTTGCTAATTTGAGTTCTGAGAATGATTTTCAAAAAATTTGCTAATTTGTGTTCTGAGAATAATTTTTTCAAAAAATTTGCTAATTTGAGTTCTGAGAATGATTTTCAAAAAATTTGCTAATTTGTGTTCTGAGAATAATTTTTTCAAAAAATTTGCTAATTTGAGTTCTGAGAATAGTTTTCAAAAAATTTGCTAATTTGAGATTCTAAAATTGATCTTGGAAAAATTTGCTGATTTGAGTTCAGCGATTAATTTTTACGATGCAGAGAAATGAATGAGGGGGGAGGGGGTAAAATGAAAATTTTTCGCCTTGAATGCTACTCTTTTCAGTTTGAAATACGATTTTTTTAAAATTCCTAGAGAACAGACAAGTTTTGTAAATTATTTGACCTGAAAATAATTTTTCCAGCTGAAAGCAGAGGAGAAGTTGCCTTCTCTCATATTTCGGTCATCAATTTTTTCATTTCTACACAAATTTTCATCGATCTTCTGCAAATTGCAATATCAAACTTTCGACTTTGAGTTCAAATATCAACAATAAGAGAAAATTGTCCATGCATATAACCGATATTTTGATAAAATCGATTGATCAGAATCGAAAAATTGTTGCATCAAAATCGAAATCAAAACATAAATTCAATAGTTTTCAATGGTAGATACAGATAGCAAGGTACATCGATAATACAACATCAATAGCTCAAAATCAAAATATTAGATGATACAATATTTCTTAATACCTCAATACCGAAAAAAATTACTCAAAATATCCACATTTTAAATCGACTCAAACATAATAATAAAACTTCAAAACATATCGATATTTCAAAAAAAATTGTTAAAAAAATCAATATTTCAATGAATTATTGAATTCACACGTCGACACTGAAAAATCGATAGATCGGAACCAAAATATCGACATATTTTTAAAATTATGAAATATAGAAAAAATATAAATGTGATCAAAATATCGATATTCCAACCATATCGATCTATCAACATCGAAATATCGATACCTCGAAATCGAAACATATCGATACATTTTTTGATTTATCATACATTGAAAAAGAATAATTATAATGTTGATACTTCAACGATATCGAAACATCGATATCACAAAATCGAAATAAATCGATGTTTTTCGATTCACAGAATACTGAAAAAACACATAAAATTGTCGACTGTTCAACAATTTCGATATATCGAAATCGAAATAAATCGGTATATTTTTTGATCTATCAAACACTGAAAAAATTATTCAAAATATCGGCAATTTAACAATATCGATACACCGATATCAAAATATCGATATATCAAAATCGAAACAAATCGATATATTTTTCGATCTATCAACTACTGAAAAAATTACTTATTCAAAATGTTCATATTTTCACGATATATCGAAACGTCGACATCAACATATCGATAAATCAACATCGAAATCGAAATATCGATACATCAAAAAAAGAAACACATTGATAGAATCTTTTTTTTTTTTGAAAAACTGGTTCAAAATATCTTCATTTCAAAAATTTTCAATTCAAAATTTCAATACCTAAAGAAGGTAGAATTTTGGATGACAGAGGAAGAAAAAAACTGCTGTTAGACCTTCACGTTTTTCCAGGATATTAAAAATTAAACAAATAGGCAAACTATACAATTGAAGTAATAAAAATTCGATATTTTTTTTAATGAGTCAAAGCCCCTGAAATTTTAAAGAAAAAGAAAAAGAAAAAACTGGGTTATGGAAAAAAATTAAACTAGGTAGTTCGGAACTTCAAAAAAAATTAATTGGAAAAATAATTACACCTACTGAAATATTAAGAATGAAAAATATTTAGCTTCAAAAACAAACAATCTAAAAGTATATTTAAGAGAGGAAAAGGACGGGAAAGCGGTCTGAACTCCAATGAAAATTACTAAATATGAGAAATTGTGGAATTTTGAGCTTTAGAAGGCATCATATCGACATTTTTGAAGAAAAAAGTAACTTTCAGTAGCTTTTTTTGAGCAAAAATTAACCAAAAGTAACTAAAAGTAACCAAAAGTAACCAAAAATTCAATTTTTTCGGAGGGCAATTTTTTTTACAGTTTTCGGGGAGGGGGCAATTTTTTACAGTTTTCTGCAAACATTTCAAAGGTAAATCAACTGAAAAGACGCGAATAATTTCATTTTTTAAATTCCTTCGTCAAAACAACAAATAAACTAGCAGAAATCAATTTTTCAATTTTTTTATTGAAGAATTTTGAAAAATAGCAATTTCTACGTGAAAATTTGAATTTTTGTCTGGAAGTGCGAAGAAAAAGTGACTTTTGAGGGGGAAAAATTAACCAAAGTGACCTTTTAGACGTGAAAAGTAACCAAAAGTGACTGAAGTCGAAAAAAGTGACAAACACCCTAAAAAAGTGACCCGCTATGATGCCTACTTTAGGCATCCCCTTTTTAGGAAAAATTATTACTCTTATTTAGCTCAAACTCAACAAATCTCATTTCAAAATTTTATACGAATAGAAAATTGATGATTTTCTTCACTAACACCCCCCTCCCAAAAAAAATCTATCTGCTTAGGTCACGGTCAAACTAAAACAGCCCGTTGTTAAAAACATTAATACAGTTTTTTTTTCAAAGTCAAAAAATCCTTTTGATTTCTAATTAATTAATTTTTTTTAATATTAATTTCTTCAAAACGACATGCACATTTTCTTTAATTTCCGCACAAAACCCTAAATTCACAAACAATCAGAAAACCCTTCTAAAAACGTAAAACCATTTTTAAAATTCTTTTTCCACATTTAAAAATTTCATATCTTACTTTTCCCAGGTTCTTGAGAAACGTAGCATTTTATCAAAAAAAATTTACATCAAAATTAAACTTTACATCAATTTCTTTCAGTCAACGATACCTAAGTACAAAACAATTAGAAATGTACAGGGCATGAAATAGAAACCACGCAGTACAACTCGCAATCAGCAAATTTTCTATCAAGATACGACATCATACGAGAATGTAGCATTCAAAAGACGACCGAGCAGGACAAAACAATCACCAACACTCGAAGAATGTGATACGACGACAAATTCCCTCATGAAGATTAAAAACAACACTGTAGGTATTCTTTACCTCATCGTAATTTCGATATGAAATGTATCTAGGTCGATCTCCGATCTCCTTGCACTCGTAGGTAATAAATTGAAGTCGAAACCCAGCCAATTAGCTTTTTCAGCCGAATACTCTCGCTATCATAACTGCATCGATCCAGCGACCCGATCAAATCGCCATCCGCAAATATTCCCAACCACTTAAGATTTACCAAACGTCATCTCCAACGGTGCCGATGCAATTGTGGTTTTCCAAATGATCGACTCAAGAGTACGTTCAACTTGATCGAGCGTGAGCTTTCCAGCATCTGAGACGAGATTACGACACTCGCAGACCAAGGACCAGGGCCAGAAGGGTTGCGACTACACTTCAAGATGTAATTACGACGACCGAGGATCGGTTGAGGTACCCAGACACCGTAGGAAATTGTTGTTCGGTGAGACGACGCGACGAATACATCATTGTAAATCATTTAGGAAGAAAGATCGGTGCTTTTGGTAACAATAGGGGGTTGGTACGTGTAGACCAGACGTTAGAATTTTTTCAAAAGGGGTACGACCAATATTTACCGGTAAGACGGACGAATACTCCAAATGCATTAAAAAATCCAATCCTAGATGCGAGAAGCTGCATCCAAAGCAGGTTAGAAATAGCGATACTGAGACATCGGAGATGAAAATTGTATCGTTCACTTGTAAACATTACCTATGTTTAGACCCCACTTGATCCACTCACCCTATTTACTGGTACTGCGAACTGAGTCTGTCTGTACAGGGGAGACAGTATCTCGCTGGTTTAATTGTTTAGCAATCTTTTCATCTACGTAACTAGTCTGCAATCGAGGTGTGTACGTAATGAGAGAACATCGACACGGCGAGAAAAATACGTCGGAATTAACTTCATCGCAATTTTTTCCTATTCATAATCCAGTTCTCACATTTGGAAAAAAATAGGGAGGGTGTAAGCTGAATACACCCCGAACCGTCTGCCAACTATTTATTCCATGAGCTATTTTTCTTTTTTATTTTGCAACGGATCTCGCCACGACTGGTCTAAGAAAGCGTCTAGGTCTGGCTCACCAAAGATGTTGCTTTTTCGCAGACTGCAGACCTTTGACCGGAGCGGCGAGACCAACTGGTATCAATTTGATCAGGTTTCATTGAACTTTTATGAAAATCACCTCGTCTCGTATTCATCCCCCGACGAAACGGATACCTTGGCCGGGAGAAGATGACGAATCACGATGACGTGCATCTCTGACACCAGTCTACTTTTGAAATTTACATTGTGAACTGGAATTTTTCCAAAGCCGGTATGGACGATTTTGTAATAAAGAATACCCGGCTACGATGTGCCTGGACGATCAGGGGTGGATATGCTCGACGTGTATACAGAGTATATTTTGTAATGGATACTATTGATACATTTCCGGTGCAATAGCCAGTAATTACAGGGTTACGTCCGAGTATTTTTTTTTTTACTCTTGCGTCGCAGCAGCGCCTTTCCTAAAATATCATTTGTTGTATTATGTGCCTGCCAAAAGCCCCGAATACGTTTGTTTTTTTTTACTCCGAATTCGTTGACCGGATAGGGTAGTTTTGTATTCAGGCTGTAGGACGCCAGTGACCCGAACTGGGATGGTTTTGTAATCGTATGAACTTTATACAAAGTGTCCTGTCCAGATTTTAACCAAAAGATTACGACTAAGCTAATATCTCACCGATTCGTATGCTAAAATGCCCCGAACTATGGCTTTTTAAAACGCCATCTGCGACTGAATTACGTCGTAATGTAGCTAAATATATTCTATCATGTTTTTTTCTTTCATTTTCCCATAGGATTATGACCGAGTTATACGTAAACCAGAAAGGTGAATATTATTAGGAAGTTTAAGGAAGTGGAGGTGACAAGGGTGAGAGGTGAAGCTAGAATTACGCAGTTGATGGAAATTGAAATATAAAAGTGAATATTGGGAGGGGGATTGAAATTAAGTTTTCGAATGAGTAGAAATATGTATTGTGATACTTTTACCAAAAAATATCAAAAAATTGGACGAAGAATCCCTAGAAAACGCCAAACAAGAAGGGAGGAGGTATAAGAAATGCATATTCATTAAAAAATCTAAGTAACAAGGTATCATGAAAATTATTCAAAAATTCTCGATAAAAATGAAAACGAGGAGAAGAGGGAATAAACACAAATTAAAAAATCTAAAAATCCAGAACAGTGATTTTTTCTACAAACAAAAACAAAAATTGTTCAAAAAAACTCGAAGAAATAAATAAAAATAAAAAGGGAAGAGGAAGCGGTGGCTTCAGAAGTTTTTTTGAGGGGGGGGGGGGACAAATTGAGTACCAAGACTGAGAATACCAAAAGGATTTTCGGGGGAGGGGAAAAAAGAAGCAATTTTCGCTATGTTGCTTCAAATAATTCACATAATTTTGATTTTATTTATGCCCGAGCGAAGCTAGGACGAAGCTTTAGAAAAATTGAGTTTTCAATTCCCAAAAAAACTTTTTTTTTCCATGTTTTAATGCATTAAAAATGCCTATCTGATGTGATTTGGGGAGGTACAAATGATGCTTTGTACCCCCGTCAGGATGGGGGGGGGTTACAATATATACCCCTTGCACCTCACTTTCCGATGCCATTAAGAGGAAGTATCAGTAAATTGAAAAATCCAAAATGCTAAAAAACTTACAACTCGTGAAAATTGATCAAAAAATCTCGAAAAAATAAAAACATGGTGCCAAGACAATGGAAGGAGGGGTTGGATAAATTTAAAAATCCAAAAAATTAAATCAGCATTAAAACGGATCAGAATTTTTGAAATAAAAATGGGATACAAAGAGAAGTGGAAGTGCCACACAAATTGAAAAATCAAACACAAACATTTTTTTGGAAAAATGAAAACTTGATGAAATTGGTAAAGGGAGGGGGGAATTGGACAAATTGAAAAATTCAAAACAAATAAGCAAAGAAATGACTTCAAAAATCTGTCAAAACTGAAAATTTTAACACGATAAAAAATTTCTAAAAACTTGAAAATTAATCACAAAATCTCAAAAAAAAGTTGTACCGAGGCGAGGTTTAGGAGAGAGGGGTCAGACAAATTAAAAAATAACGAAAAGTTGGAAGTAGAAAAAAATTATGAACTTCGATCAAAAAATTCCGAAAAATATAAAAAGGTACGTACTACAGAAAAAAAGGGGAAGTAGGTATTACACTAATTGAAAAAAATTTATGCATGAAAATTGTCCAGAAAATCTTGAGAAAAATGAAAACCTGGGGGGGAGGTGGAAAAAATTAAAAATCCGAACCAAAAATCAGAAAAAAATCACAAAAACTGGCGGAAAATGATGAAAGGAGAGAACCTCAAGTTTTAGTAAATGATCCAAGGTGCTGAATTTTTTTTAAAAAACATGAAACTCGTGCAAAAAAATTTCGAGAAATATAAAAACTAGATGGAATCAATAAATAGGGAGGGGGGGTGAAGGAATTTAGACCACTTGAAGAATACAAAATAATAAGCAAGGAAATAATCACAAAAATGACAAAAAAATTTCAAAAAGTCCTAAAAAATGTTAAAAAAACATGAAACTCGTTCAAAAAAATTTCGAATAATACAAAAACTAAATGCAATCGGTAAATGGGGGGGGGGGTGGAAGGCATTTAGACAACCTGGAGATTCCAAAATAATAAGAAAGGGGGAAAAATCAAAAAAATTGGCCAAAAAATGTCAAATCTGAAAAATAAAAACAAGGAGGAAGGGAGAAATCAGCAAATTTTAAAGATTCCAAGAAATCATAAAAATTTCAAAAATTGAAAATTGATCAAAAAATCTCGAAAAAAGGAAATTTGGTACCAAAGTTGTGAGGGGGGGATCAGAAAAAATCCAAAAAATCAGAATAAAGAAAAAACCCACGAACATTGATTTTAAAATTTGAAAAAAAAATTGGAACAAAAAAGGAGAAAATATGCACCTATCACACAATATTGAAAAATCAAAAACACACGAGGAACCAAATTTTGATGACCACTGACTTAATAAAAATCAAATAAATGCCGATTATTGAAATTGCTCAAAAATTTTGAAAATTGAAACAAAAAAATTAAATATTTGACATTTTAACAAAAAATAATCTCACATCAAATTTTTAGTTTCCAAAGTCTGACAAAATATCGAAATGTTACAGAATTGTCAAATTTGATTAGGCATAGGTAATGTTTTATGTTAATTTATTCAGGTAAAATATTGACAGACGGATTTAAACCGTTACTTACCAACTTTTACTTTCTCTTATTATTAAAATGAAATATTGATGATCGATAGGTACAAATACTCACCTAAAACAAAAAAAAAAATTGTCAATTAGTTGATTGTTCAACACACATCTCACGATACAAATAAATATAAATTAAAGATAAATTTATCCTCAAACGAAGTTGAAATACCCTTCAATATTTTCAAAATTTACATGAAAGTTTTTCCTCAAAAGGAATTTTTTTAATATGAAAATCAATCTAAAAAAATCAGTTGACTTTTTTTGCTCAAAAACACATTATTCATACAAATTTTCAAAATCCATCGATCATTTCGAGCAAAACAGTTTTGAAAAAGCATTCAAAGGCATAAAATGGACAAAACAAAAAATTCTCAAAATTCTCATTTGGTAAAAAAAAAGATTCAATATCCAAAATGAATAATTTTTTCAAATCAATGAATGAATTCATCAATTTCACAACTACTTATTGATTAGATACATCGATTATGATTATAAGCTGTATTAAAATGATATCGATAATCCGAAATGAAAAGTTATTTCGATATCATAAAATCGATATTTATTTCGATATATCGATATCTGAAAATGAAAATATCGAAATCGAAGTTTCCAATCAGCACATAAAACTTGATATTTCCTTAAAATTTCGACAAATCGTCAACAAAAAAATGCAAAAAAACGAATAAAAAAATACAAAAAATAAAAATTTCAAAAAATCCAAACCACCGAACTAAATATTCTTCAAAAAACCACTTTCATCCAAACCCACCATTCTCGTCCAGTTTCACTCGTGATTTCGTACCTTTGCTGGCAGAAAACTCAACCAAGAACACACAATCGAAGGCATTTTCACGTCGAGAACACTCGTGTGAAAACGATAACACGCAGCCTAACCGAAAAAACTACACTATTATCGTTCATCGCCACAATTAAATTATCACGGATTCAAATACTTTAACGTCTTTGAAACCTTAATCTAAATTGCACACGATAAGCGAAACATTTTCCCTATTTTTTGCTGCCATTTTACTCTTCATTAATCTCGATCCTCTCGCAACATGTAATAAATTCAAATTTACGACACTTTTTAGCCAGTTTCCTAAATTAGCTCCATTTCCTGATCATTTCCTGGATCCAAGCTCACTAATTTTTTTCAAACCTGCATTATCACCCATCTGTGATCATTTCGAGCCGGCGAATTCGTAATTCTGCGACGATGGCGAATGAAATTGCCTGTAACCGCGACGATGACACGTCTGTCAGACATATTTCTCTCATCGCAGATAATCGGCACTTGATATTACGCGATAAGACCGGCGATTTTCCCACTTACGCGATATTCTATAAATAAATACGAACGTAGGTTCGCGATCCGCCATCGTCGGATGTGATAATCGCGTCCGTGGTGAAATTGCCCTCATAATACCGATCCTCGTAACAGATCAGCGATCGGTACAGATAAATCGAGTAGACAAAGTTGCGATCGAAGATCACCTCCGGTTGAATTCGCCAATAAGGCGAAAAAAATGCTAATTCGGGTTGGCAAAATTATCGCACAACGGAGCTGAATGCGATAAACATGCAAAATACCCTTTTCATCGGTTTCAGATATGGCCGCAAGTTCAATCAACTCGATAAAGCGAAAGGGTATACCATTCTGGTAAATCTTCATTTAGGCCTACGTATCGAATATGTACATAAACTTCAATTAAATAGGTATTCTTTGAAAATATTCGTAACGGAATCCATTCCAACCGTTTATGTGGCATTTGCACTCGGTGTAATAATTTTTCTCCTAACCCTTTCCTTTCATTAGACGTGACAACGTTCTCGGCAATGAATTGATTTAGTATTCCGATAATTTGCCACTTGGAGCTAACCATCATCCATTGTACGGTCAGGTAAAGAGAAAAAAACTCAAAAGATAAAATGCCATCGAGAAATTAAGAAAAGCCTTCGCAAAGGTACACGAACGTAAAAAAAAAGGTCAACTGGTATTACGAAGCCGTTAAATATTTACGCTGGCGCATTATCCTTCGAGAAAAAGGAAAAGGGTACCAGAACCGGATACTCTAGAATCTTATGCAAATTCTCGCACCACCTCGACCCATTTCAGAAACATCCCGAACACGATAAAAAAAAGAGGTAAACCAATCAGAGCGTGTAAAACGCGACCAAAAGAAGCTTTCGAAGGAACCCCGAATGTACGAGTCCCTCGAGAGTATCATCTTGTTAAAAATCATCGTCGTCGCGGAGAGAAAAAGGCCATCGGTCAATGCTCATTTATCACCGCGATCTTTTCACCATTGTTTAGATTTTGGTACATGGATGCGGCTACTTTATGCGGTGTATTTGCAGTGGTCATAATTTATGTGTAAGGACAACGTGTAAATCTCGTTAATCGTCTTATTCTTTTCTCTTTTATTAAACCGAGCGGCGAATAAAATACTTGGATGGACTTTGCGTGCGTAATCGGTTAATAAATGTATAGGTGAGCCTTTGACATGTCACGAGGATCGAGAAGCTTAGGAGGTGAAGATGCGAGCATACGTGCGTAAAATCAATTCGACGTGTAACGTTTGGTTCATTTTTTTAGAGCTAGACTAAGAGGTTATTTTTTTCTCATAATTGTAAATGTAAAAGGTATTACGAGTGTTGAAAAGGGAGCGAGGAGAAAAAAGGTAGATGATGAAAAAACGTTACGTTTTACTCATTTTTTGAGTCGAGAGAATGATTTAAATGGGGTATTATTTCCCCTCTTTTTTTTAAACGATGTTCCGAGTTTTGTGCCTAAAACAGTTGTTTCTTAAGATTCATAAGATTGAAAAAAAGTTCAAATATCTGCAATTCTCAAAAAATTTAGATCAAATGCTGTTTCTTGAAAATTGATTTCGTTTTAAAAACATGATATTTATTATGAAAAGGTCAATCTCACGCCTTTCCTCCCCTCCCCTCCTAATTAAAAACAAAAAAACTCGGATCATTAGGATTTTACAAAAAATTCAAACCTCTGAAGCTTAAACCCTCCACTTCCCCTCATCTATTTACAAAGCATCGAAAACGAAAAATATACTCCATTTTGGAAATAAATTTAACCAAGAATTTGAAAAAAAATATGGAATAATATAATTGATAAGAAATCTCGTTTGAAAAAGAATTTTGCCCCCCCCCCAAAAAAAAAAAAACGTTTTCAACAGATTGTTATGAAACCTTCAAAATCCTGGAATTTACTTACTTCTCCACCCCCTCCCATCCCTTCCTTTATAAAAAAGGAAAATGAAAGGGCTAATTTGGTAATATAATTTTTTGAAAATTTAATCAAAAACGATTTCAACTCTGATAAACAATTTTTTTAGGTATTAATTGAACGTGTCACAGCGAAAAGGACATATACGAGTAGAAAAAATGACGTTTTTGGGAAATCGCGATTGAAGTTTGAGTATACTTTTTTAAATACTAAATTAAGGAATTGGGCTGGGGAAAAAATTTTACCTTAAAATTCTATCTTTTTGCTACAAGAAAACAGCTCGCCCATCACTTGATATATCTTTTCTATTTTTTTCTATATTGAAAACAAAGGGTTGAGTTATATGTCCGTTTTGCTGTGACAAAATTTCATTTCGACCCTTCTACGCTTGATGACGTATAATTTTTCCGGAAGTGAAAATTAAAAAAAAAATCTTCATACAAAAGTTGAAGAGAATAAAAAAAGAAACATTTTTGTGAAAAAAAATTCAAATTATCTCCTCAGGGAGCGGATATATCGCACTTTGAAAAATTACAAAAATTTTTTCGCTAAAAATACATTTTGGACGAATTTTATTATTTTTTCAAATTTATGACGAAAAATTAACTAAAAAAACACTTTATTAAAATTTTAAAAGTTTACAATCATTTGCACAGTGAAAAAATTAAACATTACGCAAATTCTCGAAAATCAAACATGTAATGTAGGTACCGAAATTGGAAGGTGGGAGGGGCACATTGGATAGAGAAAACTTCAGAGAATACCAATCGCTTGTCGCATCAAAAAGGACATATGCTGAGTTATGTCCTTTTTTTTGTTACACCAATTTTTAAGACAACATTTTTTACAGAAATTGGATATTTTTTCATTATCTACTCAATTTTTGATCAATTCATCAGGGACGAATAAAATAAACATTCTCTCTTAATTTGAATCAGTCAAATTGACTGATGAAATAGAGAAAATCAAGTCACGGATTAATCAGTCAAATTCCACTGATTTCCCTGTTAATCAGTGACATTTTGGTGCCAATCAGTGAAAAATTACCGATTCAAATAGTGAATTTTGATTATTGAATCAGTAAAAATTAATTGACTGATTTCAAATCAGTGAATTTTTTCACTGATTCCTACAGTGACTCAATTTTGTCGATTTAAATCAGTCAATTTTGACTGATTCAAATTAAGCGAGTTTCTAAAATTAATTACCAACTTTGTAAAATTATATTCATACTTTATTTTAGATTGTTTGCTTTTTGAAAGCCATTTTTACATTTTAAAATTAAACCGATCCATTTTTTACAACTCAAAAAATTAAATTTTTGGTATCATGGCTATATTTTTTTCATCATTTTAAAAAACAGATACTTTTTGAAAATTTTAATTTGCACAAAATTTGCATTCAAATAATTGAAAAAGGAAGAAAAAAAAGAGAAAAATTTTGTTTTACAAAACAAAAAATTATTTTCAAATAAACTTTGTAAATATCGTAAAAATAAGGAAAAATTTATTAAAATATAAAAGTTGTCTAAAACATCTAAAAAGACAAAGAGCTGAAATGAACATTTTGAAAATATTATTCTTATACGATTTTCAGAATTTTTGAGCTTTTTTGGGAAAAGTTTTTGCTCGCAGTTATCTAATTTGAAGATTAAAGCCCGCGACGAAACTCAAAAAAGAAAAAAGACAGCAAATTATCACAAATGATTTAGATTTTTCAAAACTCGATTTGATTTCTGACTCGAAGTACAATTTTACCCATTTTTTTCGCTCAAAACAAAAATTTGAGTCATCTTTTTGAAGTATTTTTCGACTCAAACCTAACTTTTTCGGTTAAAAATGCAGTTTTTCTATCATGATGGAAACTGCCTTTGTCATCCTTTTTGTACAAAATTTAGAATGATTTATTTATGCAAGGGACATTTTTTGAAGAATTTCACATTTATTCCAACAATTTTCAAGCAAGGTACTTTTTAAATCCAATTTTTACATGAACAAGTAAAAAATTTCTGCAATATTTTCATTGATTTCTGGCCAGAAAAAAAATGGGAGGATCAAAAAAACACGTTGAAATTGATCGCAGATTTTTTATCGACTTTTCTTTTGAATCAAAATCACGATTTTCTTGTGACAGTTGTGACCACTCTTATCATTTTGAATCAGTGAAAAGTTACTGATAAATAATTAGAATTTCAGCATTGGGAAAATCAGTGAAATTCTTTGATTTTCAGCGGATTTTCGCTGATTTTTCAAATAATCTAACTTATTTTTCAGAATTTTTTTTCACTGTTTGCTTTCAGTGAGATTTTTTTACTAATTTATTGTGCTGCAATTCTGACTGTTTTCAAGCGATTTTCGATAATTTTCATTGATTTCATAAAATGAAAGAGTGCTGAGACCAATCTCAGCCCAAAATCGATAGTTTCACTCTTTATCAAATTCTACGCTTCTCCTGTCTACTTCATCCCTCCATCAGCTAACAAAATCATATCATATTTTCAAACCAATACAAACAAAAGTTCCATTGAAGACGTCAAAAAATACCCTCATCTTCCTACATCTCCCACAGACAATTCAGTACCACCTCAAAAATTTCCAGTTACGAATTTCCATCGCGCAAAACGTCATTCCGTCGACGATAAAAATTTCCCTGTAAACTATTTGCGTAGCTGGGATATAAAACATCGTAATACAGATAGAATTAGGTCGTCGACGCGCGATTTAGCGATTCAGTTTGACGTAGGTGTTGGCGAATGAAAAGAGACTCCTAAATAACGTGAAAAATTACCGGCTTGCGATAATTATTGAACTTGATTACGTCCAATACACGATACCTACACATACGTGCTTTTTTATCTACCAAACTTACGCTATTTGACCTAGATCAAAGCTGCGGTTATAATTGCATCGTATACAAAGGTACGAAGGGATGGGGGAAGGGGGAGAAGGCCACTGAGTGGCACATACGCGTACACCTATGGCGATTTTGGACAATACGTTCCAGCTTTTAAGTACGCACCGAATAAAAATCAAAGCGACGTAATAATGAAAAATGTACCGAGTTTGCCAGATGCTTTCGATTAATCCAAAACGCCTGTCACTTTACGCTCGTATATGCTACGTATATAAAAATTGCGGTACGTGCGCCAGGCTTGGAGTCCAGAATCGTGGAGGGAGGGGGAGAAGAAGTATAGGTACATGAAAAAAAAAGGAGACCAGGTGTATCGATGGGTTACTCTGTATCAAAATGCTTATAGCTTAATAGTAAAAGCGTAGTATTTCGGATTCAAGTCATTGAATCGTGTACTCCGGTCTTCGACAATGTATTACCCTGCAGTCTTGCCCCGGCCCGCGTCGACAAAAGCACAACGCATTATAATACCCGGTAGCACGTGGTACATGCAAGAACCACCCTGCAATACATTACGACGGACAACGAGAGGGGTGTTGTATTATTTGCCGCTAAAGGCAGCTGTGTACTGGAAACTACTAGTACGCATACTTACATACACAAATATGGAGGAGAAAAAAAAGTGTACCGCGGAGTCGTCGTACCTATGTAATACGTACTTCTTGTACTATGCCACCGTGTAATGCCCGAATCAACTTACCGCACCGAAAGACAGAGAGAGAAAATGACAGCTGAGAGTCATTGCGCGTTAACAGCACGCCAATCATTCGACAACCAGAAGTCTGCTTATATTTAAATGAGCAGCGCACTGTCTGCGCTGGCGTTAACGAGGTGTACAGCACCCTAGCTTTTTCACTTTTTCGTTTTCGTTTTTTTTCGCTTACTCATGCAGTGACCGGAGGTGGTAATTTATGAGTTGGACGCCTCATTAGGTGCGATAATTGGGGTGACAATTTCGATTTGTTGGAAGTCGGACGTGAAGTGTCCGACTATGAACTTTGTAGAGGCGTAAGGTTCGAGGAAAATCATATTTTAGAATATTATTTTGATGTTTGGCAGCATTCTTTGTTGTATTGGAAAGATTTTTTTAGGAGATTCCTGGGAACAGGTTGCTCGTTGACCTGATCATCGAAAGATAGAAATTATAAAAAATGATAATGTGATTTCAAAGATGAGTTATAGTGGAAAGAAATATTTTTTTTCCAAGATGGAGTTGAAATGGGGCGATTTTTCAGGAGATTCCGAAGTGAAAATACTTTGATGACCTCATTCCAGAGGATCGACCGATTTCAATAGACTTATCAATGGCAAATATGATACTTATTAGATAATGAATTGAATTAATTGACGCATCATTGAAAAACAGGATAGTTGTAAGGAGATTCCTGACACGATAGAGCTCGATGACCTCGATTACCAAGGAAATAGTTTTTGATGTGATCGACTACAACCGTAAGATGATTTTTTTGATGATCAAACATTTTCATTGAAGTATCCAAAAATTGAAAGATATTTTTCAGCAGATTCCAAGAACTTGAGACCTCGATGACCACACCAAAACTGGACAAGAATTAAATTCTGAGAGATTTTCAGCAAAAATGATATAAAATTTGATAATCAGATGCACCTATTAACGCAGCATTAAGCAGAACGAATTTTTTTAGGAGATTCCTGAGACCCTTGTGTTCGATGACCTCAATTTTCAAGAAAATGTGTTTTCGAAGCGATTAACTACAATTCGTAAGTTCATTTGTTGATGACAAAATTCATTCACCGAGGTATCTAAGAATCTAAAGATACTTTTTAGGAGATTCCAAGATGCTGAGACCTCGATGACTACATCAAAAATTAACAACGCCTTAGTTTTGAGAGGTTTTCAGCAATAATGATGTAAAATTTGATTATCGAATATATCCATTGACGACCCATTGAAAAAAATGAAAATTTTCAGGAGATTCCTCAGACCTTGATGCTCGATGACCTCAGTTTTCTATAAAATGTGAACTTCGGGTGTTTGGTCAATGTTGAAGGTTCAATTGTTTGGTGATATAACTTTTCTTTAAGGTAATTGCCAGTTGGTAGATATTTTTTTAGGAGATACCAAGAAAACAAGACTTCGATGACCTCTTACAAATGGGCAATCCATTAATTTCAAAATAGTCGCAGAAAAATTGGGATAAAATTCTATAATGGAATACATCAATTCACTTATTTCAGAGCAGAATGAAAAATTTCAGGAGATTCCTATGGCCACGATATTTGATAACCTTCATTTTGAAGGGAATGAGAATTTGAAGTGATTGACTCGAATCAAACGATTGTATATTTATTGACGAATTTTAATCTTTGAAATTCCAACAAAATTGAAAACATTTTTTAGGAGATCCTAAGAAGTGAAGACTTCGATGACCTCACCATAGGTAGACATGTCATCAATTTTAAAAGAACCGTAGAGAAACTGATTTGAAATTTGATAACTGAAAACATCGATTGGCGTTTAATTGAGCAGAACAAAAATTTTCAGGAGATTCTCAAGACCACGATGCTCGATGACCTCGATTTTCAAGAAAATATGGATTTGGTAAGATTAGCTCAAGTCAAAAGTTAATTTATTTGATGTTAAAACGTTCCACGTTGAGTTTTTATAAAATTGTAGATATTTTTCAGGAGATTCCAAGAAGCAAAGACTTTGATGGCTTCACCATAAATGAATAACGCATCAAATTCAAGAGATTTGACCCAATAATGGCATAAAATTCGATTATCGAATACATCCATTGACGAATCATTGAAAAAAATGGCAATTTTTAGGAGATTCTCTAAACCGAGGTTCTCGATGACCATTTTTCAAAGCGATGAAAAATTTCACCATCTAGTTGCTAAAACATAAATTTCTTTAATAATTTGATAATGTGAGATAATCACAAATAAATTATCAAATGAAAAGAACATTTTTAGGAGATTCTAGTTCGCAGGATGCTGATGGACTTTTCTTCCAAAATCATAAATCACTGACCGAAACACTTGAATCATCAATTGATGACTAACGTGAAACATTAATGAGGGGCCAATACAGTCATCTGGGCATCAAAAAATATAGCTCGCAAATAATTTTTTGAAATTTATGTTATTAGACGAGAAGGCCATCAGAGGCCCCTTGAAACAAGAATTCCCTAAAATTGGCCAAACATTCTTAAAAATTTGAAAATCGCTCGAAAAGGATTCTTCTGCAATGGTTCTTTGAGAATCTGACCTAAAAAAAAGTAGTTAGGTCAATAGCTGGCAAGAGACAATGACTACGTCCTTTGGTGGCCTTACAAAAAAATAATGACAATCTTCAAAGACTAAATGATCTCATTTTGCTTCCAAGATGAATCTTTTTTCTAGGGATATCACAATTAGGACATCATTAATCTTACAAATCACAGTAACCAACGATCAAATAACATTTTTTTAGGTGATTTCTTCCATTTGAGTACTTGGATGGCATTTTCTTCAAAAAATAATAAATTCCTAGAATTTTTCAAGACTCAATTAACAGATGGAATTTTGAAGACGACATCGAGATTTTCTTACCCCAAAGAATAATTTTTTCAATTTTTTGACAGCCATCTAATTTTTCAAAACAAATCGTACGACTGCTACCACAATTCAGCCTCTAAAATAAATTCACTTCTGAATGCAATACAGAAACCACCAACCACATTTTAAACAAAATCTTACCACTGGACTTTCAAAACACCTTCTCTGATCACCTCTAACACATCTGATGTCCCACCGAATCGCAAATACCCTCCCAAGGACTTGGGATCATTCGATGTGACCTCCACAAACCCTCAGTTCGCGGCTTCCTTCATTAACCCGCAAGTTCATCCACCTTCATTGAACGTAATTTGTACTTGAATGTGTAAACACGTAAAGCGTTTTAGTGTATAAAGATATACGCACATGCGACGATAATGTTCCCTTATAATATATTATCGCGCCTTTACGACAGCCAAACAGGTGCTTTTCTAATTGGGCAATTAAATTCGTTTCATCCTTGCCAAAAGGATTAAAACGGTAAGAAATCACACCAGACACTAAATTAACATATCAAAACCTCGCCACGAATTATAATCGCGTACTCGCATTCCGCTTTTTTATCATCATCATCATTGCGCTTAATCACAACGTATACAGAGATACGCGCGCGACAAAAGTGTCGAACGTATATACATTTCCGTGAAATACTTTTCATATTGCGCGTTAATCAGTTATTAGTTGATACTTGAAAAGTCAGCCAAGCGTTGCCGAAGTATTGCCAAACACACCTGAAAAATTTCCAAAACAACTAAACCAACAAAGAGATGTTTTCATTTAAAATATCCTACACAAATACGAGCGTACGTCTGCCTGCTTACTCGCTCCTACGCCTACGAGTCCCGAAAAAACAAAACCTCTTCGAATAAATATACATTGTCACATCCTACAACATCATCAACCCTTTGATACAATTTCCCGAAAACGTGTGCCAGTCAAATGCAAACAAAACGTTTAGAGAAAGTACCCCACAAACGATTGGAAATAATTCACCAAAGATTCGGCCAATTAGACGGATCACGTGCTCTGCTGGAAAACTCTGATCTATCGTCTGCCACATGTTTTTCTCCCTCTTCCAGAGGGGGTTGAAATAAACATACGATTAGCGTTAATGGTCCATTCGGGATGAGTTTTTCGCTGCGCTTTAAAAAGCGTACACATATGTAATTTAATCTATGTTGATTTATCGTTTAGCTATAAACCGGTTCGATGAAAAATTTTCTTAAACCATTATCCGCATTGGTCCTTATTATTTAATCAGATTCGAAACGTGTCCGGAAACCATTCATCACGAGTTCATCTCGTCTCCGATCACCGCCTAGGTAAAAAAACTAGATCGATATTCCAAAAATAAGGAATTAATTAAGGAGATTTTTTCCAATACCTCTTGCCTCATCTCAGCCTTGATCCTTATCGCGGACAATTTCGGCAAATGTCATTGTACACAAGAGAGCACTCGTTTCGCTGCCCTTTTTCACTCCCTTACTCCTTGGCTCTCTCTAATTTACCATTTTGATACATTGGAGACAAGCTGTTCGACAGCTGAAAACATCTATTGTGTTGACTTTTTACCTTTTATTTTATATACGTATTCCTGCTGCACATACCGCCGTGTACTCTCCATTCCTCCCTTCTTCATCTTGCCCTCACCTTTCGCCACGGTGAATAAAATGCTCGTCTCTCTTACTCGCATATACTACTTTTTCTGTATTCTATACGCACACACAAGTACCCGTTTTTATTATATTACGCATCATCTGCGACCCATTTAATTTACTTGTCCGTGTCCTTTTTCATTTTTTTCACCTTCTGTATCGACGCTAGTGATGGTGTTCGATTTATCGTCCGATGAAAGAATAAAACATTAATTTATCGAAAAGAAAACCCTACCCCAATAATGATTGGATTTCGTCTCTGTACGGTTTTGTGGTTCCTTTTTACACGCTTTTTTTTTGGTTCCGATGTAGGAAAAATATCGATGAAATTTTTCGCTCCGGGAAACCGGTTTTGAAGCGAATGATTTTTAATGCGCGCAAATTTTATTTAATCGTCGTAAAAATATCTTCCATCGTAATGAACGATTGTGTCTTCTTTTTTTATTACCGTTTAATTCGCTGAATGACATTTTTTTCAAGAGGAGATGTATTGAACGGGTGATTACGTTTTGATTGAAGATCGAATACAAACGAGGACTAACAAAGTAGTAAAATTTAACGCTAATTGGATTTAAAACGAGATGTCAATTAGGGCCGATAAAAATAGGCGAAAATTACCGCAATTTACCGCAATTAGTCACGATGAAATAACAGAAACCGAAGGAATTGAATTTATCTAACGAATAAAATTTTTTACGGAGGATATGAAATTATAAAATTTATCATAATTCACCGTTAATTGTGATAATTCTTCGATATTTCTCGCGAAGTTATGATTTTTACCGTAATTTACCAGCAATTACCACAGTTCACCGGTAATTACGGTAATATTAATCGTGATTACAGTTGATAATTCTGAGTAAAAAATTCAAATCGAAACGGAATGACGAATAAAATTGAAAAATTTCCTTACAAACCATATTGATGGTAAATACCAAAAATCCATTGTAATTTTGTAATTTACGAAAAAATTCACCAAAAGTTACCAACATTATTCTAATATTAAAGAAAAAGAAAAACAATAAAAAATGTCTTTGGTAAAAAAATTGTATGAAGTTGGTAAATTATCAGGAATTACCAAAATTACCTACACCGTGAAAAGTCCACAAAAATTTGATAAGATGATTTTTGATTAACCCTCTACTGCATGAATTTCCCATCAAAATTTTCCAAAAATTTTCAAATTTTGGGGAAATTTTTTTAGCTATTATAAATATTTACCAAAGTATGCGAATGAATCATGAAATTTAATGTATTGGGATGTTCATAAAATGTTTAAAGTAAAGTTTTGGAAATATTTTGAATTTTTTCAAATTTTTTCAAATTTGGGCAAGCTGTGGTCGTATATGACCACCTATGCAGCAAAGGGTTAAAAACAATGAAGTTGCAAAAAATAAAACAAGATGATTCATCAATTCAACGATACCTATTATAATAAAATAGACCATAAATTACGGGTATTTACCATAAATTACGGATATTTACCATACATTACGGGTATTTACCATAAATTACGGGTATTTACCATACATTACGGGTATTTACCATAAATTACGGGTATTTACCGTAAATTACGGGTATTTACCGTAAATTACGGGTATTTACCGTAAATTACGGATATTTACCGTAAATTACGGATATTTACCGTAAATTACGGATATTTACCGTAAATTGCGGATATTTACCGTAAATTGCGGATATTTACCGTAAATTGCGGATATTTACAGTAAATTACGGATATTTACCGTAAATTACGGATATTTACCGCAAATTACGGGTATTTAACGTAAATTACGGACATTTACCGCGAATTACTGATATTTACCGTGAATTACGGATATTTACCGTGAATTACGGATATTTACCACAAAATTACGGATATTTACCACAAAATTACGGGTATTTACCGTACATCACGGATATTTACCACAAAATTACCGGTATTTACCATAAATTACTCAAAGTCATGGACTACGACTAGAAAAATTTCGCAACTTGCAACCCAAAATTTCCCTGAAATTACAAATCTTTAGAAAATTTATTTTGTAACGGTAATTTACAGGTATTTACTGTGAATTACGTAATTATCACGGTTATTTACCAAGAATAACGATAATTGTGATAATCTGTAGAAAAATTCACCAAAATGAATACTTTTTTTTTTTTGAAAATTTTCCAACTTTGAGCTTTTACATAGGGAGATGAAGGGGGGGGGGGGGGGCATGAACCAAAATTTCAAATTTTTACCTTTTTATTAAAAAGTCATTTCAAATAATTTTTGGCCCAGACCTTTAAAAATTCGAAAAAAGTTGAAAAACTCTTTACCTTAGTATTTTCCGTCAATTACGTATTAATGAATAATTTACGAGTATTTACCCAAAAAATGACGTAATTCTTGCAAAATGGGAGTAAAAAACAATTTTCAACGAAATTTCGAACTTTTTCAAAGCGAAAACCTACATGTGACACTGAATTGCCAGTATTTACTAGAAATTACGCACTCATTCGGTTAATTTACCGGTATTTACCGGAAATTACTTGATCATTACTCATTCATTAGGACAAAAAAATGTCAACTTGTAACAAAATGCCTACCTTCTTCAAAATTTCTATCTTAAATGTAAAATACCGAGATTTACCGTTATTTCCGTAATTTTAGGTAATTCGTTTGTATTCATCAAAAATGACCAAATTGCTGTTAAATGAATATAAAATGACAATTTTGAAACAAAAATTCAATTTTTTTCAAAATTCCAATGTGACGGTAAATTACCGTTATTTACTGCAAATTACGTAATAATTGCGGTAATTTACGGGTATTTACCAAAAATACCGGTAATTACAGTAAATCTGCCGAAAAATTCATCGAAATATTTCAAATTGAAAATAATCCATTTTGAAATTTACATCGCCTCGGTAATTTACCGGTAATTACCCCATACATGAGTAATTATCAAAACCACACTCGATTATCATCATTTTGCGATCAAATTGGTGGATTTTCATTAAAAATTCGTTCCTACCACGCCGAAAACGACTCGAAGCCAACGTCGCGATTAAAAATACAATCCGAAGACTTGACCTCACTACACTTACGCGAGCATCGGCATAATAATCATATTCCACAAAACTGACGCAATAGCGCGAGCATTACTCATACGAACTACACTAAAGTGACACTCCAAACATTTAAAAATACCAATAACCAATAATCTACTCGTATTTATCAATTTTATTCCCTTATCAATTCTCGAGTGCTGAATTGTGAGAGGGCGGTGCGAATCATTGGCGACAGGTGACCCTTGGAAATAATTTTCGTAAAATCATCGTCGATTCTTTTCCGTCGATCGACATACTTCCGGGTTATTTTATTCAAATTCTAGGTAACTTTTTCACCCGGTTGAATTTACGAATAGGTTCGCCGACAGGTACGATCCGATTGGATAGTCTAGACTACCTGCACGTGTAGTTTCTATTGCATAACGCAGACTCGGCAAGGCATCTGAACGAGATGGCCTTCGTAGACCAGAAGAAAGAAACCCCCTCATCCATTGAACTATATATATAAGAATGAAAAACAATCCGCGCCATACATTGTCGCTTTACATTCCTGAAATATATTTGGCGGGCACGTACTGTAATAGGTACGACGTTGCCAACTATTGGTCGTCCCGTCTCGAGTCGTAAAAAGAGAAGAGTAGAAAAAAAATCTGCACGTCGTATTACATACTTAAAAGAGCAAGCTATGAAGGTACCCATACCCAAGGACCAAAACATTTCTCGTCCATTCATCCGTATACAAAACTGACTAAACATAAAACCCATTAACAACCAGTTTGCGTCGTACTTACCGGTATAACATAAATGTAGTAAAATGAGCGAATGCCTGCGAATCATGTCGTCTTTTCTGCTCCACTTGATCCTTTGGAGAATATGATCTACGAAATCAAAGGCCGTTATTGCGCTCAGATCCCAATCCAATTTGGACACCAGCAATAATTCGTATTTCTGTAACAAAAAATTTTCATTTAATCAAGGTCGATGGTAATCCAGAAGAAAAAAAAACAGGTGATAAAAATTTCACGGATCTATGAGAATTTCCGCCGGTGCTTCGAGGGCATCGGTACGGAAATATACCTTTGGCCGGAGTAAATTACGCATTATGGAGAAAAATTGCCTAGCATATGTGCCCCTAGGATTATCTCTAATTTCTTCGACATCTCCTTTATCCGGGAAGTCAAAGGGGTACGTAAGGTAAAAAATATTCAATAAAAAACCCACCATAGCGAAGAAACTCTCTATTCAATTCGAATTCCTTCGAGTGTGACGAGAAGGTGACTTTTTCCAAAACGTAGGTAACCTAAGGTCCGTCGACGAGGCTCGGGCAGATGACGGATAATAAGATACGTGCCACCGATTCCATTAGACCGTGAAAGGGATGACGTTACAGCCTACCTTGGATTACTACCTCGATGCTCGTATAGGTTTCCCTTCTTATCGTGTATTTGGTTAATTACTATACACGCGGAGGAGTCGTAACATATCCTCCGGTACACCGGAGTGAAAAAATACAAGAAATTTTTATACAGCGCCAAAATGAAAACAAAGTACGACTTTCTTCGATACTTCGTATTTGTCCTGCTGGGTAGACCGCAAAAGGAAGTTCTTTATGTCTTCCTTTCGGAGACGCTGATGATGGCGCGTTTTTTTTTCCACCTCCGATTTCTAAACCCTCTATGACTAGCACAGTTTACGTTTCTGGCCAATCTCAATCTTTTCAAGTCGTATAACCACAGAACGAAGGAAGTTACTATGTTTCGGCACGTAAAAGGACAATTTCGAATAAACAAAAGTATAATTAAATGGTCGTATTGTTTATAATATCCCGTTTCCTTGGTTATTTATCTGGCATATTCTATGTATAGGTACTATCTTATGATCTCTGCGCAAGAAGCACCCATTAAAGTAGAAATCCTGCTCTGCAGGAGGAATTGGAGTTTGAAATTCGCGCCTTAGAACCCATAAAGACCTCTTCGACATTTCTGGGAGGTCTTAGGCTTATATCGATGACGCATTGTCGACCAGCTGATGAGGAATTTATCAACGTACACGAATTCAATTCGATGAATGGAATTAGACGGAGCGATACGCGAAACACGCTTAGTCGACGAAAAATGCAAATTGAAACCGCAACGGTGTCGCGGATTTTCCATAATCGCTTTGGTAAACGAATCGCGATGTGAAATTGACCTCGTGGATGCGATAAAATTCTCGGTATTGGAAAAAATCACAGCCAGTGTGGAGCAATCATATCCATTTATGGGATTCGATGAAGGTTGGACAGAAAATGCCGTTAGTTTTCCAGTAATCGGAGTTGTACGAGGTAAATTTATGCCAAGTTTTCAAGGCTGAGAAAATTCGTTTGAAGTGAGCAAAGCAAAAAAGAGGTATTGCGATATGCAGAGTTGTCATGATTCGTAAAATTTTATTCTAGATTAAATTTTATAAATAAATTTTTTTTCATGATTTTTCAAGTGGTGCACTTTTTGATAAAAATTAGATAAAATGTTGGTAGTGGAATTATTTTAAGAAACAATGATTTTCTAGATTTCAATGTATCAATTGGACCCTTTCGATTATTAAATCAAAATTTCATAAAATTATTGACATTTTGATATTTAAGACACGATTGTAATGATTCATTATCGATGTTTTTATATCGATCCATAAAAAAACATAAATCTATCAAAATTTTGATATTTTCGAATTTGGATATTTTTTCAAGTTTTTGAAATACATATCCACATCATTCGATAATCGATATCAACATCGATACAATATTTCATCAAAGAAATATACAATCCGAAATCGCCTAATTTACCTATCTTTGCCTCCTCCTCCCCCCCCCAAAAAAAAAAATTGAATATTGAAAACGATTTGACAACGATTATGAATTTTTTAAAGAAAAATGCAAAAGTTGGTAATTCGACAGGAAAATGCAATTTTGTGTTTTGAGCACTGTACTTATGCGAAGAATTGCAAATTCATCGCCATTTTACACTTCAGTTTTGAAAAATAAATTGAGAATCGAAAAAAAATTGTCGAAGATTTTTCAAGAGTGGAAAAAAAGTAAAATAAGGAATCAATTTCTGTAGTACTCAAATTAAGGAGACATTTATTGAAAATTCTTTGAATTTTTCAGAGAAATTGTGACTTTTTCATGACTTATTTTGCAAATATTACAGAAAAAAAATCAAATTTTTCGATACTAACGCAAAGTTCAATTAAAAAGAAATTTTGGAAAAATGAAGGTCATCTAATGAACATTTTTAAATAATGACATTTTAGACCGAGTCGATGAGAGAGGTACAAAATGAAACGTACAAAATTTTTGAAAAATTGGAATCCCTTTTCAATTTTGCGTAACAATAATCAATAACCAAAAAATTGAAAACAATCACGTGGGGAAAAGTTTTAAAAAATTTTCAACTTCAAGAACCAATCACGATCCCAAAAGTGGCCTTTTTGATGAACCAACACTTGATTCGTATTAAGGGCTTTATAAGGTACCTATACGATAATTTTACGAAATTCGAGTTCGTGTGGGCTAATAATCAAAAATTAAACACCTATAAGTAAGCAGACAGTCCTCTTTTACTAAAATTTCGAACAAATGTACGATATAATTTGCGAAAAAAATTTCCATCTGAGTCAATACGCAGAGGTCTACTTAGGTCCTGTAGGAACGGTGGGAGGAGAAACCCCTCTACCATGGACACAATTACATTTTCAGTCGAAAAAAGTAAATTCGAGTTAGAAAATTAGGAAAAATCACTCCAAGATTTTACATTTCAAGTCCAAAAAATGAAGAAAATCTACATTTGAGTTGAAAAATCAGATAAAAATCCCCACGAGTCGAAATATTTCCACTTTCAACCTCCCTCTCACCTCTTACCACAAGTTCAGATTCCAGATGTCAAGATCTACCCAGTGGACAAACACTTTGAGAAATTTCCAACCAATAGGAAGTCTTGAATTAATTCTCTAATAAAAGGATTCAATTATTTCTTTTACATGGTTTCTAAAATTCAAGAATCGAAATTCTCCATTTTTCTATATCATTATCTAGAATTTTTTTCTTCCTAACCGTCCTCCCCCTCATCAATAAAAAAATTGGGAAAACATGTTGGAAGGAAAATCTACCTATATGCATCACGATCACAGGCATAAACTTTTTACTTACCTAAAAGCTTTAATGAAAAGACTCATTATTTTTTGTAATTCTAATAATTGTCTATTAACAAATATCAAATTTTGTCATTTTTGAATAAAATTTTGATTTTTTCAATTTTTTATCAACACTCCTTTCTCTCTCCAAATTTTACATTTTTTGAACGAAATTTTGATTTTTTCAATTTTTTATCAACACTCCTTTTCCCTTCCAAATTTTACATTTTTTGAGCGAAATTTCGATGTTTCAATTTCTTATCTACACTTTTTTCCCATCCCTCTTTAATACATTTTCATGAAAAAGTAATTACCACATAGATAGGCAATAGCATATGCAGAGCCACACAGAGAAAATCGGAGCCCCAGGGAGCAAAAAAATCTTCTAATTACACCTAAAGGCCTGCGAACCACCCCCCTCCCTCCTGAAAAATTCGGGTCCGGGAGGAAACCCCCTCTCACCTCCTCTCCCTCTGAAAACAAGTATAGGTACAAATAATCACTAAAAATCTGAAATAAATGTGAAAATATGAGAGGGGGGGAGGAGGAGAAAATTTCAAGTACCTAAATTAAAAAGCAAAATTTTATGCATTTTATATCACCTATTTGAACATTTTCATTTTTCTAATGCAAAATTCATCAAATTTTTTCAAAGTGAACATAGAAAATTTGAATTTTAAACTCATTTCAAGCAATAAAAATTACACCAAAAAAATGAAAAATTTGTAAAATATGCAAAAATATGATCCAACAAATGAGGCTCGATTTACTCGGAATTTCACGAATCGTAAAAAAAAACATTGATAAAGTAGCAGTAAGTACAGGGAAATCTTTTATACAAATCCAGTCCGAGAAAATGACGAAACGAGCAATTTTTCTTTTTTTGAAAACGACACGTGTAATTTTTCAAAACCAATTTAATGAAAAAAATCTCATTCGACTTCATCGAAGGGGAGTGGGAATTTTTTCAATTTTAAATTGTAAAATGAATATAAAAATGATATTTATACAAAAAACACCCCCCCACCCCCTCTAAGATGGTGAAATGGGCATTCAATTCAAATTTGGTCCAAAGAAGTTCTAAATGTTGCTGGGGGGGGGGGTCTAAAAACATTTCATCTAAATTTTTCACCCCCTATCTCCACCTCTTCGGAGCTATCCTACTTCATATACCGAAAATTTCGCGTTTTTCGTCCTCATTTTTCCATATTGACTTCCAATTTTCGAGAAAAAATTACCTTCACCCCTTTAGGAACTATCCCTTATCATATAACGAAAATTTCGTGTTTTTGTCCTCATTTTTTCACATTGACTTCCAATTTTCGAGAAAAAATACTTCTCTATTTATCGATCCCAGTCCAAAAAATCCAGACATTTTCGACTTCAGACGCCATGGTTAAGGGATGGGGAGGGGGGAGGGGGTAAAATAGGTAAAATTCAAATTTCAACGCATCGACCACACCACAGGAAGTTTCCATTTTACCACCATCTCTGCCACACTGCTACTACCCCCAGGGAAGAAGGAATGCACATCGTTAAAATGCACATTCGTCAAGTGCACCAGACGTCTCCTAGCTGCATAAATTTCTCATGGCTGGCTTTTCTTTTCCCGACGTACGGTATTTTTTTCAACACACCTATGTGGCTGAATTTCATTGTTTGAGTACTCGCCGGAGTGCTGCATGTTGCGAAATAACTCGCCCCGTCTGTATATTCAAGGGTCTGGTCTAGCTTAGGATATTTTTCGACAATAGAAGATCGTGGCGTATTATTGAGCTGACGACGAGGACGACGATGACAAATATGCAACTTTTGTCCAGACGTCGGCATATTTCCAGACTGGCGATAGATTTTCTTTTTTGTTTTCGACGTACCATTGTATTGGCTGATCGCGTTGACGAATTAACATCCAGGGGGTTCCACGATGGCCTCAGACTATGAGAAAATACTTCCCCAGCGATGACGAGATCGCATATGGGAGACGATTTAATTTTTTTAATTAGTTATGGCGCATGCCATCGATTAAGAAAGTAGGCTAGCTTATTTTCTCGATAATCAACGCAAGCTGTTCTTTTGTTTTTATTTACACAGAGATAAAAATGGTGAAAGGTGCAAGGGATGAAATTCATCTTACATCTGCGCTCCAAGACCGATTGTTTACGCACCTTTGGCTCGTATAATAGAAAGTCTGCAGCTAGGCAGTCAGGAAGTCGCCGCAGTCATTAATTTCACCTTTTCTGGGCACATCGAAAAAGAAAAATTCCATGACGCGAAATGGACTCGTTCGGGGACGAAGATGAAGAAGCAGGGGTGCAAAATCAACCACCCATGATGGGCATAGCGGTACGAAAAAAACTAGGTGAAACGTTGAAAAAATCCACCGTATGGCGTCGATATGGAGAGCAGTTTTCTCACACGCGAAATCAACCGCCGTAACAAGCCAGGCATTGGATATTACGCAGTTGAAAAAACAATATCGAGGAGCCGATCGCATCGTCTTCTGTATGCAAATGATAACACGCCGGGTTTGATAGGTAGACAGTTCGGCAACCACGATAGACTGACCAGACACCAGGACTATCCTCGAGTCATACGCTATCGTCGTTCCCACGATAATTAAAAAGCACATCGCGCTTTTTTTTAAGAGATGTTGATCCTGGTCGTATCTGCTCGGTGTATGGACCAGCATTACTATGATTACAAGAAACGAGCGAAGAATGGGAGTCGAAGAGAGAAAAAAGTAAACGACCATCGTAGCACCGGATTCGATGTATAACACACTCAATTAGCTCTTAAGACCGGTTGACATCGTAGATGAGAGAAAGATGAAGCGGTGCTATGGTGTTTTTTTTTGCTTCATCTATTCGTCAACCCTCTGCCACTCTTTCGCGCAAATTATAACAATATTTTCACGACTGCCTCCCTCGCCCTTCGAGATGTCGTGTAAATTGTACGTCGCGAAATTATGTAAGATATTTAATACTTATAAATGTATGTTGGTACTAGATAATAACGTATCCCAATCGACCGCATCGTATCTGACAAAGTTGATTTGGCAAATTATCAATTTTTCAATTGAGTCGTCGTTATTCGTGCAATGTGCCCGATCGCCCAATTCAATAATGGTGCTGCGGGTTGTGAAGGAATTTTTTTTTCAGATTCGTACGTACGAGCGGTGCGGTTCTTTTCAACGGGTTTGGAAATCTGCGTTCGAAGAAAGGGCGCGTCGTCTTGGGAAAGAATATTTACCAAGGTCATGTTACAGTCGAAGCTTTTCAGGAGCGAATGAACTGCGTGGCCAAAACACAAGATGCAGGTATAGGTGCCTTGGGCCTTTCGCGAGCCGGACTGATTTTCTCCCTGAATCGTGGGATTCGAGCGGAACGGTGGTGTGGATTTCGAGGTGACGGGATTTCATTTTTATGAGCTGGTTTGGTACTGGGTTTGAAAATTTTTTATGAATGGGGGCAGGTGTTTTGGATGAGGGGGAGAAGGAGTAATTTGGTATCCATTGGACGTGTAGTCGTAGTTTTAAAATGCAAAGGCTGTGCTGCCTGAGAATTCAATGAAGGAGCATAATATCAACTTGAATTAGGCTAATGAGATTACGAAAAGAGGAGGTGGGGCTGATTTGGAATTTCAAATTGTTTATAATTTGACATTTTTTTTGAAAAAAATATGTCACTTTTCCCAAAATTTATAACTTCTAGTTCAAAGTCACCAAAATAGGTAACTCGCGATTGGAATTTCCAGAATTTTCTGGAGATTTCTAAACGTCTTGAAACCGGTTCCAATCGATTCAGAAAGTCGAAAATAGGGTATCTACCAACTTTCAGCTTTTTTTACCTCGATTTGTACGCTGTCAGCCCGTCAGCGTGTTTTAAAATTTTTTCCAGGAAAATGTTCTGCCCAAAAAACATGGATTTGAACTGGCAGTAATAAATTTCGGAAAATTGTGCTTTAATCGATCAAATAAGTCACCAATAGGAGTAATCTACGATTATAGGTCCTAAAGTTCATAAGGACCATTTTTATGAGCTTTTCTCCGGTGCCGGAAAATTCCAAAATTTTCTGGAGGCTCTAAAACGGTTTGAAACTATTTCAATCAATTAGGGAGGTCGAACAAAGGGTATATACCAAATTTCAGATTTTTTCGTTGATTAAATCAAATTTTTATATTTTACAGATCGATGAGGTAATTTTGAAATTTCAAAAATTCGCCAAAATTCGAGAAATGAACTTAAGTATCTGAAATTTTAAATATGGGGTAATTTTATGATGTACCTTCGATTTATTTTTGTTTCGGCTCGAAATATCAGTCAATTTGAATCAGTGACTAATGAAATTCTGTTTTTGTTTTTTGTTTTTTTTTAAATCAATCAAATAAATTTAAAATGGAAATCAGTGATTTTTTTAGCCAAAGATCAATAATTTTTTCTAATCAATTAGTAAATTTACTGAAAATTTGGTAAAAATTGCAACTTTTTAGTGAAAATTCATTTCAATAATTCAAAAAGACATAATTTCACCAGATTTCATTGATGATGGAAAAAATTGACAAGTTTTGGTTTTTGAATTTCGCCAGTAATTTTTAAAAAGAATTTTCATTTTTTTCAGCTCAAAATAATGAAAAGTTGAGTAATGTGATAAATGTACTTGAAAATGTAGGTATCACGGAAGATTTCCCATTTTTCAATTTTTTCTATTGACAAATGCTTCCGTGAGAGTCTCAGACTTAACTTCTGGCTCTTATTATTGTTTTTTTGGCCAACCAAATCGAAATCGATGAATTGCTCATGCTTTTCAAATAGCCAAAATCCCAAAACTACTACTAATGGTGAGATATGGTGACCAAAAACATCAAAATTAAAATTTTTTAACAAAAATTTTTGTCAAAAAACAACAATTGATTTCCTCTTTTGCGAATTTTTTAGAACCTTTCAATTTGACTGTACATTTTTTTAAATGTTTATTCATTTTTACAAAATGTCTCAAAAAAGGGAAGAGTGTTTGTTCTCGAAGTATTGGTATTACTCATAAATTAATTCCTTATGAAACTACAAGATATGTACTTGAAAAATTTACAGAAACATATTATGGTAGGTAATAAAAAAAAATACCTAGTTTCAAAATTCTATCAAAAATGAAATTTTTTGAAAAATATTCATTGATAAAAAAAAAGAGAAAAAGTTGCTAAAAATAATTACGATGGAGGAGGGGAAGGGGTAAAAATGAAAATTTCAAAACTATATAGAACCACAGATTATCTTAAGAAAAAGAAATTTCATCAATTTCATAAGCAAAAATAATTAAAAAGCAGCAGAACTTTGAGCAAAATCACTCAGGAAGCTGAAAATTTCAAGATGCGAACCACAATTTCGCATCGTAAAATGAAATTTCCCCTCGTTTGAGAAAGAAATCCAAATTTCTTAGACTTTTACACTAGGAAAATTTTCCAAATGCACAAAAAATCTGAAGAAAAATTACAAAGAAGGCTGAAAAGCAACAAAATCACAATTTGTAAACTCATAATCAAATTTTTCTCGATTTAAAGAAAATCCATTGATTTTAAATTCACAAAAGTATGTACTTTCAATAATGCAGATGATTTTCAAAAAAAAAAAAATTAAAACTGAGATTTTCAAAATGTGCAAACCACAATTTTGTATCTCAACAAAAATTTCTCTCCATTTTTTTTCTATAAATAAGAAAAGAAAAAATCTTAGTAATATTACTGGTGGAGAATTTTCAAATGTTCAAGAAATTCGAAAAAATTATTAAGAGGACCGAAAAGTAAAGATTTCAAAACCAAAATCAAAATTATTCAACTTAAAATAAACTTTTTTCCAATTTTTACAATAAAAAAAAAGAAAAAAAATTCTATCAATTTTAAAACAATTTTTTTTCAAATTCAGAAGGAATAAGAAGTAAAGTGGTAGGGGGACCCAAAAAATGAAAATTTCAAAACTTGATCAACAATTCCAATTTAAAATGAGCTCCTCTGGTAATACGAAAATGGATGAAATTTCCCCAAAAAATTTTCAATTATCTTACATAGAAATTTGAAAGTAAAAATCCCAATAAAGAAAAAATAAAAATCTGTTTTTAAAACTCATTTCAATCAACAAAGTACTCTCTCATTCTAAATCAGTGAAAAGTCACTGATAAATGGTCATAATTGCAGCACAGGAAAAAAGCAGCGAAATTCACTGATTTTCAGAAAATTTTCGCTGATTTTTCAAAGATTTTCATTGATTTTTCAGCAAATTTCATAAATTTTACTTTTTCCAGTGATTTTTCTCACTGATTTGTTTTCAGTAAAAAAATGTTCACTGATTTTTTCCTGTGCTCCAATTCTGACTGTTTCTCAATGATTTTTGATAATTTTCACTGATTTATTATTGAGAGAGTAATAGAGTTCAAATAAAAGTTCATAAGAAATCCAATATCAATCTATATCAAAATAGATTTCATCAGTCAAAATCTTGAATTTTATCGAAAAATTTCCAAAAATCCAAACGTTTCCCCAGCAGAAACCTTAGAAAAGCTATTTTTAAATACTCGAATTCTTCAACACGTTAAGACCTTCACACCCTCTTCATTTCGTGCAATAATAATAACTTTAGAAAAGAATTTAGTACTTTGAACAATGGGAACAGAGATAAAACAAATCTATAATCCTCGAATCATATGAAAAATCCACGAAAAATCATTCGAAATAAAACGAACCATTTGACACTCTTATCTAGCCAAATTTTACCCCAAAAAACAGACAAAACAAAACAATAAATGTCAATCAACGATTTCAATTCTTCAATTCAAAACACCCCGCAAAAACAAAAAAACAAACCACAATCCTTCGAAAATGCATATTCCAGCGAGGAATTTTTCGATACCCACCCCAAAGATTACTTTCTCTTATCAAAAATAAAAGGAAAAAAAAGATGGTCACGTTGGAAAACCTTTTCAACATCATATAACCAAAGATTACAAATCAATCTCGCCGTGGGATCCTGATCCGTCTGAAATTGACTCACGTCAAGTATTCTTTTTAAAAATACCACTTGTTAGTGGTCCGAATGAAGTTCTAGACAACAACGGGACCATCAGTCCGCGGATACCCTCCGATTTCCAGCAGGTTGAAAAAAAATTTCTACGAGAACCCCGGATTGCGGTACTTTCATTCAAACGCAACACACGACGAATACCCTCGGAATAAAGACGATCACATGTTTCCATTCATCTCGCCATAAATCAGACGACAAAACGAACATACAAAAAAAGATACCACAACCGAAGGAGAGTGGAAAAAAAACCACTCCGACGTCGCAACAACGGTCATCATTTATACCCATATAAGAAACAGAATCGAGGTGAAATTTACAACCCTGGACCTCGGGCAGTATTTTTTTATACTTCATTTAGCGACCCCTGAACACATCCATTAAGCTAGGAATTCCTTTATTATTTGCCGGTTTGTTATATGCGAGAAGAAGGCGCCCTCCGAATACCAAAGGTAAGTTTTTTTTCTCCACTTCTCTCCTATGTTGATGTATTCTTGTTACCTACTTCGATCTTGAATCTAGGCTCTTATTATGGAAACGCCATCTCTGCTCTTCCCCTGACCATTTATAACAACGAAAGTGTTGCCTTATTGTAAAATACGCTGGATGCTGGGTATTATGGAATCTACTGTGTAATATGTGCCGTTGTATACTTCCATCGTACATTATAACTTTTCACATATGTTATACCCGGCGCGCTTTCTTTTTCGATTCTATTCTTCTTAAGATTTTTTTTGTTTTGTTTACCCCTTTGCCTCCGACGCAGACATCGTCAGCGCATCCATGCTCTTTCAGATCTCTATACGGCGCATAAATATGTTGCTGTGTGTTCCACACACACGATAGATTTATTAACTAAACTAAAAAGCAGCGCCGGACCCGCCTTCGTTCACCCTTTCGCGTTGTTGCGCGGCTCACTTGTTATTCAAGGAGACGCGAGAAAGAGAGAAACGATCGCACTTCATTCACGAAAACCAGATTATTATAGTGAATGTGAGAATTCTTGGCCGTCAGCTAAGAGCAGTCTGGCACACCCCGTACGCCGCTGCAGTCCGTATGAAAAAATCCGATCCATCTAGAGTCTCCTGATTCTTTAATGGACCCTTATCTCGCTCTCAACAGTGTACTTTACTTATTCGATTGGTGGGTCTTTTATTTGGCGAAATTCTCAGTTCAATTCGCCATCATCAATTTCAATACTAGATTCGGTCTCGGTTCAGCTTCGTACTGAACCCAAACACAAAAAAAAATCATCTTTTGAAACTTTTTCATTCAAAAATCAGTGAAAATCTTCATACACAGTCAAAGTGGCAGCACAGTGAAAATCAATAAGAAAATTTTACTCTCTCATTCATAAATCAGTAGAAATAATCGAAAATCACTGAGAAACAGTCAGAATTGCAGCACAGAAGAAAATCAGTGAAAAAATTTTCAATCAGAACAAATCAGTGAGAAAAATCACTGAAAAATCAGTGAAAATTCACTGAAAAATTAGTGAAAATTCACTGAAAAATTAGTGAAAATTCACTAAAAAATCAGTGAAAATTCAATGAAAAATTCACTAAAAAATCAGTGAAAATTCAATGAAAAGTGAGAAAACTTTATAAAATTAGCAGAAAAATTAGTGAAAATCTTTGAAAAATTGGCGAAAATTCGCTGAAAAGCAGTGCATTTTGCTGATTTTTTCCTGTGCTGCAATGTTGACTGTTTATCAGTGACTTTTCACTGATTCAAAATGAGAGAGTACTGAAAAGAAACACCACTGAAATATCAGTGTGAAATTTCCCTACGAGAAAATCATTGAAAATTCAGGGGAAAAGTCACACTGACAGAAAATCACTAAAAAAAATCAGTGTAAAACTACACTGAGAGAAAATCACTGAAAAATCTGGGAAAATTTTCACCAAAAAAATCCACAAAAAAATTACTAAAAAATTGTCATCAAACAAAATACCGAGAATTTACAGGAAAAAATGTCACTAACAAGAAATCACAGAAGCTTCAAAGCTTCAGTAAAAAAAAAAACTAAAAATTTGACCAAAAAGAAATCACCAAAAAATAATACTGAAAAATTTACTGGAAAATTGATGAAAAAATTTTGCCAACAGAAAATCACAAAAAAATCACTAAAAAATCACTAAAACGAAATCACTGAAAATTTTCGGTAAAAGAAAACCATCGAAAGGATAGTGAAAAATTTCGCTAAGAAGAAATTACTGAAAAAGCAGTTAAATTTCATTAAAAAGATGAAATTGGTGAAAAAAATAGTAAAAATTGAAAAATCGTGAAAAATTCTCCTGAAACGAAATCATGAAAATCCATCACAATTCTCACTGAATGGAAATGATTGGAAAATCAGCGGAAATTTTTACTGTAAAGACATCGCTGAAAAATCAATGAAAATCTTTGCTGAAAGAAAATCATCGAATGAATGGTAAAAAAATTCGCTGAAAAGAAATCACTAGAAAAGCAGTTAAAATTTTATTAAAAAAAGGAAATCAATGAAAAAATTGATGAAAATTTTTACAGAAAATAAATAACTGGAAAATGTGAACATTTTCTCTGAGGGGAAATCGCAGAAAAATCGGTAAAAACTGTTCACTAAAAGAAATGATAGAAAAATAAATAAAAAATTTCACACGAAACGAATCAGAAAAAATTGGAGAAAATTTTCTCTAATTGGAAATCGGATGAAGTACAGAAAAATTCCACCCAATATTACTGAAAAACCGATGAGAGAATTTCACTTTGAGAAAATCATTAAAAATGCGAAGCGATAGAAATTTTTCTTGAAAGGAAATCACTCAAAAAGCAGTGAAAATTTTCACTGAAAGGAAATCACCAAGAAATCAGTGAAATTCGAATGAAAATGAGTAAAATTAGTTTCAAAAAACTTGTTCAAATTGACCTTTGAAAATCAATGAAATTCATTGAAAATGCGACGAATAATCAGTGAAAATTCACTCAATAATCATTGAAATTCACTAAAAATTGATAAAAAAAGAAGTAAGGTAAGTGTAATTCACTTCGAAAAATCATTGAAAATCACTGAAAAATCAGCGAAATGAACTCCTAGTACAGTATTAGAAAACTACACCAGACCAAACTATTAAAATTTACTGATAGCGCGGAAAAAATCATTTCAGTGAAAAATGACTGAAAATTCACTGAAGAATATTTCAAAAGTCGAATAAAATTTTGGAAAAAATTTGTGAAATTCACTGAAAACACAATGAAACTTACTAGAAAAATTGGTAAAATTCATGCAATAAAAATTGGTGAAAAAATTTCTCGAGAAATTAGTGTAAGAAACAATGTCAAATTCAGTGGAAATCACTAAGAAAAGGTGCGAAATTCACTAAAAGTTAGTGATTTACACTAAAACAAATTCATGAAAATTCACTAAAACAATGTCTGTAATAAGATTTTATACAGGGTATCTAACAGGTCAAGCTGTCCTGATAAGTCAAGTTTTTTTCAAAAAGGTCATACCGGTCCTGAAAAATCAAGCTTTTTGACCAATTTACCCTGATTTACCCAAAAGGTCAAGCTTTTTTCAAAAATATAGTTATTAAAAATAATGTTTTTTTTTTTTAAATTTAATGTACGAGTATTTGTTAAAATTTTCATTTTCTATAAATAGCTACAAGCACACAAATGTATATTGGTGGTGAGGGGGGGGGGTGATCTGGCGGACAGACTCTCATGACTGGGGAGGGGGGTTGCTCGGAAAAGTCATCCGAAAAGTCATTCCAAAAGGTCAAGCCAAGCTTTTTGCTCAACAAATTTTGTTAGACACCCTGTATTACGAAAAAGCAGGACTTTAGCAGGACATTTTTCAGACATTTCGTAATTTTTCAGTTGGGGAGGGGGGCAGAAGAAGCAGTGATTCCAGGTGAAAGAAATCAATTGAAAAATTCCTAAATTCTAAAGAAAGGGAAAAAATAAATTTAAAATTTCAATGTTTGATGAAAAAAAAAAGAAGCAGGACATTTTGACAATTTAGACAAAAAACGGACTTGAAAGACTGTTAAACACTTCCAAAAATATCTACAAAATCTATTTGAAAACTCGATAAACTCATTAAAAAACTTTGATTTTTTCCCTCAGTGAAAATTTGCCTAAAATCAGCAAATCTGACCGATTCATCTATCAACTTACCAATTTTTCTGGCTCTGCAACTTCGATGGAACAGTAATTTTCAGAATGAAAGAGAACAGTTCCGGTCGCAGGTGCGTATTGTTCGGCTCGCGCCTTTTTTTCCCTCCCTCCCTCCCTCGCTCGAAAACAAACCCTCGGGCGGCGGCGCTCGACATGGCACCGATTTCTCACGAGATGAGATGCCGAATCGCGCCTTCCACAGGACCACATTCTACCAGCCTATTTAAATAGGCGATAATGAATACGCCCGTCATATACCGCGCGCGGCCTCCTTGTAATTAACCACCCGATAGCTTACGGTCATCTCGTCCCGCTCGTAAAAGCCGAAGGAAAAAAATGAATCAAAAGGGAAAACAACACCAAAGAAAATTAGAAGAGGTATTCGTTTTGTCAACGTATTAAATAGGTATCTCTCTCCGGCCATAGATTTCTATCTGTATCTCGTTAACCATCCGTCAGAGGCTAAAACGTGACGACGAGAAGGGAGGTGTATCGGTAGTACATGTCGATTATGTACATTCGGATCTATAACTCGACGAGAGTCAATTTTATCATAAATATATAGATTTCTTGGTAAAACTACCCTACTCCGCCTTCTTTTCCTAGTACAGAGGCTGTGGCTTTTTTTGGGTATGTATTTTGGCTGCGTGTGTTTGTATATGTATATGGTATAATGTTCCATCAACCAGCACGACACTTCTTATGTGTATAGCCGAACTATAAAAACGTGAAAATACTTTAGCCCGCGCTCTCTGGCTCTCTTGTGAACCAGTTTTATTGACGAAATTCCATCGTCAGGGTCGCTAATCAAACGAAACCGCCCATGTTGATGTACTCGCCGCAGAAGACTAATTCGAATTAGAGACACATACCGAGAAATACGCTGCCTGGTACAAGATGAAAATTATTATCCGTTTTATTACGTACCCACCAGAGTAGAAGGAAATGTTGAGAATTATACATAAAAGGTGTTGGGATAGGCTGAGAAGTCAAAATTCTCGAATAGCTCAGCAACTACATAATTTGCAGAAATTTTGCAAAATTCCAATCAAAAATTTCAAGCTTTTAAATTCATTGGAGCAAGTTGCAGAAATGGTATGAAATTCAAAAGTTCTGAAAAAATTATTGGAATTGAATCGTCAAACCCTTCGAAATGCTTGAGCAGCAGCATTTCTACTCTCTCATTTTGAATCAGTGAAATGTCATTGATAAATAGAATTGCAGCACAGGGAAAATCAGTGAAATTCTTTGATTTTCAGCGAATTTTCCTTTCCCCGATTTTTTTAGAAAATTTCACCGAGCTTTGAAAGAATTTCGCTGATTTTTTAGCAAATTTCGCTGATTTTTCAGCAAATTCCAGAAATTTTACTGACTTTTCAGTGAATTTCCACTGATTTTCCAACTATTTTTTTCACTGTTTGCTTTCAGTGAAATTTTTTCACTGAATTATTACTGTGCTGCAATTCTGACTGTTTTCCAGTGATTTTCGGTAATTTTCACTATGATTTACAAATGAGAGAGTAGAATTTACGAATTCTTTTTCCATCATTTCAGCCATTCAAGTCTTTCTAGAAATTCCAAAATAACAATAATTGGCAAGGATGAAGATGTGAAGGAAGGCGACAGATGGAAAGCTAGAACAGCTAAAGAACACCATAATTAGGAAAATCAATTTCAACCCCAAATAATTAATCCCAGCGATGACAAAATTTAAAAATCTCTCAAAAAATTTTCGAAAAAGTTTTAAAATTTGAAATTTTTGAAATATATTTTCAATATTTTTGAGGAGTATTTTTCTGAAAGATTGCTGCATCAAAACTCATCAGAATTTGAGTTCCAAAAATAATATTTTTTCAAAATTTTCTCTCAAAATTTTATGAAAAATGAAGAAAAAGCAGGCATGCCACGCAGATTTTGGGGGAAAATAGTGACTTTAGTGACTTTTTCTGAGGCAAAAAGTGACCAATTTTTCGAAAAAAGTGACCAATTTTTCAATTTTTTTCATAAATAAATACCCCCCCCCCCCAAACAAAAAAATCATAATTCAAACTGTATTTCTTTCTGCGACAATGCTGAAAATACTTTTTTTCTGACAAATTTTTTTATTAATAAATCTTTACTTGAAGCTACGAGTTTAAGAAATATGCTTCAGATAACTGAAAAAAAGGATAAACTTTATTTATAATAGGTTTGTTCGAGCGCTCCGAAATTATGAAAAAAAATTGTGAAATTCATAATTTTTTTGTTTACATTAGTGGTTACCTATCATTATTTTCTAAAACTTCACATCTTTTAGTGTAAAACTGATAAAAATTGAAAGGTGTCGTTTCGTGTATTACGTTTAAGCACTAATTTTATCGTCATTAAACAAATTTTGCAAGAACTTATCCATTATCATCGAAAAAATGGTAATAAAATTTTACATGTATAAAAATCAATGGTAATGGGTGACCCTTGTTAGTGGAAAGGCACCCTCACGATTTTCTGAAAATTATGAATTTCCTAATTTCTTCTCTGCAGTGTGCGGCGAAGCTTGTAAATTTTCGATGCCCTTTTTACGAATTTTTAGCAGGGAGAGGTTTTCTTCCGTTCGTTTTTTCGCTGCCAATATCTCTTCTTGTTCCTTCTTTTTTCGTTCAGCAATCAGATATAGTTCATGAGAACTTCTGGCTTGCCTTCCCAATAATAAGAGCCGTTTACTCATCGGTGGTAAGCCAGAAATAAGAAAAGAGCTTTTTCTCAAAGAACGAACATTTTTAAAAAAAATTTAAAAGAACAGAGAACAAAAGAAAGAACAGAAATTTCAGTTGCGGTTCGCGAACAAAAGAACGAGAACTGTTCTCTCTGATCTTCAGGTTCATTCTCATTCTTGTAAATTTTTGTTAAAAATCCGAATTTTTCATGTTTTTTTTTCTTTTAATTTTTTTTTTTTTTAATTTTATTGGTTTAAAGTTGATTTTACGCAACTCTACCTACAAAATTATTGAAAAAACACCAAAAGAGCGGGAACGGGAACAAGAACAGAAGAACAAGGTTTTTGAAAAGAACAAGAACGAGAACGGAGAACAAATAGAACAACTAGGAAGAACGAACGAACGAAAGAGCGCATCACTTTTCTTTAATTTTGGGACCAAAAGACCTGGGGACGAGAACGAATTTTCCTTGTTCTCGCAGCCCTGATGTCAAAGTATCAATTAACAAGGCTGGTGCACTATTAAGTAGGTAAAAAAATATTTTTGATAGGAAAGGAATTTTTTTTTAAATTAGTATTTAAAAAAAAATAGTATTTTTTTTAGAAATTCAGTATTTTTTTTAAATTTTATGCAAGAGCGGAAGGCCTTTTGAATGAAAAAAGTGACTTCGGAGTGAAATAGGGACTTTTAGTCAAAAAAGGGACTTTTAGTGACCAACCCTGAAAATAGGGGACAAGTCACTAAAAAAGTGACTCCGTGGCATGCCTGAAAAAGGAATAAAGTAGGGCTGAAAACTCGAACGTAAGAAATTTTCAAGACACGTTCAGAGACGTAACTTCCTAAATCTTTAATAATTCACAAACAATTCTTTCTGGTTGAGGCTCGGCGTCTGCATTGATGAATTCAAGTTGGACTTTTTCTTAAACTTTTTTCTAACATTCCTAAATCGGACATCTACGTAGGTACCTTCTGCACACTTGTTTTCATTTTCATTTTTTTTTTCATGTCTTATTTTTTCACCCTTTCATAAAAATGGCAACAAAGCATCTGGGAATTTCATTCATAGATCTTGAATTCACCAGATCCATTTTAAAACGTTCCAGGAAAACCAAAATTTTAAAACCATTTGAAAAATTGCCAATTTGTTGGAACACGGAAAAAGTAAATATCAAGTAAGGACTCAATGGGGGGGGGGGGGGGTTTACCAGGCTCAAGCCCTAAAAAAAATTTCAAACGTTTTTTAAAGATCAATGAAGCGCAGGCACACCCAATGAGAGGGCTCAGCGACTCGGGCATCCTCCTTAAGCTTGGCAAGGAGATTTTTCTTGTGTTTTTTTTTGCTTTTCAAACATCAAAATAATGTGATTATTGGAAAAGTTTTCACCCGAACGAATTTCTGCAATTGAACGTCTGAATCAGTCAAATTTAGTGAAATTCTTCCCTTTTTGAACCAGTAAAATAAGTTTTACTGAAAATCAGTGATTTTTCATTGATCTTCCAGTTAAAAATCACTCATTCTTCAGTTTCCAATTGGGAACTGATCAGAAAAAATCAGTAATTTTTGACTGAAAGAGTGAAAGATCAGTAAAAAATCACTGATTTTATTCTGATTCGAGAAGTCAGAAAAAAAGTACCAAGTACTCTCTCATTCTGAATCAGTGAAAAGTCACTGAGAAATAGTCAGAATTGCAGCACAGGAAAAATCAGCAAAACTCTTTTATTTCAGTGGATTTTCGGTGATTTTTCAGCATATTTCAGAGATTTTATTGACTTTTCAGTGAATTTTTACTGATTTTCCAGTAATTTTTTCACTGATTTATTACTGGGCTGCAATTCTGACTGCTTTCCAGTGATTTTCGACAATTTTCACTGATTTATATGTGAGAGAATAGGTAGAAGTACATTATATATTGATTGTTTGTTCCAAGTTAGTATTATTCGCCTATTAAAAACAGAATACTAAATTTTTTCCATGAATTTTGACTCCCTTCCTCTCCCCTCTATGTTTTCTCTAATTCAGCCTCTCCCACGAATAATTTTTGTGAATACACGATTGGTTGCTCTCAAAAATAAAAGAAATGAAAACGTCTTTTACTTGCTCCAGAAAGCTTCACCTGGATAGAAAATAATCCCTCCTAATTTCCTTAAAATTTCAACTCATTTCATTACCTCAGCCTCACGATTTCGAAAAAAATCCTCAAAAATAATGGAAAATCGATTTTTGTATCGATATACTTTAAATTCCATCTCCTCTTTTCCTTCCTCCAAAAAAAAACAAGACGAGGGTTAAAAATAATCATAATAAATTCGATTAATCATCGGTTCGGTGTTTAAACCGAAATAGCCTATTATTAGTACCAATCGAAGTACATAAGGGGTCTGCAGTATAGGTACAGGTAGTTAGGTACATTACAGCCAACTGGATAAAATTATGATTAACATTTAGTCAATAATACAAGGTTAGAGGCGAAACAAGTGCAAAACTTACCCTCATTTGGCAAGGGGTTACGCTGTAATTTGTAAAATAACATAATGTATCGATGGATACGATAACAGCTTGTCTAATTTTCGACGCCATCAATATACAATCGGCGGCTACTAATTGTAAGAATTTCTTTGGTGTATCGCAAGTGCATAGGAATCTATCGAATAAATTTACAGCTAACGGGAATACTTGATCTTCGCAACGTAATTCGTCGCAAACCTGCAAATATACACAAAATTTTATATTAATTGGTGAATTAATTGGTGAAAAATTACCTAATACAAATGTAGGCCTATATACCTAAAATACGATTATTTTTAGATCTGGAATTTGGATATTGCACGAAGGGAAGGGGGTTAATTTGGCTGATTGAAACAACGAGGTAAAATTTCAAAATTCGAAAAATCATAAATTCAAAAAAATCGTGATTTTTTGAACTATAATTTTCAACCAATTCATTCTTTTTCACTTTTTTTTTCACTACAAATTAAACAAGTCGAGAAAATTTTTCAAAAATTATATTTTCTTTCAATTTTTTTACTTTTGAATTATTATTTCAATTAAACAAGAGAAAAAAATTTATGAAACCAAATTTTTAGCATAATTTGGCAATTTTTACACCCGAGTAATTTTTCTTCACCTTAAAGTTCGTCAAGCCTGTAAAAAATTCTACTTCTTCATACACACATTGAAAATCTCACCAAAAAAAATCTCGAGAGACTCGCTCAAAATTCTTCACCCCGTCTCCGGACAAAAATTGATTTTAAATTCAAATTCTACCTCACCCTCAACCCTCGCAAAACAAAATTCCACTCATCTCAGGCCAGACATCTGTTTGAAAAATCGCTGGCACCATAACCGATTAAAACCTAAAAAAAACTCCGATTAAACTCGGACTTCGTAATTCATGCCTACGAATGAAAAATACAAAAAAGGCTCAAATCGGCGCACTTTGCCACCGCGAAGTAAATACGTAGGGTATTGTAACACTCCTAGGGGCCTAGGGTCATCGCTACAACGGAAAAAATTCATTAATGAAAAATACTTTAATTGGGTGTTATTAAGTAGTTAATGGCGTGTGACGAGAATTTAGCGATTGTTCGCCTCTCTTTAATACATATAAAAATATCAGCTAAATGAAATCTCTCTTTGAAAAAAATTTAATTCGACGATCAAAGACAGAGTAAGTGAGATAGAACTAGAACGAAAAAAAACAACGCAAAATTTCACAAGGTCCCGCCACCGCCACCGGCGCCGGTCACGCTTACGCCATATTCAGTTTACACACACGAGTGATGACGAGAAGGAAAGAAAGAGAGAAAAAAAATACCTAAAACGTCTTCTCTATAAGATGGTACTAACGAGAAAAATGCTACAGCACGTTTAAAGAAAACCACCGTAGCGAGATTCTGTGCGTATGTATATTTTATTGCTGCGACGAGGACAATGGATAGAGATCGTCGCGAGGGAGGGAAAAATTGGCGCTTTGTGCGAATTGTTCTTCAATGGTCACCAACAGTTCATTGTTGCGTGGATTTTCAACGATTGTATGGTGAAGTTAGCTGGTGAGAGGGTCCGGGGGGATGCCTAATCTGGACAAGAAGATGGGTAAATTTCCTCATATGTTTGCGAGGATCTTACAAGGTGTTTTACAATCCTGCTCGTCCTGTGAATTCTGTAAAGAATAATTCTGATTTTGGGTCGAATCTTTCGCATTTTTACAAAGTATTACAAAAAATATCATTTTAGCTTAAAAAGAGCTCAGAATTTTTGATTTTTGATCAATGTTTTGTTTCACTTTGGAAAAAATCTTAAATTTTTATCACTTGCTCAAAAAAACTCAAATTTATACTTTTAGCTCAAAAATATCTCAAAACTCTTGCTATGAGCTCAAAAAGCTCCACGTTTCTCTATATTTAAAATATTGCATTTTCATTAAAATAGCTCAAACTTTTGTTTCTAGCTCAAAAATAGCTCAAACTCCTATTTCTGGCTTGAAAGAGTTGATATTCTCTTCCTTTGTTTAAGGCTTCAATTTCTAGCTTAGAAAAAACATTCATTTTGACATCAAGCTCAAAAATAACTTAAAATCTTGTTTTTAGCTCTAAATATTGTTTCCATGTTTCCAGCTTGAAAAATGCTCAACTGCATTTTTGTTTCCTATTCGAATGTAGTTCAACCTCATGTTTCAATTCAAAAAAGCTCAATTTCTCAGATTCTAGCTCAAAAACAGTTCAAGCTATCAAGCTTACATTCGGCTCGAAACCCATGATTAGCTTAAAAATATGTAGCATGCCAATGCTGTTTTGACTGAAAAAAAGGCATACATACTTGCAACTAGCTCATAAACAGCTCAAACTGCTCAAACTCCCCTTTCAGCTTAAAAATAACTCAAAAACTCAAGATTACAGATCAAAAATAGCTTGAACTACAGTTTTTATAGCTCTAAAATTGCTCAAACTTTTGCTTTTAGCTCAAAAATAATTAAAAATTCAGTTCTAGCTTAGAAAAGACTGAATTATATTCACGCCTTTAGCTTAGAAATGGCTCAAATTCTTCTTCCTATCTTAAAAATAACTCAAAACTCACGATTACAGCTTAAAAATCACTTGAATTAGAGTTTCTAGCTCTGAAATTGCTCAAACTTCTGATTCCAGTTCAAAAATAATTCAATTTTTTTGAAATAAAAAGCTCAAAAAACTATATTTTCCAGCTCTAAACTAGCTCAAACTTTTGCTTCTCGCTTGAAAATGAATCCAGCTGAAATTCTAGCTTCAAAACTCTTTACTTTTAGCTCAGAAATAGCTCAAATTTTCCTTTCAGGCTCAAGAATAACTCAAAAAAACTTCAACTATAGTTTGCAGCTCTAATAAGTATAGCTCAAACTTTCGCTTCCAGCTCGAAAATAATTCAAGCCTAAATTATTCTTACTTGAAGAAAATGCAATTGCATTTCTGTTTGTAGTTCAAAAAGTGCTCAAACTCCTACGAATAGCTCAGAAAAGCCTATATTTCGTCCTTTGGTTCAAAAACATCTCAAACTACAGTTTTCAGCTCTAAAATAGCTCAAAATTTTCATTTTAGTTCAAAACTAATTCAAGCTTCAATTTCTTGCTTCGGGAAAACTTCACTTACAATCAAAAATCACTCAGACTCCTGTTTCTAGCTCTAAAACAGCTCAAGCTTCTACTTCCAGCTCAAAAATAATTAGAACATTTTATTTCTAGCGCAGAAAAAGCTTAGTTATACTTTTGTTTTTGGCTCAAAAATAGTTCTAACTTCTGTTTTTGACTTTAAAAAGCTTATAGATCTGCTTTTGACTCAAAAATAGCTCAAATTATATTTTTTCGCTTAAAATGTTCAAAATATTTGCTTTTAGCACAGAAATAGCTCAAAATTTCTGTTTTCAGCTTAAAAGTGATTTTTTTTGTTTCTGGCTCAAAAATAGTTCTAATTTCTGTTTTTGACTTGAAAAAGCTTATATATCTGCTTTTGACTCAAAAATAGCTCAAATTATATTTTTTTCGCTTAAAATATTCAAAATATTTGCTTTTAGTACAGAAAAAGCTCAAAATTTCTGCTTTCAGCTTGAAAGTGATTTTTTTTTGTTTCTGGCTCAAAAATAGTTCCAACTTATTCTGTTTTTTACTAAAAAAAGCTTACCTATATATCTGCTTTTGACTCAAAAATAGCTCAAATTATATTTTTTTCGCTTAAAATGTTCAAAATATTTGCTTTTAGCACAGAAATAATAGCTCAAAATTTCTGTTTTCAGCTTAAAAGTGATTTTTTTTGTTTCTGGCTCAAAAATAGTTCTAATTTCTGTTTTTGACTTGAAAAAGCTTATATATCTGCTTTTGACTCAAAAATCGCTCGAATCATATTTTTTCCGCTTAAAATGTTCAAAATATTTGCTTTTAGTACAGAAATAGCTCAAAATTTCTGCTTTCAGCTTGAAAGTGATTTTTTTTTGTTTCTGGCTCAAAAATAGTTCTAACTTATTCTGTTTTTGACTAAAAAAAGCTTACCTATATATCTGCTTTTGACTCAAAAATAGCTCGAATAATATTTTTCCGCTTAAAATGTTCAAAATATTTGCTTTTAGTACAAAACTAGCTCAAAATTGATGCTTCCAGCTTAAAAGTGATTTTTTTGCTTTGGCCAAAAAAATTCTCCAAGGATTTCGAAGACTTTGGGAGTTAGCTGGCGACCCATGAAGATAAAAAGGCCCTTTATTCTGATTTTCCACAGCAGTTCTGAAGGCATGAGCTTACCGCTCAAAAAAATCCAACTCAGCGGCATACTCTGGACGTATCCGAGCATCGCAGAGATTCGGTTCGTGATAAATTGGATATGTCAGGTTGAAAATTAGTGGCAGCCTTGACTGAACCGCAGCATATAAAGTATATCTATATATACGGCGTTCTTAAAAAGGGAACCACCGCCGACTAGTTTCTTTAAAAAGTCGCACAGACAGGTTGGCCGATAATATGTCCGCACCCCGCCACACCATTCGGCGGCGCTCCGCGTTTATTATTTACCACCCAAAAAGAATCCCGAATCTAGCATAGGTTCTCTTACACGAGAGCGTAAACTGTATGCAGAATCATTGATGCGCAAGACGAGTCCACGATTTTAGCCCGATCGCCTTCTGGTGCCTAGGTATATCCTGCCCATAGCGAAGATCCCGTTACCGCGTCTAAGCTCAGCGCAGATTCCATCTCGGTCGAACATTCCACCAGTGTAAACGATACCTAAACAAGATAGCTGGTGTACTTGAGAAAAAGAGAATCATTCCGACCATACGAGGGAGGCATTATTTATCTCTCGAATACACAAGTGAAGTGAAGTGAAGGCTCCATTGAAAACGTATTAGGGGTGGAATAATTCTTGGAACTAATGCCCATTAAACACTACCGAAAAAGGGATCTAGATTTCTCACCATAGCGTTCTTCGAATCCTACCAACACAAGCCCATGCCCACAGCCCGAGCGCACACTTAGATAAAAACAACACTAACAAACCGACAATCTTTCTCCGGAACGTTTGGTGGAATCCTGCCAGTCGTGAACTACCCCAAAGGCTGAATTTCTTTCATTGGTATTTACTTATAATAGTCAGGGTGTATACACCTGATACCTTCTTGGAAATGCTTCCCTCCTTCGATTCCTTTCCTCGTCGATACCGACGATGACGACCTCGTGACGCCTTGTCAATTTCCTCGCAACAGCATTCGCACATGCTAAAAGGAAATACGTTTCTGAGTGATTGATATTTTCAAGGCGGACATGTCGGTTCTACTTTGGAAAATTTACGACCATCGGAGCGTCGAAAATAACCAAGAACCATGGTATTTGAAAGGTTTCCGATACGCTGTGGAATTTCACTTTTCTAGAGAGCCTAAGTAACGGATTTGGGTGCATGTTTCGGAGAACCGAAGCGCCACCGAATATTCGCATCGATCGAATTTCAAAAACGCTCGACGGGTCATTGGCGTCCACTTCCGGTCATCCGACCGGTTATTAGCCAACATATGGTGCTCTGTCGGATTTCAGTTCGGATATAGGTTGATGCTGCGAGGAGATTTTCTATTTCCTGTGCGAAGTGGTTAGAAATGGTAGTTGGAAATGATTTCGGCCAATTTGGGCAGGAAATTTGAAACGGAACGGGGGTCGAGTGGGGTATCGATTGATATCTATTTTGGTTACAGAGGTCAATTGACAAATTATTTTTTCGATTAAGATGCTCGATTTTGAAATTCAAGAGGAAAATTAAATTTCTATAGAAAATGAGCCAATTTTTTTGGCATGATTAACTTAAAATTCTCATAAAAATCTAAAAGTTGACCATTTTAATGGGAAAGTTATTTTTCAATTCTCACCAAAATCAAAAATAGCCAAAAAAGAAACGTAATTAGGGCACAGAGAGATCTGAAGAGTAAAAATTATTAGAAAAAAGCTTCGAATTTTCAGCAAACAGTACAATTTTTTGTACTTTTTTTTTGGGCAAGTATTTTTTTTGGGCAAGTATTTCCATTTGACGCATTTTTTTCATGCCACTCTCCCAGATTCAATTTTCTCCCCAATTCTAAAAAAGCAAAACAAAATTCATCTTTTCTGAAACCAATTTTACATAAATAAATCAAAATTTCTGAAACTGGAAGTCTTCGAAAAATTCAAAAATGACTTAAAATCTTGAATAAGATAATCAACTTTGGGCAGTAATTTGAAAAATTGTAATAGGCACCAAATTAATTTAAAAAACAACCAAAATTAAAATAGGTAATTTTTATGTAGAAAAAAATGTCTATTCATCAGTTTTTGTGCAGAATGTTAAGAAACCTCTTTTCTTATCCTAGTTGATCGATTGAAAAACTGAATAAACCACATTTTTTCGTTGATTGATTTCAAGACTGAGGAGGAGGGGGGGGGGAGAGAGGAAGAGATCAAACTTCATAATAATGAAACTAAAAAAAAATTCAATTATTTTTTACCAAATCCAAATTCACATTCATGTTAGGTTTGCTCTTGAAAAAATAAAAAGCATATTTCGAGATTTTGTTTTTACGTTTTTTAGTACACTACAGATAACTTCTCTCTTCCCCCACCCTCTCCCTTCTAAAAATCGTTTTCTTCAATCATTCTAAAATTAAAATTAAGGGTAAAAAATACTTTGAACAGTGTTACCATTCCACAACAGTTCCAAAATTTGCTAATTTCCATTTCATAAATTTTGAAACGTAGGCATTTTGGTTTTTGGAAATCAATATTGAGCTGATATCATGACTTATTTATGACTTTCAGGAACACTTTCTAAAATCAGGACTTTCTCTGGACTTTTCATCGACGTTAGGTCAACCCTTAAATATGATCTGATAAAAATAATAATTCAAGCTTTCAGTTCCATATGGAATTTTTAAAAAATTGGGTTATTTCAATTCTGATATTTCTTTTCATTTATCTAATTGTCTAACAAATTGTTCAGAACTAACCATTAGTTGGTATGCTCTGGAATTACATCGGAGCTGCCAACTAAAGATTCTGAAAAATTCTCAAATTATTCAAAATTTTCGTAAAAAATTCTTAGAAAATTCTAAACGCTTTTTTGTAACATTTTATTGAATTTTTATTTCAATTTTTTAAATTCATTATTCGCGAAAAAAATTAATTAATGTGATACGTAATCAAAAAAATTCAAAAATACTTTTTTTTGTAACAATTTTCTAAAAAAATTGCAGCATGGAGAGTAAAATGTTTCTCTAACGAAGCAACAGAATTTTTTTTCAAATCGCGATTTTTAGAGCAAAAACGAACATTTTTGCCTCATACTCAAAATTTTTTGAAAATTTTCAAAAAATCCTTGGAATTTTTCACAAATATCAAGTCTTCAACTTTGAAAATAAATATCGCTAAAATTGGAAACTGTGAAAATGGGTGAATTCAAGAGCATTTTACCTAACTAAATTTCAGGCACCATAGCGAAATTTTTGAAGAAAAAAGTAACTATCAGTAACTTTTTTCGAGCAAAAAGTGACCAAAAAGTAACCAAAAAGTAACCAAAAGGAACAAAAAATTCAACTTTTTTCAGGGGAGGAGGGGGGCAATTTTTTTGTAGTTTTCTGCAAACATTTCAAAGATGAATCAACTGAAAAGACGTGAATAATCAATTTCATTTATTAAATTCCTTTGTTAAAGCAATAAACAAACTAGCAAAAATCAATTATTTCATTTTTTTCTCAAAGAATTTTGAAAAATAGCAATTTCTACATGAAAATTTGGATTTTTACCTGGAAGTACGAAGAAAAAATGACTTTTGAGGGGAAAAAAGTAACCAAAGTGACCTTTTAGACTTGAAAAGTAACCAAAAATGACTGAAATCGAAAAAAGTGACAAACACACTAAAAAAGTGACCCGCTATGATGATGCCCTGAAATGTCAAATCAGAGGTAAATTGAAGAGAGGCTCTATTTCCAGATGTGCTGAATACGAAAATTGATAAAAATTATCATTTTTTAGAAATTGGTAAAACTAAGCCAATTTTTATAACAATCCCATTCAATAAAAAAAAATCATTATGAAATTTTTTCAGACCTTTTCCTTCCTCTCTCCCAATCAGCGCCAAAATTTTGCTTTCTGATTTACTGAAAGCTACCACTGATGCATTATTTTTCATTTTCACCCCTCTTCCCCCCTACCTTCAAATAATTCTAAATTAATTTCAGTTTCTCATCGATAGGAAATTGAATAATTCAAAATCCAACAAAACGAAACCCAAACGTGCAATAGCTCCATTTTCAGCATCATCCAAAGCGAACCTAAACTCTCCCATCAGACCAGCGACATCCCAGTCCACATAACTTGTTCCCAGTCGTCTCGCCAAAAAGCTATAAGCTCGTCGCAGATGCCATCCACGACATCTCGACATAATAAACCTCGAAATAGATACAAAACTTCGTCCAGAAAACAAACCTCAGACATCGTAACGTTAAGGGGTTAAATCAAGTACTCCTTTGAATACAGATTTCATAAATAAACACAAGAATCGTCGCGGTACAGGCAGCCAGCTTCAAAGAATAAATATCTCCATACCTTTACAAGCTACCTTCGCAGTCTCTTACCCTCTTCTAATAACCACTTTATCATAGCTCGGATTGAAAACATATTCTCGATTTAATTAGTCACACCCTCTATCGGGCCCGGACTAGATATCCAAAAAATCCGGATCGAGAAATAAAAGCGAAGCGACGATTGAATACGACGTAAAAAAATCCCCAAACCTGCCTAATTCACCGGCGAACTTGGCAAGAAAAATAAATCAACTCGAAAATTCAACCTCTCTGCAGGGATGCTTTAGAATTTCGAGGCGAAAAAAAAACATAACGAATGAAACGACCAAACCCTCGAATATTTCGCACCAGTATACCGGAGGAGTGCATTTCCAAAGGTGAATTTTTTTCACCACTTTTATGCCAGTTGCATTTCCTATTTATCATTCCAAAAGTACACGATGAAATATCGTAGCTAAAGGAAAAAATGTTCGCGTTTGTGAGCATACGATTCATTATATTGCCGATTTCGAGTCCACCTAACACCTGGTCTGTATTAATTAGATTTTACGTACGTACTAAACGGTCAACGAAGAAAAATGCACATGCATGTATAATTCTTTTCATACTTTTAAATATATGCATCGTATAGGAAAATTGCACTTCTATAATTAATTCACCTATGTCAGAAAATATCGTCCATTTATGACCGGAAGGCCAGTACTTGTGCTGGTAAAAGCTCCTACAACGTTGAAATCGTAAAAGATCATGCGACTAGTCAAAGGCTACGGGCTATTTTTTTTTCAAAAGAGTGCGCCAAATTGCGGTATTGCGTTTTCGTGACGTAGGTATGTATTTTGTAAATGTAGTTGTAGTTACACGTTCGTGGCCTCATATACAATGTTTATCGAATGGGTAGGTCATATCCAAGTTAGTAAGCGAGATAACATTTATCCGGTACAGATAAGGTTTCAGTGCTGAGACACCGTATGATGTTTTAGACACAGGAGCGAAAAAAAAACAAAGCTTTTTGGGAACTTTTTGGACCTCTGGGGCCATTGAACTTATTTGTAGTTTACACCTAGACTTGGAAAAACATATTTTTCGTCGAGTCGATTAATATTCATATTGCTGTATGGTGAATCGAGTTGATTAAGGAAGGAGAAAATTAATCCATAATCGCACACATCCCTCACTGCAGATAAGATCTGCGGTTGATGCATTTGCATAAACGTTAAATTCAGATATTTCACACGCGATCTTGAACATTGAACGATTTCCGAAAGGAATTATTCACGAAGTTGAAAATTTTTAGATTTCTAAATATTTAAAATTTAAAAAAAATTAAGAGATTAATTTTTTGGGATGCAATTTCCAAGAATTGAGACCTCCAATACTATGTCTCAATTTTCACCTTTTTTGGAATTATTTTCTGAAGGACGATCAGATCATCAGGCTTTAGATGGTTCCAATTCAGAAATTTTCAACAGTTTTATTAAAAAAAAAAACTAAAAAAAAACTACAGATACAGAAGAAAATTTGAAAATAGAAAATTTCGAAACCTGCGACGTACTGTCAGACCATCAGGCCTTAGATGGTTCCAATTCGAACATTTTCTAGTTTTATTCAAAAAAAAAAGTCACTACAGATACAGAAGAAAATTCGGAAATAGAAAATTTTGAAACTCGACGTACTGAAAAATATCTCAAAATTGTTTATATAATTCCATAAGAATAAATCAGTCGAGCTATTTGGATTTTAATGAATTTAGAAATCAATCACTTCCATTGCAATTGCAAGCTGCTTTTTCCTTTCATTATCAGAAAAAATTTCAACTTTGTTTTTACTAAAATATGCATAAAAATTAATAAGTAATTCAGAAGTCATAATTCTTCGCCAGAAGACTCAAAAATCGATTAAAATTCAGATCTAATTCAGTGTATGAAATCAAAAGTAGTAATTAATATCGTCAACTTGATTTTATAATTTGATGGAACGAATTTTGCCTATTTTTAGAAAAAAAGGACTTTTAGGCGCGTAATCATTCTACTACTCTCAAAACAAATCCATCTTTGTGGATTCGGTTCACTTTCTTGAAGAGTGAAAAGATGGGAGGATACAACATACGAAATTTCATTTTCCTAATTTGCAGCAGATATTTTCAAAAAAATTGAAAAACGATTTTTTTTCAAATTTCAATTGGACAATTGGAAAGGAGTACGGAATGAATTCTCAGGGGAATTGAATCGTTTTCAAATTGTTTAGTAAATAAACGCAAACCTTTTGTCGACACCCCCCTCCCCTTTCTTCTCTCGAATAAATTAAGTATGTAAAAGATTCGATTTGGAATTGCATTTTTTTCAAACTCAGAATACGATTTTTCCAATTTTTTCATTTGAAAAAGAGAATTTTCTGAACAAGTTCGTTACTTTTGAAAAATTCAGATTTGATCTCAATTTCTTCAAGTAAAAATGTAATTTTATCATTATTGCAGGGAAGGCAAATTGCCCCTGTGTCTCATTGGATAGTTTGACCCTGTAGCCCTTATCACAAAAGTGCCAAAAATGAGTAGGTACTCTCTCATTTTTGAATCAGTAAAATTTATCAAAAAAGACTGAAAAACAGTCAGAATTGCAGCACAGTAATAAATCAGTGGAAAACTTTTCACTAAAACCAAGTCAGTGAAAGAAAATCCCTGGAAATCAGTGAAAATTCACTGAAAACTCAGTGATATTTATGAAATTTACTGAAAAGTCTGTGAAATTTTTTGAATAATCAGTGAAAAATCAGTGAATTTCGCGGATTTTTCTTGTGCTGCAATTCTTATTGTTTATCAGTGACTTTTCACTGATTCGAAATGAGAGAGCACTAATTTAATTTTGATTAAAGTTTACAAAATTTCGCCAATTTTGCCAACTTTGATCGTTTCAGAATATTTTAATATTCGGAGATTTAAGTGAAAGAAAAAAGGGTATGCTCAGGCTATCTTATCAGTAGTTTCAAATTTTTAACAGCATTTTGAAAGAAAAAAATCTAAAATTAGTTTGAGAAAGTTTTGATGGATTTTTTCCAATTTTTACTTTTTTTTGATGATTTTGACAACCATAAAATAAATGTCAAGAAAAAAAAAGTAAATTAATCAAAAATCCTATTGTTTTTGCTCATTTTGCCTATTTCATCAAGAAATATACTCAAGAACAAGAACTAAAATTGAAAATTTAATCGTGAAATTTTGTAAAATGTTGTGAAATAATAGTATTCTTTTGATGAAGGGCGAATTTCGGCTAAAATGCCTACGAAAACATTTTTTTTTTGGAAATGCCTTTGAAACCGGGGTGATCTCCACCAAATAAATTTTCCTAAAAGGTTGCAAAAGAAAACTACGACGAGTTCAAGTTTACACTGATTTATTCCAAGATAGAGAAGCAGGGTACAAAAAAGTGATTTCGATACAATTAAAGAAAATAATAAATATTGACCATTTTCTGAAGATTTTTCCAAAAAAGGCATTCAAAAGCTAAAATTTCAGTCGATGAGGGAAGAGAAGTCACTCTGTTAGAGATAGAACACATTTTAACAAATTTTACTTGATTAACATTAATTCAATCGACCTATTTTTCACTCGTGTATATTTTTCACTGCATTTTTTTCCGAAACTCAAAACGAATGAGACCCTAAACGAGGAAAAATTGAAAAATGGCATGAGATCTGAGAGGAGCAGAGGCAAAAATTATTTGAAAAGTCGAATATTCGTAATAGCCTTCCCCCCTCTCCCCTCCAAATGTAACTTTGAGAATTGATATTAGATTTTTGTTACTGTTTGAACCAATTCAAGTTCTAATGCTAGAAAAAAGTAGCTCAATAATTCGTAATTTAAAAAAAATTACTCAAAAATAAAAGAAAATTTGAAAAATTGATTAAAATATAAGTAAAAATTTACAATTTGAAATCATTTACGCTTTCAACTTTAATTGGCAAATTTTACAGGCCTAAGGACTATGGATAACATAAGGCCAGTCTGGCTGGCGTGATCTTGACCTACGTCCAGCGGTGCTCTGTTTGGAAAAATTTTACCAATTTTCCCTTGTTTTATAATTTTTCAAGCAAAAAATTTTACCAGCAAAAAGAAAAGACAACGTAATTTTTTTGGTTTTCAATCGGTGTTTTTTGTTAGTATTTTTCATATGCATTTCTATGCTGAAATCTGTATTTAAAAAAAATTCCTGGCATTGATACTGCATTGCAATAACCTTCGACCATTTCATTCAATTTTCATACCTCGATACTTCCATTTTTCTCGTCTATCTCCTATGAACTTGAAATCTTGACTTTCAAATTTCCAAAATCCAAAGGTTCCCTTCCCTCGATAAAAATGTTCTCTTCGCCCTTGACTTTAATTACATTCAATTTTCGTTTGTAAAATCAAAAGCAAAGAAGTATCGAAAAACAGCCCGAAGAAGCCTAAAAACATCAAAGCATGAAAGAATGCCTAGGCATTCCAACGAGTATAATTGTCACGAAAAAGACCATCCTTAGGACATTTCTACGCAAAAAATTCATCATACTGCACAAAACTGATTTCATTTTCACGTTTGCCACTGCCAACTCTAATAGAATACTTAATCGGTTCACTTTCCATTTTATTTTCGTCGCGAAGCAATTAATCAAGTTAATGAAAACTGCTTCAGACTGCATTTTCCATTTGGCAGTAACCCAGACTGAGGAATGTGCGACGATGCATTCTCCATCAATCATTTCAAATCAGGTCGATGATTTTTTTTAGGTATAAAGCTTTAAAATCGTTGATTGCTAAAATGAAAGTGGCTAATTGGATTTTCCCAAAATCCGATCACAAATCGTGATAAATATAGCTGGAAAAAAGAATCTCATAAATACTTTTCCCCCTTCGAATCGAATCCACACATTCCAAAACAATCACACCCTCATTAAATAACCACTCACATAAGTTCAATTGCCATCACGAAAACGTTTGGCGAAGAGTTAATCCATCGACTATGGTACGATGGAAAATATTAACTAGTCGGAGAACGCGATGACATTTTTTTAAAAACTCGTTAACAAGGCATTGCCTCGTGCATTTCAATTAAAATATCATTACAATGTATACGAGCTTTGTGAATATACAATATAGTTTTAATTTTAGAATTACGCAAGATTTATCTCTCCTTCGGAGATCTTAAATTGCCCTCTCGCATAGCACATGTTTCCGATAGAATGAATTTTTGCGCTCGGCAATTACGATAAATGAACATATGCGAAGATGAAAAAAATATAAATTACTGAGATCATATTGCGCGTAATGAGCGTATAAACATAGGAGACATTGGCGAAAGTGAAAAAAAATTCCGTAAGGGTGGCAGGAGGTGTAGAGGTGCGGTGATCCTCCCAAGGCTACAAGAGGTGTTCCCCTCCTATCAACGACTCTCTCCTTAACATGATTTTTTTTCAAGATTTTTGTTACTCTTTGGAGAACATTCAAGGTAGAAATTTTTACGTCACTTTGAGATCTGAGCAAAACTCCCAAGTCTAGAATTTACATTTTTTGTGAATTTAAAAACATAAATCTTGAGAATTTCATCAAAATGATCCAGAAAAGAGTCTAGGTGACTATTTTACTCAAAGTTTTAACATTCATTTTTCACCGAGACTTTTAAAAATTTTGAGCATTTTATGTAAAAAACTAGGTAAATGAAAAAACAAACACCAGATTCGCGTTTAGGACGTCAAAATACCCCGATAAAATCTCTTCTGGATCAATCAGATTAGATTTTCAAAATTTACTTTTTGTCTGCATTTTTTCAAGCAATCGAGCATGGAAAATCAATGAAAAAATGTGAATTTTAGACTTCGAAGGAAATAAATTGCTAAAATAAAGCAGAAAGGAATAATTTGACATGCTGAACACGAATCCGAAGATGATTTTTTCCTTAGGTCACTATTTCTATTCATTTTCAGTGAAAATTTAAAGAAAATTCCGTTTTCGGGGGTTTCAAGAGTGCCACCGTTCCAAAAAAATCAGAGAAAATTCCAATGGGAGTGAAATACATCCAGAAATTTTTTCATTTTTTATTCAAATTTGCTATTTTAATGGGCTTCTAAAGTCTTTAAACCACGTCTCAATGTCATTTTTAGGCTCAAAAAGAAAAAAATTGTGGATGTTCAATGAAGTGGAACGAAAAATCCTTGATTTTAATGAAAATTGGTGAGATAAATTACTTTAAGAAAGAGTAGACCTCCCAAAAAAATTTTGAGCCTCACAGTCCAAAGGGAAACGGAGCTAGAGTACCTCAATAATTATAAAGTCAGCATCAAAAAAGCAGTGTTTTGCCACTTATGAATAATGCATTTTTCTGGAAACTTCGGTAAACCCCCTCCCCCCTCCAAAAAATGGTGACACCACTTTATTCTCTCAATAAGGGAGTTGAAATGAAACGTTGCAGAGCCAGAAAATTTTTCCACCACCAGATTAATTTTTGATATTTTTAAATAAATTTTCATGGCAATGCTGCCAACTACATTTTTAATCACGAAATTTTCATAAAATTTCAGTTGGCAGCACTGCAACCAATTTTCATCAAAAAGTAATTTTCATAAATTTCAATAACTTGGAAAAATTGGACTCACTTTTCAAGTCACTGAACGATCAAGATGAATTTTATGAAAATTTCGCGAATAAAAATGTATTTGGGCACTGTCATGAATTATTATTTAAAAAATATTAAAATTTATTCCAGATGACTAAGAAAAAATGTCTAGATTTGAGATCTTTGAATACACGATTTGAATAAGGTAAAAATCAAAAAATTCTCAAATTTGCGATCTGCAACTTTTTAACCTCCTTGCAGAGGGCAAAAGGCGGCATCCAATTTCGCGATCAGTGGTTCAGGGAGATGTAGAAACTCGAATTGCACTTTTTCAAGAGGTGACCGAGCCACCGAGGTACTCAGCAGGTGGCACTATCCAGAAGAGGTAGAAAACTGAATTTTTTCGAAAATTACCACACTTCAAGTTTCCTTGTCCCAACCCCCCTTAAGCTAGTGCTCAAAATTTTTTGGGAGACCTCCCACTCAGAACCAATACTAAAATGGGAACTGAAATCTTCGAGAACTGAAATTGAAAATTTGTTCAGAGTTGTGATTTTTTTCTCACCTTGATAGATACCATCTTAATGGGAAATTTCACTAGGAATTTGAAAAATTAATTCGAAGATGGTATCAGGTATCATGTTCCAACTCCAAGCCCAAACGGCCTAAGCCCCAGAAATGCAGGAATTTCAATTTCTTTTCCAAAAATTTCAAATTTTTGAATTGGAAGACCTCTTTGAAGAACTTAGGGAAAAGATATGGCCTAATCAATTTTTTTCAAATTCCCCACGAAATTTCACGATAAAGTCAAAATCAAAAGCAAAAATCAGAATTCTCACATTTTTGAGAGTAAGGCCCTTTTAGGGACAATTGGGGAAATAATAACCTTTGAATAATTTTTTCGAATTCCTAGCAAATTTTTTTAGAAAAATTGGTAAAAATAACATTAAAATGTTGAAAACTAATACCAATACCCTGACAAAAAAGGAATCATTTTTTGGCCCTACCTCCCCACTATTTGCTGAATTTTACTTCAATTGATAAAAAAAACACCTATGATGACGTGCAAAGTGTAAAAATCATCTTTTTGGAATGGAGTGAGGAACTGAGGATGGAATTTTGGGATCAAAAATAATCTTTATTTGTACCAAATTAATTTTGAAAAAAATGTCCAGACTGATTAGCCTATTTTTCCTCGCTCGAACTTTTCATAACTTTCATGAATTATTTTCCAAATTTAATTTTCATAACTACCAATTTTGCGGTGGGGTTTCAATCTAGTCAGAGTGGTTCATTCTAATTTGAGTATGGAATATTTACAAACGAAAATAAATACCAAAGCCTAATTTTGAAGACTGCATAACTATTTTACCACGGATTTCTTATGTTCAGCTAACGCAGGTAGATAGCTAGGTATCTATTTTTTGAAAATTCGCCTTTCAGCTCATCCCTTCAAAATCACCAGCGAAGAATTACTCCCCAAGTTGGTCAGGAATAAACCTTCACCGCTCCTCAGAGGAAGTTTTCAGAGCTCATTACGAACATGATTTCCATCAAAGGGAAATTTCCCACTATGATATTAAACTACGTAGAGATGCTTTTAAAATACGTAAATCACATCACGTTTGTATGTTTTTTCAACCCGAATTTCTATGCACCTCGTAACGATGCCAAAATTACGCATACGTCAAAAAATAACACCACAGATGCTCAGATGCATCTACCCAGTAAAAGAAACCACACGACAACGTGTAAATGCAAAACGATTTTAGCCGGCGAAAAAATCCACAACGGAGAGAGACAGAAACGTGCACGTCGCAATTTTTCTATTCGCCTCTCGCTTCGACCCAGACGTCCAACAACCCGAGGACCGATGTGATCTACGTATACGAACTAACGATACCTGTTGCTTAATTTAATCCATACCTCGAGCATCCATTTGGTGACAATTTTTCGCATAAATGGTTCAACGTCCGTTTGCACAGTTTTAAAATAATCACATTGAGGAACGTACAATTGTTCCATATTTAATAACTCTTGAAGAACGCGTTCGTCTTCAAATACTGTCCCATCTTTCATGGCGCAGCAATTGTCGGCGGAGATTTTCTCGGCGCACAATAAATCCATAATTAAAATAATAAAATAAATTACTTTATACGTTACTGAAAAACCCTTTAAAATTACTCAGTCATCGAAACATGCAACAATTAACGAAATAATTTATAAAATACGAGCCGGTTCGTACAGCGCAGCGAACAAAATCACACGTCGAATTATACAACTCAACTGTCTACGAACGATCAGCATGGGCAAAAATGCAGTCCCCGTCGAGGAATGCGAAGCTCCAACCCAAAGAACCCACTCCGATCAAGGCCATCTTCATTCATATTCCAATGCAGACAATCAGCTGATTTTAAAACGTGGAAGGAGAAACACCATCCTCCCCCCCGACGGGGTTTACCTATCACCTACCAAGTAAACAGCGCCCTCTACCTACTTATTTGGAAATTCAGGGATGGATCGAAGATTAAAAAATTATCAACGTTGCCCGCTCGGTTTTTAATTTCGAGTAATTTATTATCGTTAATTAATCAACTATTTATCGATAAACGATGTTAAATTTACGTAATTTTAATTATTTACTGAAAAAATCGTAACTTTTGAGAGTTTTCTTCCATTTGGAATCATTACGCGGAGATAATTTTGTTTACAGCGTTGCCGTTCTGTATGTTTTATCTGTGACATGGCATCCACCCCGAAAGGGTTGCAAAATAAGGGTAACTTGGAAACCCAAAAATAAATAAAATTTCAGAATTTGCAATTGGAAAATGAAACAAATTCGAAAATTTTGGTAAGATTATTAATTAATTAAGTAATTATAGAGTATTATTAATATTTATCCCATTCGTGTTGATAGGTATCCATTTCTACCCTGAATCAGAAATATTTTGGCGAATTGGTTGTGATGGTGGTCTTTGTGTTGTTTTGCATTTTTCTGCCAAAATTATCGCAGATTTTTATGAAATTTTTACCTAAAAGATATGAAATTTGTTGAATTTAAGGTTCAAATTGTACTGCTGAATAAGGGTTGAAACCTTGAAACAGATCAAATCTGTAATTAGATTAATTCCTGTAAACCGAGTCACTTGGATGCTTATTTCTCATTGTGTTTTTGTTTCGATGTATTTGATGGACGCTAGAGTAGGATTATCAGAAGATCTGGTTATATTTTTAGTTTCCGGTGAAATATTTTGTTGATATGCAATATACAGACCATGGAAATACCCCTCTTCAATTTCTGGATGAATTTTTGGTCAATTTACAGCAATAATTGGTCATATTGATCAACAATATGATAAGGACTCGAATTTTAGCATTCTTTGTTGTCAATTTGCTGAAATTTTTTCGAATTCGGTAACCTATCGACTGAAAAACAACCCCTACAGATACCATCCTCAGATAATTCTAATTTATTGATAAAAATTTCCGATCACTTGACTTATTCTAATTATTTTCAGTTACAGGAAAACGTAGTCAACTCATCATCATGTTCTCGCATAACACCACAAAATTATTCAACCAACGACCCCAGATCAACTTCAGCTACCATATTTCTCCAGACGTAACTATCGAATTCCTCAAACAGACACCTCGTAACGACGTTGACGACGAAATCGTTCCAGACGAAGATGAAGATTTCGACTACTTCAATCCTCTGGTTTACTGCGCCATTACAATGGAAGAGGATGGCGAATCATCCCTCGCCGAAGATTCGAACGTTTCCAAGCCTCCTACCAAATCGCCCGACCTATTGAAACCCAAAAAACCCTCAAAAAGTAACGAAAACTCGTCGTTTGTTTGCAACAGCGCAGATACTTCGAATGGCGTAAAAAAGAAGCGATTCTCTTGCCATATTTGTTCCAAAACATTCGGCTGGACTACGGATTTGAAACGTCATATTTTAATCCACACTGGCGAACGTCCTTTCAAATGTACCATGTGTTTTGCCACATTCACTCGTAACTTTCTGCTGCAAAAGCATAAGACAAAAATACACCAGTGTCTGTCTCCCAACGAGATATCGCAGTTGAACAACAACGTCGCCAAGAATCTGATGGAGATCAAGTTGAAAATGCGAGAACTAGAGAACGCCAAAGATGGCGAAGATGATAGCGTAGACAAAAAACAGAAGTTAGATTAATTTGTAAATTAGCAGTATTGTAAATGGCTTCGGTGTATTCGTACATTGCCAATAATCGCATGTCTTCCAATGAGATACATCTGCGACAATAATTTTTTCTAGCTTTATGTTCGGTGACAATAAGGGATATCCTGCGCGTGCTGTAGATTTAAGATTTATTTGTGTATTACGCTTCGATGCTGGAATTTTTACTCAATGCTTGAGCCTATGTAATCGGAGTGATTTGTGTAATTTCGACAATAATTTCATTTCAACGTTGAAAATCCAAGGTGTAGATTTTCTTCATGTCTTCCAGTAACAATAACGAAATCAAATCGCCGATTTTTTTTGGCTTATAATGCCTCTATTTAGTTTACCTTTATGTTGTACTTTGTTTTCTTTCTCGTGTTCGTGTGGTTTTTTCATTTCATTTTATCGGTTACCTAATTCTAAGAGTGCTTTGTAAATACCTACTCGTTTTTTTCCTGAAATATGTATTAATCTGTATTCTTCCATTGTTGAAATAAATGACAATAATCATCTAATAACGTTAGGGTTTTAGATTAAGATTTTATCGTTGAGCACTGTCGTGTTCCTTTTTACGTTCTAGTTTTTTAAATTTAATTTTATTATTAAGTTAACGAGTAGTCTTCGGAGATAATTCATATCCTTAATGGAATTTTTCTTTTTTTGTGAAAAAGTAACTCATATCTTAAATACCTACTCATTTTGTAGCTACATTTCAGATCAAAGCCGGTTAGAAAAAATCCATGACCTGGGACAACGTCCTCCATTTTTTTTTTTTTTTAAATAAGTATTATTAATATTGATGTTATGTTTGTCGATTGGCCATAAATATTTATAATAAATTTAATTCTAAGTGAAAATTGTTCAAGTCATAAACGAATCACCGATATAAAAGGTGAACTGTGCTTTAGCTATTAAAAGCTTTTATTTGATACGTTTTAGATAAGTATGTTAGTTACTTTGTATGTGTTCTAAATTAACATAATATAAAATGTAAGAAACTTATGATAATTTGTTATTTTATCGTTAATGATTGGCTATTCGTAGTATAATTAATCGTGTTTTCATTTACTTTCGCCCTAATAAAAATTTCTCATTAGCTCATTACAGTAAATGTGGCATAGTGAAGAAAAATATTATCTTGGTGGGATACCTGATGTCATATTACATTCCTATTGCACCTCGAGTTTAATTTTCATTTCCGTTATGATCTTCAATATTTAATCGTCTAAGAAAGAATTTAACCCAGTTTTCGTAATATTAATACGTGTGTCTATTTACATACCTAAATGATGTGGATAACATTATGTTACTGATGATATCATGTACGAAGAGTAATGGAAAATTCGTACCGAAAATATCCCCGTTCGTATAATACCTGAGAAATAATACAGATGTAATTTATAAAATAAAATTCTTAATGTAATAAAAATTTTACCTAATTTTACCCTCCTTGTTTTTTATTTGACCGATGTAGATTTTACTTTGTTCTTTACAGATAAATATTTATCGTAGTCTCGAGTTTGTGGTACATTTAAAAACATCAATGGGCGGTTGTATTTTACACCGGTGTTTGAAAAATGACTGATTTTTTGGTTGAAAAATGTACAAACGATATTTATTCAGCTTGGAATTTTTAATCGCTCATCTATTAGAAAATTCCAATCAGATGTGGGAAAATATTCCTATACGAAGATGATGGAATTTTCGCTCTTTGTTGAAAATAAAACAACCAATTCGACAGAAAATTATTAATTACATTTATACACATTTTTGTTAGGTACAATTCAATATTAGAACACTCATCAGTCAACGACACAAATAGGTATGTATTTACAAGAAACTGGTAAAAAAAATCAGAATATATACACTGGACTGGAAACTCATATGATTTCGATAAAACCTTACAAAACGTAGCGTGGAAAATTAGCCACTAAATAAATATTCAAAAATTTCAATACGAAAAATAGCTTAGTTCGAAATACATCGGCTGCATCTTCAGGATGGTTAAAGTTCATCACCTTTGTAATAACTGAAAAGAAACCCGGTCAAGGAAAACAGCGAGAATCGAAAATAAATATAATAGTAAATAAAATATTCGTAAAAAAAATGAAAAAGTGTGTTCAATATCTCATCACCCCCTCCCCCCTCCCCACCAAAATTTTAATTAGTATCCATTATGAATAATCTCAAAAAAAAATCAAGAGAAGGAAACGATAATGTTACATTTTTTCAAGGTTGATAATTTGTAATCCCAGTCCATGAATTTGTACCAGAAAAATTTAATTTTGGCATCCTCCCCCACCCCAAAGGGTAACGGTTTCAGTTTGGGTTAAATAACCTCAAGAATGAATTTTGCAGGTCGAAAAATATACATTTTGATACCTCACTCGATAATTTTCAATTTTAACCTTTTCCTCATCTCCTTAGGCCTTTTCATTTTTAAAAAAAAATTAAATATCACCCAAAACGAACTTGAGAAGCCAAAAAAAACTACATTCTGATACCACACTCATATTTTCAAAACATTTTTCTCCCAAGTCCTCTCCTCATCCCCCATTGTAGATCCTGGTTTAAGATTGGGGTTGAAATGAACGTAGAAATGAATTCAAGAGCTTTGAATACTCCCTACATACTTATTAATTTTCAACTTTTTCTCTAATAGAATCTATTTCAAATATTTTGATGAATTTTTCCTTTTTATTTGGATTGTCTTCCTGGAAATGTGAAAAATTGTTTAAATACTTTTTCAGAGTGAAAAAACTTATGAAATCGAATGGCGCAAATCCGGAAATTCTATCTGGCCTACTTTGTATTTTCTATAATAAGCCCCTCTTCAAGACTCTACACTTCCTCACCTGACGATCGAAAAACAAAACTTTTTTATTTTTGCGCAAAACGCATCTCTAGAGAAATAAGGATGAAAACGTCAATTTTGGGAGGAGAGAGGAGGGTATTAGGTCGAAGGGCTAGGGATGGTACTTTTTAGGAGATGCAGAGATTAAAAAATCAGGACTCCAGGTCTTGGAGTTTCATAATCAAAAAAATATTGTAAAATTTTGGATGAAGACTCCACTCACTTTTATTTTCTAGATTCTCGGTACCCCTTCCTCACTTTCTCAGATTCCTTTGAAGTTTTTGCTCAAAATTACCGCAGAAAAAAAGTCCAAAAGTCAGAAAATAATTATTTTATGGGTACACTCCAGTTCAAAATGTTGAGCAATTTTCGCACCTCTCCAATTTTCTCATTTTCTTGTAAAATGACGTCAGAAAAAAACTTTGGAGATCAAAAAACACCGCGTAAAAAAATTGTTTTTGGTTCACCTCCTCTCTTTTTACATGACCTTTTTGAGATTTTAGCTCAAAATTACCCCAGAAAAAGGCTTCAGAGGATATTAAATATGCTCTCTCTGAAATCGAATTAAAGTTTCTCAAATTGTGAATTGAGCCAATCACTCTTCCCTTTTTGATTCGCCCTTGATTTTCATGTGAAATAATTTCAGAAATGGAAATCGGAGGTCAAAAAACATCAATTTTTAAATCTCACTCAAAAACGTCGGAAATGTTAATTTTTGGTTCATCCACTTTTTTTGGGACACTTTCAAGGATTTAGTCCAAAATCACCCCTGGAAAGAATTCCAGAGATCATAAAACCTGCTGTTTTCAACATTTTTCTAAATCTTCAGTCAAGCTTCTCCATCCATCCCCACCAGTTATACTGTTTTTTTTTTTCTTTTAAAGTGAAATGACATAATAAATGGACTCAGGCAACAAAACATACATTTTAATACCTCGTTCGAAAGTGTTACAAATTTTTGAGTTTTAGCATCAATTTTCATACTTTATCCAAAACGTTAAAACTTATTAGGAATTTAATACCATAAATCAAAATTGGATCAAATTGGGAGCAGTTTTCCCCTCCCTTCGCCCTCAATAATGGAAAAATTACGTAAAAGTTGAAAAAAATTTTCAAAATCGATGATCTTTTTTCAAGAAAATTTTTGTTTAAAGTTGGAAAAAATAAAAAAAAATCGCGACAAAAAATTCAATCGGAAATTTTTCAATTTTTCAGTCCTTTTTGTCATTACTCAACCTCATATTTTCAAACTTAAATACTGATAAAACAAAATTAAGTTTTTTTTTTTTAAATAAAGGCTTCGAAGTTTTCAAATTATGAAATAATTATCCAAAACAAAATATCCAGAATATGAGAATTTCCAAAACAGTAATTTCCCCAAAATGTGTTTTTTAAGACATTACGTTTATGATTCTTTGCACAGAATCACACAAATTCATTACTATGTAACTTAAAATGTTCAGATTCAAAAGGATACTGTTTCTCTCGAGTTTTTCTGTCATGTCCTTTCGAATATGTTGCGCTCTGCAAACAAAAAAATTCACCAATCATAAAAACAAACACTTTGAACCCCCAAATATGTTTCATTTCGTTAAATAATCGAACACCTACCGAATGATGATGATGTTTTTCTAAATAAATGGAATCTAAATCGTCTCCATTTTGATGAGTTGATCTGGAAGCTGCACAAAAAAGAAATTAATCCCAGCTCTGTATTCTTTTCGTTCCACTTCTTTCCATTCTATAACCATATTCACCTTTCTCTTCCGCTTTCTTCTTTTTCTCTAACATGATCTCGTCTTCTTCGTTTCTTATCTGTAGAAAAACCACATTTGAGTATTTTACTTCTACACGTTGAAATAAGGATAGACAAATAGTTCGATACTGACCCTTTTACGACTTCCACTTTCGCGTTTTTTCTCCTTGATGGGTTGATCCGATAGATCAATGACGACTGAGGACGACCTGGTGGCACGCTTGGATTTCATACGTTTTTCTTTCTTATCAGGAGGACTATACGCGTCCGGCGAATTACTGGAGCTTTTTATTTTACTCGACTGTAATTATGATACGGGCAAAAAGACATTTTGAAATAAAATGATGCATGATAAATATTCCAAATACAAATATCTTCATATTGCGACCAGTAAAATTAAAAAAAAACAAGTTTACAATAAAACAATCTAAATAATAAATACTATTTTAAAAAATTGTATCGTCACAAGACGCTTGGATTAAAAATAAAAAAATCTTCGATAATGCAAATGAAAATCTAATTTGGTTAAAAGATTAGAAATACTGAAGAAAAAAATTGTATTTTTTGAGCGTAAAAAATTATTAAAACATTTCCACATAATTTTTTCCGTTTAACACTAGGTATTTTAAAACAAAAAACTAATTCGTTGGAAACAAACACGAGGACAAAAAAATGATACAATGAAATTCGCGAATCACAAAATTACGTTAAAAAAAATATCACAACGGCGGAAACGACGTTACAAACGCAGCGACGAAAACCGAACACATGAGCACGAAAAAACTGAGGAAATGAGGCACATTGGTTCATTTTATGGTTCGAACTGTCTCGGCGATTCTATCGAAGGACGGATTTGATGACTGGAGCTGGATTTCAATCAGAATCATAACTGAACAGTCAATTCGCAGAATATATCCAATTCGTAACATTTTATCGTAACAGCTTCGGAATTCGAATGGGAAACAAGTTCGTGATTTTTAGCGACGATTTTATACTTCAATTTGAGTATTTCGTACGGAAAGTAGTTCGCAATTCAATTTTTATGGGCTGGATATCGATAGATTACTTATTCCTATAGAGGAACTAGCAGATGGTTTGGAAGACATATTGACTGCTTTGGCCATCAATTTTTATTATTTTAATCGATTGAGTTTCGATTTTCAACTCATCAGCGTATTGGAAAATGAAAACTGCTGCAGGGCTCGATCAACACGATAAATTCTGGATTCTCGAATCTCGAAATACATTTGAAAATGGAACATGGGTCGAATCAGTCGACGAATAGTTCAGGATATTTTATCACTGCCATTTTTCTGATATGAATTGATCATTTTTTTGGAATTTTTGTCGCCGCAAATCCAGTAATTGATAAGCGAAGTCGGATCGATCGTCGAAAATTTCATAGGTTTTTGGATCGGACCCCAATTCATGATATAATGGGGCATTATCTGCAACAGCAACAGATAAAGTTTGTCCATTGATCGGATTTAGCCAAACAATAGCTTCTCTTGTCTCGATTTATAGCCACTTGAAGAACAGCAGCATCGAATAGATCAATTTGAGCAAATACGAGCAATCAAATTCGAATCACGGAACGTACTGAGCCACAGAATTCAAGTACGTAAGGTCACAACAAGACCCAGGTTAACCAAAGGCTTCGGCAGAGCCACAGATATTGCAAATAATCGAAATATTTAGGGCTGGTTTTGGAACGAGTCTCGTGAAATTGGCAACTGAATATTTATGAAGTTCGTATTATTGATAAAATCGTTCTGAATGTGTTTATAATTCATCGAGCTTGGAGTTCTTTCGACGTAACGATATTTGGAGCCGGTTACTCAACAACTGAGAAAGCTTCGGAACGATTCCAATCAGAATTTTCATTTGATATCGTAAATTCAACGTTTCGAACTGCACCATTCATAGGACAATGCAAAAAATCTCTCAATTGACTGCTCGACCAACAAGCGCATTGAAAAGATCACCAAGATGGCAGCTGGAATCGCCTCACATCGTTTTAATCGATCGATATTCTCGAATGAATTTCTATTCGCTTTCGAAACTCCATCTTGATCACGAGGACAACCTTAGGTCTCATATTCGATCTACGACGAGGCGAAATTTGATCACAGGAACATCGAATCGACGACGAATCGTGAACAACTCGACGCAGGTAATTTTCCAAAACAAATATTTTCGACGAAACCGACGAATTCTTCGACTTGACGGAGCACAACTTAGGGCACTTCAGCTCGAGAGGATACTTTACGTCTTAATGTAATTCCATCGTCATAGATCACACTACTACACATAGACTTAAGAACAAACAACGACAACAATGTAAAAAACAGTCGCAATATGCGATAAAAAAATTAAATAAACGAGAAAGAAAAATACGATAAGAATCAACGTTCAGCAGGCATCGAGTTTCGCCCGGTAACAATGCGTACGTTCTTCTATCGACAGAGCATCACTTTCCGTCATTACGAATGCTTACCTTGGTCGATGAAACACCGCTGGCGACCTTTCTGCGTTTGGGTTCTGAAAAATAAGGCCAAATAGTAGAAAATTTTTCAAAGTTGGAGTGAAAATTCAAAAAGGTACGAACCTCCTCTTTCGTAACTTTCGATAATTTTTAGCTGCGAGACTTCGTCTTCGCGAGGAGAGGAGTACTCGGTGGTCCACGAACCGCTACGGTGTGTACTGGATTTTTTCAATGAATCTTCTCTCAGCCTGTATTCGTCCTGTAAATAATAAAATAAAAATGACCGGTTGAGAAATTATAATTTTTCTAAAAAGAAAGAAGTTTTTCAAAAATCGAACGAGTTTCCAAAAATCGGACGATTTTTCCAAAACTGAATAATTTTACTCCAAATTGATTTTTTTCAAAGATTGGACAATTTTTAAAATAGGACGAATTTATCTCAAATTAGATTTTTCAAAAGTAGGGCATTTTTTCAAAAACTGGACAATTTTCCAAGAATAAGACGATTTTTCCAAAACTTGGCCAATTTTATAGGATTTGGACAATTTTACTCCCAATTGAATAATTTTTTTTTTAATTTGCAAATTTTTCAAGTGATGCGATTTTACTTCCAATCGGAAAATTGTCCAAAAATGAGACGATTTTCCCGAAAATTGTTGTTGATAGTGGACGATTTTTCTAAAACTTGGATAATTTTTTAGGAATTGGGCTATCTCTTAAAAATGAAATAGTTTTTCCAAAAATGGGTCGATTTTTTCAAAATTGGATATTTTTTAGAAAAATTGTACAATTTTCCAAGTACGACTTTTCCATGAATTGGAATAGGACGATCATTATAAAAATTGAATCATTTTTTAGAAATTACTTCTTCAAAAAAAAAATAAAAAAAAATTTTTAAATAAAAAATTGTCAAATTCGAAAATTGGTAAATTTTTTAAAAATTAGTCAATATACGCCAAACATTACACGTTTTCCTAAATTGGACAATTCAGAACAATGTTTTCATTTCATAACCTACAAGGTCACATGAGATTTCAAAATCAGGATAAATGTACCTTTCTTTCGTCGTAGATTACTTTATCTTCTTTTATTTTCTTCTCTTTGGATTTCTTGTCGCCGTCTCGTTTCTCGTCCTTCGATGATTTCTCCCTGTCGTAGTAATCCTCTCGAGAAGAACGTTCGTAACTGTAAATTTCACAAAAAAAAAAAATGATAATTGATTCAATCTAAAACCGAACAAATCATTCGAAATTCGTATTTTCACCCTTTTAGGGAATAATTCCAGACTACAGAAAAGTTCTCGTTTTAGGTGCCCATTTCATTACGAATAGAAAAAAAAAACTTACGTGGTTCTCCCTTCATTTCTCATATCTTCTTGAACCAAATCAATAATCTTCAATTTTTCCGAATCCTGACTCGTCAAAGAAACGTACTTCGATTGATCTACAAAAAACAAAACAAAAAAATTAGCCATTTTGTCGATATGATTTTCATAAAGTTGAAAAATATCATCATTTTACCTTTACTTTTTTCTGAATCATCGCGTACGATATCTTTGTTAACAAGAACGCTGATAGGATTACTCATGGAAGAATTAGTCGCGGTAGACGAAGCGGATTGCGTTTCCGCCTTGTTAGCTTGGTTCGAATTGACCTGAGAGGACACGTTACCGTTTAATTTGGCCGCGGCTTTTTGCTGAGCATTTTCAGACGCCTGTCTTACAGCACTCACCACGTGGAAATCTTGTTCTCGCATGAACTGCGAGCTTTTCGTTTTCAACAAGCCATTATAAGAGACGGCCAACGTGGCCAAACCTCTACTTTCGGTTTTCTCGTCTTCGATTATTTTTTCGACTTTTTTCTCGATTATTTGCGCCAGTTTCATTAGCGTAGGAAAATGAGGTAGGATTTTAATCAATATGATTAACGCGTTACGAATCTGTATGTAGTCCTTAGATTCTAAGCAGACGACTAGAGCCTGGAAAATGAAAAGTAAGATTAGTACAGTGATTTTTAAACCGTTTTTAGTAGGTTTTTTTCTCAAAATAAAAATACTAAAAAAATATTAGCTGCTAAATATATTTCATTTTTCATTTTTAGAAACCGGTTTAGTAATTCCCCAATCGGTTTGAGTATTATCTTCGAAGTGATTATATCAAAAAAGGATTTAAAAAATTTCAGAGACCAGTTCAGTGATTCCTAAACAGGTTTAAGTAATTTTGATGGGGCCGAGATCAAAAACAATTTCAGGAACCGGTTCAGTGATTACCAAGCAATTTTAAATTATTTTTCAAGTAACAAAGAAATGAACAGAAATTTTAAACGAAAGTTCATCTACATAGAAAATGAAATATTATTAGTTTTTATGTTTCTGAAACCGGTTCAATGATCCCCAAAACAGGTTAGAATATTATCTTCAAAAAGGTCATATCCAAAGAAGAATCAAAAATTCAAAAACCGGTTCAAAGGTTCCCAAAAAGGTTCAAGTAGTACTTTCAACATGAATTACATCACAAACGAATAAAAACAAGTTTAGAAAGTAGAAACCAGTTCAATGATTTCTAATCAACTTCAAAAAACGAGGAAATGAAAAGAATTTTCAAACAAAAAATCATCTTTGCAAAAAATGAGTCATTATTCATTTTCAGGTTTCTGAAACCGGTTCAATCATTCTGAAACCGGTTTGAGTATTACTTCAAAGTGATCATATCACAAAAAGATCAAAACAAATATAGAAACCGGTTCGGGTATTACCTTTGAACTGACTATATCTCAACAGGATCAACTAATTAAAAACCGGTTAAATGATTCCCAACCATTTTCAAATAATTTCTCGAAAAAACAAAAAAATAGAAAGAAATTTCAAACAAAACTACATCGTATGGACAAAAAATGAACAATTATTTGTTCTCATGTTTCTGAAACCGGTTCAATGGTTTTCAAAAATTTTCTGAAGATAAATATACAAAAGAAAACAAAAACAAAAACAAAGTACAAAATTTTTTCCCATTTTCAAATGCCACAGCTTTCTTTGAAAATAACAGGATTTAAATAAAATGACTAAAATTTCACAATCAACTCACTTTTGTAATTTTATAATGCCACTTATGACACACGTGTCTGTAATTTTCATAACCAACATGATCATTCGCCTCAGAATACTGATTACTGACACGGAATTTCGTGACAAATCCAGGAAACGTGGCACATTCCTGAAAACATTCGCAAAAATAATAGTATCAGATCCACGAGTCCTTTAAAAAACTTCACCGAAGCCTCACTCCGGATCCATACCTCTTCGAAAGAATTCTTATCGGCATGCCATTTCATAACAGTTTCCAAAACCGAGCATAAAAATCCGCCATACCTCCTGGCTTCGTTCTCCGTACATAGGGTAACCGAGTACACAATATCACAGAATAATCGATCGTAGCAAAGCAAGGTGGAAAAATTGGGCGTTTTGAGAGAATGCAAAACGTGTATGAATTTTGCGCAGTACATGGCATCGACCATGGTGAAAATACATCTTGGAAACACGCAGTGTTGCAAGAATTGAGTTATGGTCTCGTTTTTGGCTGTTTTCACGTTACGAGACAAGAACCACGATGATTTTTCCTACGAATCAGAGGAAAAAATGAATATAAATGGTCCAAAAATAGATCACAGCGTTGAAATTTCTTCAGTATGCGAAACTCACTTGTTCTAAACGGTGATTGACTTTTTGTATATGTTCTTGCTGTTTTTTCATTTCTTCGTTCAGTTTCTCGATTAAATTAGTATTGCGTTCTTTTTCTTTTTTAATTTTGATGGACGTCTGGTAAGATAAACGAATGAAAATTAATTAGTCTAACGATTAAGTACTTCAATAGTATTTGATTTTCATTCAAATTACCATTTCGGTGGAGTTTTGTAAATCGGTATTGGTACTAAGTAATTTTTTAATCTCTCTTTGATACGACTGCCTAGGTACTTCGAGATCATACAAGGTTAGAGACCAAAATAAAATTATGAATTTGGGAGACATATCCTCCCATACTTTGCTCGGATACAGAGGTCGTATCGAATCGATAACTGGCGTAACAATTTCGTTTACAGCACCGTAATATTTTTCCAATTTTGTATTATCGTTCCACTTTTTCGAATTTGAATCACTTTTGCGGTGTTCGTCGAATTTTGCCTGGAACATGAAATTTTCAAGTTAGAAACTAAGGAAAAATTTACTTGAAAAGAAAAAAAATGAAAATCTATCAAGTTTATCAACTCACCTGAATAGAGAAATTAATCTTCGGACGTGATAAAAAGAACGCCACATCTGTCCTCAAATGATACTCGGTCAATAAAGACTCGATCGGTGGTAATCTTGTAACGTAATCGTCGATACTGAGCACTCCGTTCAAAAAAGTTCCATACTGAACCAACGTATCTTGACACTGTAGATGCAAAAATGAATAAATAAATAAAATAAAATCTAAAATTCAGAGATAAATTCCAAAAGGAGTTACAAACCTGATCATAGAGACTTCCGGCAAGTTTAACGATGGCTGTTTCTTTATAAACAATACAATCTCTCTGTTGAGCAATCAACAAACACAAACTCACAGCTAAATTATTCTCCATAAGAGCGTCTTTCAAACGAAAACTAGATTTTTTCGTATTTCTGATATGAGTAAAATAACCACCCTGTAAAATGCAAGGAAAAACTTACATTACTTCAATTCTTGTGAATTTTTTACTAATAGAAACGGTGGATTAGATACCTCAGATTTGAGAATTTCTCCGCCGGAGAAAGCACTCAGCTGTTCGCTGGTCATGTCTTCACTGAACTCGATACCAGACATCTTCTGTATGACTTCTTTCAATATCAATAAATCGAAACTGGAAGAAAAATTCATTAAAATCTCGTTTTCAAGACTATCAACTCAATTTCAAGGAAAATCCTACCTTTTGTACACTTTCATCTGATTGCAAACGTATTGCAGAATACCGACCAATTCGATATTGTACTTTTTATAAATAGATCCGCAGAAAACCGACAGATTCACCAACCAAACAGCCGTCATACCGTTATGCTGCTTAGAATTCGCTCGATTAGGTTGCATAAGTACTTCAATTATACAATAAGCCAACACATCGTAAGACAATCCGGTCAAATATTTCAATGATTCGACTACCAACATGATAAGGTTATCGAACATCATGATTTGATTGAGAATCTGTAGACAAAAAACCATTCTCATAAAATGATTGCAAAAAAAAAAGCAAGGGAAGAAATTATGAAAAACGTACATATTCCAAGATGAAACCAGGTAAACAATGAGTAAGCTTTCCAATTTGACGTCCGGCCAATTTCGTTGTTTCTTTCGTGATCTTTTTCATAATTTCTTTGATTTTTTTCAACGCGTCGCAATTGTGCATCAATATTTCCGGATATTTATGGGTGGTTTCGTTTTTCCAACGTGAATATAAAGTGTACCTGAGCAAATTTCAAAATATCAACACACGAGTTGGAAAAAATAAACGAAATGTTTGCCAAATTCCAAGATTACCTATAATTATATGGATAGAGTTTCAAAATATCCCAAATTTCATCGGCCACGCAGCAATTACATTTCAACGCAGATAACGTCGGAAGAATGGTTAAATCTAAAACTGTCAATATTTCAAAATACAACGAATCTTCTGTCGGTGGTGGTCCTTGCTCCGTGACTCCGGCCTAAATAGAAGCACAATTAATTAAAAAACGATCAAAATTATCTGTGCTTCAAAAAACAATATTTACGTACCTGAATCAAAGCCAGTTTTAAAAGCCTAATGATTTTATAGACCAGCTCCGGATCAAAACTAAGATACGAGCCGATAGTATACAACATTGGGAAAATATCTTCCTTTAATTCTAAAAACGTGGTAACTTGTTTAGGAGCCAAAGGATTGGAAATCGTTTTAGGAGTGGTGTTCGTTAGATTATGTTTCGCTTCGTAATATCTGCAATGAAATATTTTTTAAACGGCTATTCAATATTATGAGGTAAAAATGTACTCCACTGCTTACTTTCTGTACAAAGGATCAATAAGTAAATGCATAAGCTGGCATAGATTATAGGCAATTGGGTATTGGCTGACGATAAAAGTTGTTGGTAATTTATTGCATATTTTGTGAAATATCTTCCATTCACCGACACGCAGCAGAGCCTCTAGCAGACCGAATTTTTGGTTATTATCGTTCTGTAAAAATTAACCAGCAATTAGTACATCTCATTTCATTAATCAGATACCCCTATGATAAAATTATCAACCTTATTCATCGTTTCTTCATCGAGAGCAACCGCCTCATCGGCATCTTTTTCCTTGGTTGATACAATAATAGCACTATTTTCTTTAAAACGTTGTCTAGCTTCGTTGATTTTTTTCTCCCATTCTGAATGAATATAATTGTCATCGGGTTGTAACTATAAAATACGATGGATTAGTCACATACAGAGATTAAAGGCATATTTGAGCTGAACAAATGATACCAACCCAGCCATAAACATCTTCTATCAATATAGCCTTGTTTTGTAGTAGGAAGGCGGTAATTATGTACAAAGATTTTGGTGTCATGATACACGAATCGTAATAATATACATATTTGAATCCTAACACATCGCTTAATGTTTTTGACTGGGGCATGTACTCTTTAAGCAAAGGTAAATAGAAATCTGGTTGATCGATGTGACTTTCAAACGAATCCAAAATTACATCTAGGACTCGATTAGGGTCCAGATTAAAGCAACCTGAAATGAAATACTAGAATGACACAGGTTGCAAAACATCACGTACGTGACTGAATAATACCAACCAATTAGCGATTTAATCACATCCATCGTGTATGATAAATTATGAGTATTGCTTCTTTGATTCAGTTCCGTTATCAATTTCGCATATCCTTCGCATTCTTCCCGGAATAAATTATATTTTTTCTGTTTATAACTGGAAAAAAACACGTAATTTGTGAAAATGAGGCTCGCAAAATAATAAAAATTTTCTGAAATATTCAACTCACTATAATTTGGTTTTAATTTTAATGAACTTCGTTGAAAAATTTTTGTTGCTCAATACTTTCATCTCCTGTAATGTATCTATTTCTAGCCTCTCTTTGAGCAAACGATCCGAAACCATCTGCAAATATAAATTAAGTCAAAATCGATGTCGAAATATTCAAACTTCAAAATCAATTACCTTTTCTGTCTGTTTAACTATTGAACTCAAAGTAGCCCGCTCGGCGGATTGTGGATCATTACAAGTTTCAGTATCCATTACATTATATACGTCCAATATTACAGATGGCATATCGGCATGCATTACCTACAAAATAGATTTTATTAATTGATGTACGAAAATACGAAGGATCTTCAATAAGCAAAAACTTACGATAATCTGCTCCAAAACATTGAGAAAATTCTCCCTAGTCATTTTCTTCGCGCCGGTTACCCCATCTTTCACGAATTCGTACAAAAATCTAAGCAAATCTAACAAACGTATACAATCAGTATCGCTGGTCAAAGTAGACTTATACTATAATTGAAAAGTACATACTGTTTTGATGGTCGCTGCTACCCAACAAGCTGTTACGGGATCCTATTTTGGCAATCAGCCTTTTGCATTCGCTAACTCTGAAAGTACAGAATATAATATTCATGAAAAATCGTCGTTAAAGCTCGAACATTAGTTAGTTATTGATATGAAGGTTTTGTTACCTGTCAGCGACGACTGAGGTTTCGATAATTCGTAGATTATCGGTTTGGGCCATGTTTTTAGGGAAGATTAGAACATCGGTGAAAACTTTTTAAATATTAAAACGAAGAGTAAAATTGATATTAAAATTAAAACCTGATTAATATATACATGACATAAAATTACAAGATAATTTTCAAATTACCACTTTAAATTATTATGATGAAACAAAAAATTCTATCAACGAGAAACTCTCCAAAAATAAATTTCATTTTGCGTTTTTGCGAGTTTTTGTGCTGTGGCGGCCGTTGAAGTACCTAGATTACAGACGTTGCCAGGCTAAAAATATCGTATTATTGTTTTTATTTTTTTTCTTGAACAGTTGGCATATAAGCAAACCCTACCCCAGTGGGCTGCAATCACGCGTATTCCTTGTGCAGAATCGTTCATTGCTCATACTATTCGAACAACTATGGTTCATCATCTTTAAAGTAGTTGTAATTCAACTTATGAGACGAAATCTTGAAAAATTTGGATTTTTCAATCATAATCATAAAAAAACTGAAGATTTTATAGGTACAGGAAAAAAAAACATAAAAATGAAAACTGAACTTGTCCTTTTATTTTTTGTTTCATGGGATCATGATTTAATGAAAAAATGATGGTTCATTTACATAGTTACATAGTAATTAAATATTATGACGATGAAACGTCAAAAAAATTATCAAAAGAGCAAGAAAACGGGGAAAATGTCGTGTTTTTTAATGAATGTCTTTAAGTATGTCTTCATAAACTGGAATAAAAAATGAATCATTATTTCATTAAATCATGATCCCATGAAACGAAAAATAAAAGGACAGGTTCATTTCTCTTTTTCGTGTTTCTTTTCTCTATAAAATCTCAGTTTTTTCTGATTATGATTGAAAAATCCAATTTTTTCAAGATTTCGCCTTATAAGTTGAATTACAACTATCATTCACTGTATGTATTCACATTTCGAATTTAAAAAAAAATACAAAAACGAAAAAAAAGTTTCTAAAAAACGAAACGTTTTATAATTTTATCAAAAACAAAACAGGGCCGTTTTTGAAAGTTACAACTCTGATCAAAATTTAAAAATGAAATCATATTGCAGGGTTGTGCCGATTCGAATCATTTTTGATTCGAATCATGATTCGAATCACTTATTTTATGATTCGAAAAATGATTCGAATCATTTGAGAGAAAATGATTCGTGATTCGTGATTCGTTCGAATCATTCCGATGATTCGTGATTCGCGATTCGAATCATTTCATTTTTTTAAAATTTTCTTTGTGTCTCTAAAATTTACAAATTTTTGGGCGTAAATTTTTGGATATTTCACCATCATGGTATCAATACACAAAAAGTGTCAGAAAATTAGAAATTTGCTTTAAAAAAGGATAAATTTCAGTCTCGAAAATTGAAATTTTTTTTTGCAAAAAATCCAGAAACATGACAGTGTGATGGAACGTCGTTTCTTAGCCCAAAAATGGCGTTTTTTGTGTGTTTATATTGTGTAGTAGTAAAATATCCAAAAAAAGAAGTCAAAAAATGTCCAGATATCGGAGAAACTGAACAATTTCAAATGAATTAGATGATTCGAAAAATGATTCGAAAATTACGAATCACGAATCATTTTTTGGAAAATGATTCGAATCATTGATTCGAATCATTTCTCAGGAAAGGATTCGTGATTCGTGATTTATATGAATCATGTTGATGATTCGTGATTCGTGATTCGAATCAAAATGAACGCGATTCGGCACAACCCTGTCATATTGTCATTGTCAAAGTAGGTACTGGTACTGAATGTTACAGATATTTCAATACCATACCATAATTTAAAGTACTATATTTGGCTCTTTGTATTTCTATTTTCCAATATCAAGTTCATAACCATTTTTTTCTATTTTTGTGTATCTTTTTAATATTTTGAATCCATTAAAATGAAAATAAAAATTCATCACATCGTAACATGTCGTTTGAATCAACGTTCGTTCAGTTCGTTCATGTGATGCAGCCTACTGGGGTAGGGTTTGCTTATATGCGAAAAGTTGTGGCATTCTGAATTATTGCGAACTTTTTTTACCTAATGTTGGCTGTTGAGTCAAACATGCGAAGTTGATAAAATTCCTTCAGTCGGAAAATTTCTTCGTGGATGTCTTTTGTAAATAGCACATTTTCTGATCGTTTTTAATTAATTAAAAATGGTAAGTAGTGTTATTTAATTCAATTTATATTATAATCGTTGTAGAATTTCGTCTTTAATTCAATAAATCCAAATTCCCACTGGTTTATTTCCCTAAAAGTTGATAATTCTATCATATCTTGAAGCAACACCTAACCCTGCAGCTCATATCTTGCCTCATATCACTAATTTTCTATTTTATTAATCTTAATCTTTCTTACAGGGTCGTGTACGTACGAAAACCGTCAAAAAAGCCGCTCGCGTCATTATCGAAAAATACTACACCAAATTGACTTTGGATTTCCACACCAACAAAAGGATATGCGAAGAAATAGCTATTATTCCCTCGAAACCATTGAGAAATAAGATCGCTGGGTATGTAATAAATCAAATCACGTATGCAATACTAGTGTATATTGGATTATTACTACGAACATATTGAATTGTTCTTATAGATTCGTTACTCATTTGATGAAGAGATTACGACACAGCCAAGTACGTGGTATTTCCATTAAGCTACAAGAAGAAGAAAGAGAAAGAAGAGATAACTATGTACCAGAAGTATCTGCCTTGGAGCAAGACGTAATCGAGGTCGATGCCGATACCAAGGAGATGTTGAAAATGCTGGTGAGTCCCTTTTTGTATCTTACATCTAAAGTTCAGCTCAATATCACAAATTGATCCAATTCGGTGATTTTCAGGATTTCTCGAATATTTCCGGACTTCAACTGGTACAACCACAAACCCAGCAATTTTCCAGACGTAATTGAAAGTATTCGTTGTTATTGTATGGCTTATTTTTTAAATAAAATTATCTAAAGATCAAATCCATCGTTTGATTTGAACTAAAAAAACAGGTGAATCGACACAGTCAAAATTTTTATTCTGATTTTATACACTTATCAATACAAATTTTCAAATAACAAAACGTATAATATAAAATCATCGGGCTATATCATTATGAGTAGCAGTCACACAACAAAAATAACAAAACGGAAGATATATTGCCAACATTGTGAATAGATACCACAGTCATTTCTTAAGCTTAATGCCCTATAGTCGAAAGTATAATATGAATAATATGAACATTCGGCGTAATTCTTTTTCAAAATTTATCAATGTAATAGGAAGCTTTTTTTTTAAATTTACGAACAATACACAACGTATAAGAAATAAAAACACTTATTTACAATAACAATACTGAACAATAGTTGTTCGTTTAAATAAAGTTTCGTAATCGGTTAATGTAGATTATACAATTAAATTCGTAAAATTTTAGGACGAAGAAGGAGATGCTGGTAGTCCTAATCTGGCAAATGTCATTTCTTTTCGATATCGTACTATTTCCCAATACATATCTTCGGCTGAAATAAGAAAAACAAAACAAAAATTATTCAATTTGCTTCACATTGGTAACTAATTAAAACATCTGAGTCATCTATGCCAACTGTACCAAAAATCGCACGATGAATGATCATTTTTTTAAAATTAGCACACGAGTAAAACACAAATTATCAAATGATGACGAAAAGGTCTCGAGGATTCTCCGACGAAGTAAGAGTTTTTGAAATTCAGAAAAATAACGCTATTCAAATGAAGATAATCAGGGTTAATATCAACTTGAGAGATTTTTTTACATTCTGGAGTAGAATCTATGACGAAAAAATCAGATATGCCACTTCCGGTGGTTTAAAAAAGTGGTGTAAAAAATTGAAATTGAAAAAATATCTGACCATCTCGAATGAAATTTCTGAAAAATTTCATGTCAAATATGTAAAAAAATCCTCCCCATTAGAAATTTTAAAACGAATTGACGACCCCCCTCCCCTCAGAAGATATTTACAAAAAAACCTTTAAAAAATCGCATTTTTCTCAAATTCCTCTCAACATCCTGATGAAATATTTTTTCAGTTTTAATCTTGCATTTTTGTTTCAAAAAAAAATCATATTAAATATAAGTTTTTCGTCAATTCGTTTTTGAATTTTAAAAGGAGAATTTTTTCCAAATTTTTGACAATATGCGGATGAAATATCGTAAAAACGAATTAGTTCGAGTAGAATCACGTAATTTTGACAAACTATCATCACACCAGTTTAATATGTTATTCTAGGTACAAAGATCTATTAGTGAGAATTTTTTCAGAATTTCACTCTGAAATCACCAAAACAGGTGACACCAATTTCATCATTATAGAGCAATTCCCTTTTACAATGTAGTACAAAAATGATAAAAAGTTCGTCTCTGACGTTGATTTCAACTCTCATTTTCCTCAATTAATAGCTGAATTGCCTAAAAGGGCTGATTTTGGACTGCTGACAAATTCGAACTTGAATGCTCCAAAATTGTTATGTATGATGCCCTTGAAATGAATCAGAAGTTGGTTCCCCTAAAAAAATCACTCTAAGGGGCGTAATGGGTTCCTAAAGTTGAAAATTTTCAAAACTTTTGAAACCACTCCGTAAAATCCTTCAATTTTTTGATGTGTAAGTATGTAATAGTTTTTAGAAATCGAATGAATAAAGCTAGGTTCAATTTTTTAATTTTTTATTTATTTTGGCCAAATCGGAGGGTTTTCATTTTTTTTCAAATTTCATTCTCAATCGATTCGCATTAAAAAGTTGTTAACGATTTATAATTGTACATAGGATCTACATCCTACCAAAATTATAGCTTAATTAATTTTTTTTCTGGTTTTGAAAAGTCGATTTTCGTGTTTTTAGGTTTTTAATTATTTTGAGAATCCCTGAAAAGCAAAAAAGTAGTATTTTGCTTAAAATGCATTTTTTTCAATATTTATATTTGTGTTACGAAGTCGAAGTTTTATTCCACGAATGTTGACTCGAGTTGCTTTTCAAAGAATCAATTTTTAGTACCCCTGAAAAAAGTTTATTAAAACGTCATTGAATAATGCTCATATTCTTCATATACAAAATGCATAATTACATTTTCCATACAATTTCCTGATTTCTGTATCCCCCTCCAAAAAAATTGTAGGAGTAGCTTGATTTTTTTTCAGATTGTTTTTCAAATTTACCATTTTTTAAATACAAACATACTCAAAAATTTGTAAATTTGTTCGTAAATGCAATTCTATGCATTTTATGCGGAAAAAATGCATTATCAAAGACATTTTAATTCTTGGTTTAAAAATATGAGCTTTCGAACTGTTTTCAGGGGTGCCCAAAATTAACACTTCGAAAAAAATTCAAACAAAGTTTGTGTAATGAAAGTTCAAACCAAATTTCGACCTCGTAGCACAAATATTTACTTAAAAAAAGTACATTAGGTGCAAACCGTAAATTTTCAGGGGTTCTAAAAATATTAAAGAGCGAAAAAATTGAAAATCTAATTTCTCGATATCGACGAAAAGTTGAATCGAGCAAAAATTTTGCCATAATTAATATCTTATGAACATTATTAATCCATAAAAAATTTTCTGTTGAGAATCGATAAGAAAAGTACAGAAGGAAAGTTACAAAATTTTCGAAAAATTGAATTTTTTCCCAATTTTTCTTAAAAATGGCCAATAACAAAAAATTATCCCTCGCTGCATTCATTCGACTCCTACAAACTACCACATTTCAAAAAATTGAAAGATTTTCTCGCAGTGGTTCCAAAAATTTTCAATTTCGGAAACCCAGTACGCCTCTCAAAAAGGCTTTTTGGAAAAGCCAAAGCTTGCTTTGTATCAAAGGCATAAAATACAGCAATTTCAGAACACCCAAGTTTAATTTGACCAGTAGCTCAAAATCAACCTTTATATACATTCCCATGTCCCAGATGATTTTTAATAATCCACCTTTTCGCTAAATTTTAAATTCAAAGACTCATAAGAATTCCACTAAAAAATCGCCGAGACTTTTGGTCTGCGCCATTCGCCATCCTTTGATTACCACTTGCACGCAAAATTGAAAAAATCGAAGACCCATCGTACAATTTTTCATCGAGCTCACATGGAATAAGCCACGTTCAACTTACCAGAACTTTTGACCAATCCTCGTTGTATGTATCTTAAATAATTCAGAAAATTACACACCGAAATGATCTGTAAAAAGGAGGAATTTTTAATTAAAATATTTCTTCAAGCGGAATGCATCTGGGAGCCACGATGGTTGATTCTTACCCTATTACGACATATTTGAGATATACAGTGCCATTCCTCCGAGTCTGATATCTTCATACGATAATAACATAGCCTTGGCATTTCCATGAGAGCGCATTTTCTGAAATTAAATTAATCGTCGTTTAAATACAGGACAAATGATCGTTAAATTAATACGCTAGGAATTATCTCGTACGTTATTATTTTTTATCATAATTACAACGTTGATAAATGAAACGTTCATTAATACAATGTTGCTCGCCATATTTTCCCATCAAAAACCTCGATTTCGTCTGCCTGGCTAAATTTTCACCAAATTTCGAGACTTTTCTCTCGAAAACTCGCAATCAGCCCATTTGACGATGATTTATGGAGAAATTTTCCACCTGTACGTGGGTAACTAGGCAACCGAATTACAAGTAGGTGTAAAAATGACTGTATCGAATTTCGGGTGGCACTTCGCCACGCGTCGTCTCGTTCAAGAACGCAGGTAAAATTATAACCAGCCTGCTAATGCGTTATTTATCGGCCAGACTCGGAAAATTAGATCACCTCTGGTGCAGACACATTCCCAATAAAATAATCAAGCACGCGATATCCGACCCTATCTGCCACACCAAATTCACAAATGGCTAGGAAAATTCGACGTAGAGCTATCTGAATAATTTTGACACATAAAAACACCAGGTAGTAGGTACTTGAAAACAAATAACGAATTTTGAACAACAGAAAAAAAAACGCGGTCGATGATTTTACGTCAGGATTTAATACACGGACGATTTGCACTGTTCGTGTCGCCTGGCACATGGCATAGAATAATAATTAACTATACATTTGCCGCAATACGTCCGCAAAATTGCAATCCAATTGAGAATTCAGCCAGTCCCTTCGATGTAGGCTACGCAGAGGTACCGACTGTTTGAAGTTCTTTCCGCATTCGTACGTTTCGTAATTGCAATAGAGAGGCGTCAATTTTTTGGTTCTTCAATTGATACGACCTCTGTAGAATAAAATTCAAATAGGGGGCGAATTTTCGCAGTTAAATTTGCCAGAATGGATCATTTGATGACCTTCTACGCCAATGATGATGGAATTGATCAGGCGGAGGAGCAGAATGGAACGAGAAATTTCAACGATGGATATTAAATTATCGAACAAAGCGAATAAAATTTGGTGAAATTGCTGAAAAATAATTGTTTTTTGTGCTACTGAATATCATTTCCAACTAAGTAAATGAAACACGTCAATAAAACAGTCGGATGGCATCGTTAATCAGTTAAATTTAGTACGAAATTTTATTTATTCGCAGCAATCTATTTCTCGGTTTGAAAGCTCGCAATCCCTTTCTCTAAAATTTTAATTCCTTGTAGTTTGCCTGTTTTTCATCAACATTTTTTCGGCTTAACTCGAGAAGGAATCGATTTTGGAAATGATTCATGACTTTTTTCAAAGAATGTAAAATTACTTTTCGATTGATATGATTCCTCTCTGATTTTGGGCAATTTTACATACTCGTACCTATGTACTTGTAACTTGGGTACGAGGTACATAATAATGACAAAAAAATGAAATATGTGAGAAATAGGTATAAAATTGCGCAAAATCAAAAATTAATAAGAATAACATGCATCACTTGACAACTAATTCTACTTTCTTTTAAATAAATTGTTATGAAAAAATCAGGAAAAATGTTTCATGATCGATTTGCTTGTGTAGAAAAAAAAAGTGGATGAAAATCTCAAAATTTTTTAACGTGAGTGTGAGTACATCACAACGAATGATAGGTAAGTATACCTATTACCTAGTCTTCAAAAATATTATCCTCGTGATTTAATTTTTCATCTATCTGCATTTAATCGAGAAATAGTAAAGTGTTGATGAATGAAAATAATGTATTAAAATACAATTTTCAATATACTCCGCCAAAATTTAATTTGTCCAAAATCGAAAAAATTTATTATTGTGGTGAATTGATAGAACTAATAGATTATTTACACTACATTTTCACGGTGCGAATTGAATTATTTATCCCATTGTGATTGAGAGAAAAAAACAAGTATCAAAAAATCGAACATCAATTTTCGATGTGTGTCGAAATATCAAAGTTGACGCAATAAAAATAGATTTTCGATAAGTACATCAATTTTCGATACATTGATTCATCAAAATTCAATTATTGATATTATTTTGACCGAACGATTTATCGAAATTTGATCATCAGTTTTTGATCGATTTATCGAAATTTGATTATCAGTTTTTGATCGATTTATCGAAATTTGATTATCAATTTTTGATCGAGTTATCGAAATTTGATTATCAATTTTTGATTGATTTATCGAAATTTGATTATCGATTTTTTTTCGATCTATCAAAATTTGATTATCAATTTTTTTTATCGATTCATCAAAATTTGATTATCAATTTTTTATCGATTTATCGAAATTTGATTATCAATTTTTTTATTGATTTATCAAAATTTGATTATCGATTTTTTTTCGATCTATCAAAATTTGATTATCATTTTCTATTTGATTATCGATTTTTTTTCGATCTATCAAAATTTGATTATCATTTTCTATTTGATTATCGATTTTGATTGATTTATCGAAATTTGATTATCGATTTTTTATCGATCTATCGAAATTTGATCATCAATTTTGATCGATTTATCGAAATTTGATTATTAATTTTTGATTGATTTATCGAAATTTGATTATCGATTTTTGATCGATTTATCGAAATTTGATTATCAATTTTTGATCGATTTATCGAAATTTGATTATCGATTTTTGATCGATTTATCGAAATTTGATTATCAATTTTTTTATCGATTTATCAAAATTTGATTATCAATTTTTTATCGATTTATCGAAATTTGATTATCGATTTTTGGTCAATTTATCGAAATTTGATTATCAATTTTTGATCGATTTATCGAAATTTGATTATCCATTTTTGATCAATTTATCGAAATTTGATTATCCATTTTTGATCGATTTATCGAAATTTGATTATCAATTTTTGATCGATTTATCAAAATTTGGTTATCAATTTTTGATCGATTTATCAAAATTTGATTACAATCGATTTTTGATCGATCGATTCAACAAAATTCGACACATCGAATATGGATATATCAAAAGACAATGTATCGAATATTGATTTATTCAAGTTCGGTATATTGAATATCGATTTATGGAAGTTTGATTATTGATATATCGAATCGAGTTATCAAAAGTCGATAAGTAGGTAATACATATTATAGAATAGGTATTAGGGTTATGGACCGTTTTCCCGAAGCCAAAATCCCGAACGGACATTTTCCCGAATAAGATTTTTCACGAAAAAAATTTTCACGAATCCTTTTTCCCGAATACCGAAATCCCGAATCCTTTGTTTCCCGAATTAAAAAAATCATTGTACTATTAAAATTAAGTTTATTTTATTTTTGCTAAAGACTGCCGAAATCGTCGATAGTATTTTTGGCCTTCAGTAGTCGAAAACTACCGGTTTTTTTCAAAAACTACCGGTAGTTTTATTTTGTTGCAATAAATTTTAAAAAAATAGTAAAAAAGTTGGTAATTTGTAAAAAAAAGTCAATGAAAATCAAGTGCAATGTAGTACAAATAAAAGAAAACACATTCAAAAAATCAGTTTTCTTCAAGGTGTCATCAATTTTGACCAACTTTTTGAAAAAAAGTTTGATTTACAAAATTTTATGCCATTTTTGAGTGGTTTTACCTCCTGAAAAACTATACTACCGAAAACCTCTGGAGGATGAAAAAAAACTACTGTTCCACCACTATGCAATAGGCATTCCATAGAAATAATGAAAAAAGTGATTCGTGAAATTCTATATTCGGAATTTTTACATTCGGGAAAAAGGTAATTCGAGAATTGTATTCGGGATTTCGGTATTCGGGAAAACGGATTCGTGAAATTTTTTTTCGTGAAAAATCTTATTCGGGAAAATGTCCGTTCGGGATTTCGGCTTCGGGAAAATGACCGTGAACCGGTATTAGTTAGTCAATTATTTGATACTTCAATTATCAAATTTTTAAAATTTAGATTTACCATCTACTGTTAGAAATATAGGATTTCGATGTTTTAACCATCGATTTGACATATCGTGTTCTTCTCGATCAAAAACCTTTGTTGATTCTGTCCAATAACGTTTTTCTTTTCGAACTATTCTTGACCCTTTTCCCGTCAAAAAGTTTTCAAAATATTAAAAATCTATAGAAAATATTCGTAAAACATTAACCTAAATATTTTTGAAAATTTTGTAAAATAATGATTTAATGATTCAAAATAGTCGCCGTCCATTTCACAAAATGTGTATTTCAAAAAATTACAGTTTTTAAATACTTGGGTAAGCATAAAATTATTGTTTCAAAAATGGCAGGAAATACTTCGAGAATGTTTTTTTTGTGGGGGGGGGGCGCAAGAAGACGAAGGGGGCAGTTCACCTACCTAATGGCCGAATTGCAAGTTGGGGGAATACATTTAATTTGAGTTGGAAAATTTCCAAAAATTATGAAATAATAACATTTTATTTAGTCATAGAAAATTATAGATGAGATTGAAGAATTCTGGTGAAAAAATTTTAAAAAGCCTGTTAGGATTTTTTGCTCCCTCTTTTCCCAACCCCCACAGCCCACACAACCAACTCTGCTTCTTTCTGAAATTCAATATTCTAGTTCATTCTATCACCAATTTGCAGAAATTGAAGCAGCAGCCAGATACTGATGAAGGAGAAAGATAAAGAAAATTTGAAATAATCAACAATCATACACAAAAATTTTTTACAAAATGAAATCTTATTTCTCATTTTCACACCCTTTCCCAATTGTCTGCCTTCAAAGCAGTGTTGCAAGAGTGGAGTGGGAGTACGGAGTGCAAAGGAGTGCTAATTTTTGAAGGAGTGTTGGCAGGAGTGAGAGTGAACTCCACAGAAACACATGGGAGTACTCTTATAATGGAGTGTTCTGTAAAGGAGTGAGAGTGGGAGTGGGAGTGCCAAAAATTACAATGCTCCGCACTCTCTCCTTTTTTTATATATTTTTCACATTTTGAGGGGTAATTAATCAAAAATATGAGACCAAGTGCTCGATTAATTCTGGCTCCTCTCAGTTTTTACATTTTCTTTTCGTTTTTTAGACAACAAGGAAATTGTCATCTCTTTTTTCATCGATTATTGAAAAAGAATCCTGATTTTTGTTGGTATTGTTTCATTTTGATTCGATTTTGAAGAAAATTAAGGAGTGAAAATGGGAGTGGGAGTAGGAGTGGGAGTGATCAGAGCAAAGGAGTGGAGTGGAGTAGGAGTGGATGCACCATGAAACGTGAGGAGTGGAGTGGGAGTGGAGTGGAAATGTAAAAAATGAGGAGTGAAAAGCACTCCTAAGGAGTGTTTTGACAGCCACTCTTGCAACACTGCTTCAAAGACTTAAATTGACGAAACAGAATCGAGTACTCATCTATTTTTTCGAAATTAAAAACCAGTCGAACAATATTTTATTTTCCACTCGAATTAACCGCCGAACAAAAACTTACTTTGGAAAATGGCATTTAGATTTATCCACAGCTTCGATAAATATATTCTCCAGATCGATGGCTTTCTTCACTTCAGTGGCCAATGAACTATTATTGAAATCCAAACTTTGGTCTATATCTTCTCTATAGATTCTCGTTATAAAGGCGTTATCTTTCTCCAACGTCGGACTCTCTTTCCACATGAGAAACTCTCTATGGACATTCGGATCCATCTGCGAAACAGAGAATAGAAAATTGCACATTACAAATGGAAATTTCAATCGAGGACGAGAGAATATGAGCACTGTTCAAGGTCGCAGGTATTTTTTTCTCAGCGTTGACCCAGTTAATTATAACAGATCGATTTCGTAGACTTTGGGGTTAAATTAAAGTGCATGGTGAGTACCTAATTTCGCCTCAAATGTAAAAATACACGAATGAGAAAATGCAAAAATATTATGCGAGAGCTCGAGATCAACATTTTGATCATGGTTTGGCATAAATTCCTCGTATGTTTTAAATATCGAGATGCACACGTTTGAATAAAATTTCTACTAATTAGTATACTAAAACGCAGCTCAATACTATGGTATAGAAAAGAAAGATATTCAAGGTTAAATCGTCATCGAGATCTACCATGGGGATATTAATTCGACTAGGTACTTGATATTACGAAACTAATTATTAAAATGGAGAGAGTGCAGGTGGATACACAATGCAAATCTTCTCTTAAGGCACTACGACAACAATACGCGATCTGATGCTCTATCATATTCCAATACAATACTACAAAACACATTCCAACTCGTCTTCGCAGGTACCATTACAGGAGGCGAACTTGAGCACGGTATTATTTACGGGATATAAAGAGTTTATTACGTTCGTATACGTTTATATAGAAATAAATTGGACAGGTACACGTTTCATATTTCTTCAACGTACTTCAACCGTATCTCCTAGAGTCAGCGTGTCAATTCGACGGAAACCCATTATACAAAGCGATGTTTTGGGTAAAAGCTACGTGTCGAAATATGACGTTTTGATCACGCAATCTCGAACCGTAAGAGTAAATCTTTTTACCTCTTAAATAGGCTAGGAGCTTGGACATATCACTGGAGTAGGTAGATAGTTAAATAGATTGAAATTTGCATACAAAGTAAACAGGGTAAGGTATCCGAATATCGACCATATTTTCAAAAACCGTCACCAAATTTGAACCATTTGGGTTAAAAACTTGCAAAATGGCTTAAAAAGTGCCTTGGAAGTTTCTAGTTTAAGTACCCAAACGGGTGGGGCCAAAAAATGTTTTTTTAATATTTTTTAATGAATTTTCTAGTAAAAGAACTCAAAATTTGACAGGAGAGTCATTCCACGTCAGTTCGTTCACGAAGTGGAAAATGGGGTCGGTGATTTTTCTGATTTTTTTCATGTGGGTAGAGCTCGATGAGAGATGACGAATGGCGCAAACCGGAGCTCCCGAAGTCTTTTTGGAGGGCAGCCATGGGCACTCAAAGTTTTGAGGTAAAATTGGATATGGTAAATTTCGAACGTGGATAACTCGAAAACTATGATGGGTAGAAAGTTGAAACTTTTTCTAATGTGTAGGCCTTTGAATAGCTTTTTGGCGATTTTTTTGAAATCAGTGTTGCCACTTTTTTTAATACCAAAAATTAGCTAGAAAAGTTAAAAAGTGGTATTTTTGTATGAACGACACCTTGAAAAATTCCCCAAAATATATATATATAGTACAACTTATCATACTGAACAATATATTAAAAAACTAAGATGGCGTTATTTTTTAAACTCGTTTAAAAAAATGTCAAAGTTTATGAGAAAACGTAATTTTTTACTCTAAGAGCTGAAAATTTCCCAAACTGATTAAATTACATCGGTTTCACCAAATTTTCATCGTACATTAAGAATTAGTCTACAAAACCATTTTTATACGACAGAATTCGAATTTTAAACACATTTTAAGAACATGAAAATTGGTTAACGAATCAAGTTTCTAATTTTGAATGTTATTTTTGGTTTTTAATAATATCTGCCCATACTTATACACTAATTTTTTGTACGACTCCTATTGAAGGGAGAAGTGACAAAAAGCCTACCTTTTGGGTACATGGCATTCAAGATCAACTTGATGAAAATAGTTTTGTGGACTAATTTTTAATATACGATGAAAATGTAGTGAAAACAATGTAATTTAACCACTTTAGGGAATTTTCAGCACTTGGGGTAAAAAATTATGTTTCCTCATAAACTTTGACATTTTTTAAAACAAGTTTAAAAAATAACACCATCTCAGTTTTTTAATATATTGTTCAGCATGATAAGTTGTACCATATATATTTTTTGGGGAATTTTTCAAGGTGTCCTTCATACAAAAATACCACTTTTTAACTTTTCTAGCTAATTTTTGGTATTAAAAAAAAGTGGCAACACTGATTTCAAAAAAAATCGCCAAAAAGCTATTCAAAGGCCCTACACATTGGAAAAAGTTTCAACTTTCTACCCATCATAGTTTTCGAGTTATCCACGTTCGAAATTTACCATATCCAATTTTACCTCAAAACTTTGAGTGCCCATGGCTGCCCTCCAAAAAGACTTCGGGAGCTCCGGTTTGCGCCATTCTTCATCTCTCATCGAGCTCTACCCACGTGAAAAAAATCAGAAAAATCGCCGATCCCATTTTCCACTTTGTGAACGAACTGACGTGGAATGACTCAGGGTGTCTAACAGGTCAAGCTGTCCTGATAAGTCAAGCTTTTTTCAAAAAGGTCATGCCGGTCCTGAAAAGTCACGCTTTTTGATCAATTTACCCTGATTTACTCAAAAGGTCACGCTTTTTTCAAAAATATAGCTATTAAAAATTACGTTTTTTTTAAATTTAAATTTAAATTTTCTATAAATAGCTAGGTACAAGCACACAAATGTTTGGATTTTTCAATTTTTTTTTTTTTTTTGGGGGGGGTTCGGAGTACAGACATAACTTGGGGAGGGGGTTGCTCGGAAAAGTCATCCAAAAAGTCATCCCAAAAGGTCAAGCTAAGTCAAGCTTTTTGCTTAACAAATTTTGTTAAGACACTCTGTTTGAATAAAAGCATCTTTTTTTGATATCTCGCTCAAAAATTCAAAAAACATGAATTTCGATACCCCGCTAGATAGATTGAATACTTCCCAATTTGAGCCGCCACCCCCCCCCCCATCCATGGATCTTTTATTTTATTTTATTAGAAGCATAAACAAGCACTAAAAAAGCACAAACGAATGACTCTTGAACCTGCATTTGACCCCTAGGGAGGTGTGGGGGGGGGGGGTACAGGCGAAATTCAAATTTTCAACTTTCTTTTTCACAGACGAAACGAATGAAACCAAGATTACAATTCTCAAGTTAAAACTTTTAAAGATATTCACAAAAAACGAAAATCAGAAAAATCATGAGATTTGCTACCTATTAGATAAATCTACTGGTGGTCGATAGGCAACCCATAAAAAAATTTGTAAAATTTGTTTTTGTTTCAAACTTTTTTTCATTTTAGGTTGAAACTAATTATTGGCCTTAAATTAGAAAATATTCATTTTTGAAATCAAAATAATCACTTTTCTGCAAAGCACAGTTGAAAGTATAGAAATTTTTTATTTTGACTTCTTCAAAATCATTTTTGGACGATAACTTCGTAAGTTTTAATACCTGGTTCATGATTTCGGTCTCATTAGATTTTTCTGCGAAAAAAATATGAATTTTTTGCTGGTAGATCGGCGATCGCTATTACCAGGGTAAAATTTAAATTCGCTTCTTGAAACAGTTTCATTTATCAATGAATTTAATGAGTTATTAAATGCGTTCCAATTTGCCAAAAAATGATCTCCGTATGATAACTGTACTGTATTTTTCTAAATAGTTGATCAAGAATTGTTATCAAATCGCGATAATCCCCATTGAATAAATCTAATTAAACGTACGAACTTTATCGACTTATTGCTTATTATACCTAAGTATTGACGTGTTTTGATTACGTTATCAACTAGAATTTATTTCATATTACATGTGCAATGCAAAATCGACAGTGAAAATAAAATTCGAGTAGTTATGTGGGTCGTAAAAACTGCAACGTAATTTTTTTCAGTAAACGGAGAGGTGTGAGGGGAAAACTTTCGAAAATAAGTCAAAGATTTCGTTTTTAATACGAATTGATAATTTTATTGGTACCTACCTATTTTTACTCTCCTACTTTTTGATATTTTTACAAAATCTTGTAATCTGATAATTTGTAAACACCTGCTTACAATTTTTTAAAACAAAGTACAAATTTTGTCCAAAAATTTATTAAAATTCCAAATACAACTACTTCTTAAGTACAAAAAAAATTGTGATATAAACGAGTCTACCAAGATTTCACAATAAAAAAACAGGATATTTTTCAAACATTTCTCAATTTTTTGAAGTAGGGGGAGGAGGTAAAAATTTTCTTTTCACAAAATTTCTTTACCAGGAAAAGAATGAATTGGAAATTTCAAAGTTTGATTTTAAAAAAAATAGAAAAAAGCACAACATTTTTAGAATTTTGACAAAAAAAACAGGAAGAAATCAGAACATTGGAACGTACCAATAACCTCACTTGAATAATTCGCAAAACAATTCGAAGAATCTAAGCAATGTTTCTACTGAATCAAAAAAATGAAAATTCTAGTTATTTTATGGATTTTTCTCGCCATTTTTATACCATTTTTCATGCTCCTAATTTGCTCAAAGTAATCCTTTCTTCTTATCCTTTGATTGAAAAATTCAAGGAAGATAAAAATGTTGAAAATTTTGGCTTTTCGCAGTAAAATTATCAAAAATTTTGCTATTTTTTGATTTTTTTTGCCACTAGGGCGAAATCCTCTCATTTTTCGTTTTTCTTGTTTCAAATTTTCAGAAAATTTTTTGTGCTTTCAAATTTTTCTAAAATTCAATAAGTTGTTCATTAGGGTGGAGTGAAAAAAAAAACATATCCCTATTGGCAAGGGAACCGCTCAAAAACCTGCCATATGCCATAAAAAATGCTCTAAAACCTGCCGAGATGGGCATGTTTTTTGGAAAAGTCTCATTTTACTGCTGAGCAGTTTTTAAAAATACGCGTACGCTATTAAACCTGCCTTAAAAGTTGCACATGCCTAAAAAAACGCCCAAAATCCGGACTTCGCCCAAAAAAATGGAAAGCGTTTTTCAAGGCATGAAGTGATGCCGATTACTGTAATTACCGTTACGTGCTAACATAACTGCCATAAATAATGCTATCAATTACGCGCAAATAAACGCCCATGGGCATTTTTCTTGGAAATAGTCTCATTTTGCTGCTGAGCAGGTTTTTGAGCGGTTCCCTTGCCAATAGGGATCTTGGATTTTGACCCAATTTGGTGGGGTGATTTACTTTGAGTGGGAGACCTTCCAAAAAAATTTGAGCCCCTTAGGAGCAAGGGGAGGGGAGCAGGAGGGGCTCAAAGTGCACCTCCTTTTGAAAAAATACTATCTTTTGTGCTTTTTAGTCAATCAAAATTGTGTAAGAAGCCTTCTTAGCACTTAAAAGATGCAATTTGAGTTTCTACATCTCCCTAAACCATCGCCATCCTTCTCCGATCAAAACTCAGACTGCTACCAGGGGGTTGAAAAGTTACAGATTGCAATATTCCAATAATATGAAATTTTCACTAAGCTGGAAAGATTATTTTTTCATCGAGTAATTGAACAAAATTTTTTTTCTCAACCACTAAAAGTAAATTTTAAAAAAATTAAAAATTTTATACACCAGTGCAGCCAACAACAAATATAAAATTCCAAAATACGGATTTTATATCGCAAGTGTTCGTACTTCTATTGAATTTTTTTGAAAAATATCATCATAAAGAATTACAATTGACCAAAAAATATATCAAAAATTGAAAAATTACGAAATTAAACATTTTTTATTCAAATTTTTTCAACCGGAAGGAGTATTTTGAACGGAAAACGCTGTTATACAAACATTTTAGTCCTCTCACAAGAAAAATGAGAATGCTTTAATGGGATGCAAATTCTTTTAAAAAAACAAAAATTACTAAGAACATTTTCTAAACTTTCATACTTATTAACTAAGTTTAGCTTGTACGTGCGTATAATAATAATAATTCATAAATTTTACAAAATTACTCAATACCTGCATATAGATTTTTTTGGAAAAAATACCACAATAAGAAAGTACAATAAAAACTTTCTAAAATTCCAAAAATTCCAATACCCAAGCATTTTTTCAAATTTGAGGTTCTTAAAAAAACAAATGCTTTTGAAAAAATGAGAAAGGGAAATAAGTGATTGTTGGAGGGTGGGGGGGGGGGGGATTTGCAATCGATCGCAGTTCTGAACGGTTTTGAAAATCGTAAAATTTTAAGATTTACAAAAGAAATGAACGAATAATAAGTAATGAAATAAAAACGAATGATACTTTTATCATTCATAAAAAATCATAAACATTGGTTTGAAATTCTATCCTGAAAATTGAAAATATTGTCAAAGTAGTAAATTTTATTGAATAATTGAATACCTATCAGTGAGTTAAGAAAAAATTTAATTCGATCGAGTCGGAAAATTTTCGAAAATGATATCTTAAAAAAACTTACGATCGAACGATTAAATTAGAATAATTAGGTAGGTATATATTTCAAGTCAAACAATTGGGAAAAGTCGATTTCAGTTGAAAAATTCGGATTTTTCGCCTCCTCAGCAATGAATTAAAAAAATTACAAATATGAAGCAAATAAGTTGAAATATGATGAAATGGCGATTAAATTTGACTTTCTTGAAAAATTTTGATACGTCATCACTGTCATCAGACTTTTTAAAGCTAAAAGCAGGAATTTTGCGAACCCCACAAATATTCTTCAAGTACGTATTTTAGAAACATATTCCTTCATCGATTTTCTATTTTTCTAAAATGAAAGACGAAAATCAAGAACAGGAGGGAGTTGGCCTTAAAATGGTATACAACTAAACGAATTCACTACATTCTTGGTAATTGATTGGTCCCAAGCAGTCTGAAACAGACGAATTTCGAATTTTTTTACAATCCAAAAAAATAATTTTTCACCGAACACGCGAAACTTTGCGTAGGCTTTCTATCAAACCCATTTTACATACCCTCATTTCTTCTACAATTTTCACCTTATTCGAGTGGCAAAAATTCGGAGAAAAAACTCCAACGTATTTTTTTACCTCGTTATTCGTCATTCGTCGTATAACATGATTCATTTCCAAACGAGTCGAGTATTTTTTTTTCTGTCATAAGGTTTTTCTTGTTTCAAGGTAACTCAACCGCCACCCCTGGCCCAGCCAACAAAACGGTATTAATTTTAAGCAGTCTTTAAAGGGGGTAGGCAAACTTAGTTCGCGTGGGTTTCTCTAGCTCGTTCACGAAAGACGGATTTGTTATTTGCCAATTTCGTCTTCGTCTTATTCTCCATTCTTTTTTCCATCTGCGATACACGTAGCATTTTCCTCATTCGAATAAGCGTTTCTGATTTTTCATTTTATATGATTTTTTTTTGCTCTCTTTCAACGTGAAAATCTCATTGTATTTTTCACTATTCTATACCCGAGCTCTGGTCCCATTAAATATTATTTCAACTGCGGACAAGGTTTTTCGTTTTTTATTACGAAATTTTTCATTTTTTATCCCGATGCTTTTCATACCCCAAGGTTTATTATTATACTTTATCATCGACGGTATATCCTTATTTAATCTTGTAAATAGAGAATAATGTTTATTTTGGGATTGAAAAAAATACATTTGGGCGATTCTGCGATGATACGAAACTTCAGAGAGATATCGTTTCTCGGGGGAGTTTCCTTTTGATAAAATTAATCAACGGATGACGAAAAAAAGGCTGCGTAAATCAATATACGAAAATGGAAATTTTCGAGTTTAACCCTTTTCAGCCTTGATGAAAATTCAATCGGGTTTCTCGCCGAATTCGGATAGCTATGTTTTCCACATTGAATCATTCTGCTCGAGAGTTTCGGAAAATACATTTTCTGGGTAATTTTATTTACTTATCGCAATTGGCAATAGAATACGAGACGACTTGCTTGAAAAAATGACGATAATTTATTTATACAATGAGAATAACTGATCCGACGCATAAATACGATAAGTACAATTACAACTTGGATATTTATAATTTAATTTATCAACAAATTAACACAAGTGTAAGTGACTGATAGATATGCTTATGTCGTATGAACAGAACAGACAGACAACAATATTCAATGTCTCTCAATATGGCAATTTGCCCGCTTTATTATTTTGCTTGTAAACAAACAGCCTAACATTAGTGATATTGAATAACACGTGCACAGTAGTGAAATCTTTGTCACTATTTCGAAGAACAGGTAATATCATAGCTGGCTCATCGTGCAAATAGTTTTTTTTTACGATTGAGGGGGAAAAAGAAAAATACGCACAAAGGAAAACTAATTTTCTTTTCAAGGTGTATATAACACGTTTTTATGGTATTTTATGACCATGAGACCATAAATAAAGCACGTGGTTCGAAGTACCGTACAAATGCACGATGAATTCATCAATTGAACGCATCATTCAAAAGTTGAACTTCTATGACCCTAGTTGAGCGACAAAAAGTGGTGTAAAATTCAGGTGATCAGTGATAAGCTTCAATAACACGTTTTTTAAATTGAAAACTGATAAAGTGTGTTGAATCAATGATATGAGATATTGAATATTGGTCAGTTACGTTGATATAATCTTATATTCGTCTTACCTATTTACAACTTCGAAGTAGTTCGAAGAAAAATAATTATAAAAATACGGTTAGGTTTATTTTTACTCCAACAAAATTTTTAGAAAAATGATTAAAAAAATAATATTCAGATTTCAGGGCATTAATAGATGGTTTCAACTTTCAAGGGTGAAATCTGCATATATAAATGAAAAAAAAAAAACATTTTTTTTAAGAGAAAGATTCGAAAAGTAGAAATTACAAAACCATCATAACGTATACTCTCTTACTTATAAATCAGTGAAATTTATCAAAAATCACTGAAAAACCGCCAGAATTGCAATAAAGTAATAAGTCAGTAAAAAAAATTTCACTAAAGCAAACAGTGAAAAAATTTTTAGGAAAATCAGTGAAAATTCACTGAAAAGTCAGTAAAATCTCTGGGAATCTTTGAAAAATCAGCAAAAATCAAAGAATTTCGCTGATTTTTTCTGTGCTGCAGTTCTGACTTTTCACTGATTCAAAATGAGAGAATACATTGAATCTTATTTTTTGGCAAAAAGTTGTAATTTTTTGATTTTAACTAATCTATAAAAATTTTTTTCTAAAAACTAATTGTGTCTGATAATTTCTGTAAAAATCGACAAAAATACATAATTTTACCTATGTAAACTTGAAGCACAAAAAAAATGGGAAAATCCGCAGACAATCAGATTGTATTTAGAATGATTTCGCTGATATGCATTCAAGAAATAGGTTCGTTTTTTTCATAAAAAAATTGAAAAATTTATCAGGGTATAAATCCATTCAAAAAAAAGCATCTAGAAATACGAGACCCCACAATATTCAGTTTTTCAAAGTCAATTTTTTGGTGTTTTTTTTTTCAAAATTACGCAATTTCAACAGAACGTGTTTTTTACTAACCTACCAATTTTTTGCTTAAATATACATCTACTGACTCGCCATAAGATAAACGTTATTAAAAATGATGGTAATTTATATTTTTATTGTCTCTCAAAACAGAATATTTCAATTAAAAAAACAGATTAGCTGGGGGGGAGGGAGGGGATAGAGTTGAAATTTTTGAAAAATGATTGATGATACATATATGTAGGTAAGGTTACTTCACTTATGTAGGTATTAGGTAATTCATTCTTCCTAAAAATAAGCATAATTTATTGTAATAAGTTTAAATTTTGGGAGTAAAATAAAAAAATTAAGGTTTTAAATCGTGGATAAATTTTTATCACTGAGAATTTATAATTTTATAATCTTCTAATTTTTTCGTCAAAGTGAGTCATTTTTAAAATTTAAAAATGAGATTTTAGATTTTGAAGGATAAAAAACACCATGAATTTAATTGTTTGACAATTTCTTCGACTTGAAAAAAATTCAATAAAACGAAAAAAAAACATGATTAAATTTTTAAACAGATACCTCCCTCGGCTCCCTCTCCCCTTCCAAAAAATAGATCATCGATTTTTTTTATGGAAATGTACGATTTTGAAGTACGATAAAAAAGAAAGATTTGCATTGATTACGATTTTATAAATTTGAAAAAAAAAAATCATTGGGTACTTTAAATAGACACTCCCTCTCCTCCGAAATGATTTTTCATTGAAATTTTAGATTTTAAAAGGTAATAAAACATTAATTTTTATAAATCAATAATTAATTAATTATTATTTGAAAAAAATACGAAAATGAAAAAAGTTGAAAAATTTAATCCCCCCTCCCCTCAATGGTTTAATAATTTTTCATTTAAACGAACTTTTTTTGAGAAAACAAGAAATGAACAATTATCATCAATTTTAGTGATATTTTTACACTGAGAAAAATGGAGAATGAAAAATGAATAGAAGGTGTTGCAAAAAATTATAAATTTTATTCAAAAAAAATAAATTTTATCCAAAAAAAAAAAATTTTATCCAAAAATAATAAAATTTTATCAAAAAAAAAAAAAAGTTTATCCAAAAATAATAATAACGGGGCACCATTCGCAAAATTAGCAATTTTTATCAAAAAAAAATAATAAAATTTATCACGAAATTTGGTAAAGTTTATTGCATAGAAAATAAAGTTTGTCAATTTTGCGATAAATATTATTATTTTGCGATAAATATTATTATTTTTTGAATAAATTTTACTAGTTTTGTGAATGGTGCCTTTTTATTATTACGTTTAATAAAATTTATTTTTTATTTTTTTGAGTGTACAATTCTAAGAAAACGAAATGATGTGAGAGAATAAAAATGAAGATTTTCATTGATTCAAGAATGTAGGTACGTATTACTTGAAAATGAAAGAAATACATAATTTCTTCAAAATTTTAACCCTCCTCCCCTTTCCATTCAATCATATTTTATTGAATTTCGAAGGAAAAGAAATGAACGATAATCATTGATTCATGAGTTCGTGTCTTTTTTCCAATTTTCAGAAAACGAAAGAAATATTTCTTCAACTTTTAAAATGGGTCTTCAGCACAAAATTACGAATTATGATTTTTATATAGACAACAGAAAAAAAAACTCGTCACTGTTTCATGATTTCACAACTTTTTGTAAAAATTCTACAGAAATATTTTCCGGATAATTTTGGTTAAATTTTCAAAATTCACTTTCTTTCTAGCATTTTTTCAATTGAAGTGTCGTTTTCCAAAACGCATTATCGACCATTTTTTCGAAAATCGTTTTTTTGAGCCAAATTGTTCAGGAGAACATACTACACAACATGTAGCACTTACCTACCTGAATACCTACTTGAACTTTGTGTTATCCAGCATAAAGCGAAACCCTAAATTCAACATCTGTTTTCCAAAACGCATTATCGACACGGCGCAGCTTTATATCTTCGAAAAATGTCATATGACGTGTCGTTTATGAGGTTTTTGAGGGTGCTAAGTTCAAATATTTGCTTATTTTTTGAAATTGACCCTTCGATGCCCTTCTAGCTCCCCAATTTTGGGGAAAAGGGGACTGAAAAATGAAAATTGCGTGTGGCATATTGATTTTCACTGATTTTCATTTCTCAGCCCCCGTTCCCAAAATTGGGGAGCTAGAAGGGCATCGAAGGGTCAAATTCAAAAAATAAGTAAATACTCGAACTCAGCGCCCTCAAAAACCTCATGAACGACAGGTCACACGTTATTTTTCATTTTTTTGAATTTTGACCTCATCAAGGGGGCCAATAAGAGGATTTAGAGGGGTTGATTGAAAAAACCGATTACATATTCGAACTCAGCGCCTTCGAATCAGTAGAAATCGATACGTTTCATCATTTTTTTTTCAATTGTGGGCAAAATTGTGGACCCCTGTATCCCCCCCCCAGGGGTGAAGGGATCCCATCAAAGATTGTGATTTTAATAATAAATGATTAGTTACGAAGTTATAAAATCTTATTTTCTGTTTTTTTTGGGTAATGATGCATTTTCATCTCAATAATGAGTTTTCCAAAACGCATTAAGTCCGAATTTGTTTTCCAAAACGCATCAGAATCCCAATCTGTTTTCCAAAACGCATTAGTGCTGTTTTTTCTCAGTCCATTGTGGATAGGTAACAATGTTTGAAACTTCGCAATGTCACCTGGTGTATCGAGGGTCGTCCCAACTACTATGTTAAAAAGGTTTCAAACCGAATACGCATGATTTGTTGAATGGAAAAGTTTTTTTCGTTTATCTCGAAAACACTTTTTTCTCGTTAATGCGTTTTGGAAAACGACTCTTCAATTGGTAATGGAAAAATCGATGAAAAAACGTGAATTTTGGACTTCGAACAAAATGGTCGCTCAAATATTCTGAATAAAGGGGTTATTAGACCTGCTTAAAGCGAATTTAGCATTGGTTTTTCCATTTGGTCATTTTGTTTATTCAATTTTGACAAAAATCGAAAAAAACAGGGTTTGTGCATTTTTGAGAACTCCACTGTCAAAAAATCTGGAAAAATCAACGGTCCAGAATACGTCTAGAAACATGTGTGAATATTTTTGAATTTATACAACCATATTTGCAATTTTCATGGGTCTTAAAGCTTTAAAATCTCGTTTCAAAGTCATTCTTGGAGTAAGGAAAGCCTGAAAAAATTCCTGGGAGTTCATATTGACTATCCCCAATACTCACAAAATTTCGTTCGGATTGAGTGAAAAACACCGCAGATAACGCAAAAGTGTAAAAATCATATTTTTCAAAGTTACGCCTACCTGGAGGGGGGGAGACCATTTTGGGGTTGAAAATGATCTTTTATTGTTGTAGACAATTTTTGCAGAAAAAATCGAAAAAGGCGTCGTAGGCCGATTCATCTTATACCTTGCATGAGCCTTTGAACTTATTTTAAGGAGGGATTTTTTCAAAATAAAAACTGATTCAGAATCCAGATTTCATTATGAAACCTGAAGTTGGCCCAAGTAAATAGTTCAAAGCAAATACTTCTCTCTAAACCTGAATCAGTCAAATACGGAGAAATTTGGCCTTTTTGAATCAAGGAAAAAAAAATGTATGAAATCAGTGAAAAATGAAGGGATTTTTTTCAAAATAAAAACTGATTCAGAATCCATATTTCATAATGAAAGCTGAAGTTGGCTCACGTAAATAGTTCAAAGTACTCCTTTCTAAATCTGAATCGATCAAATTTGATAAAATTTGGCCCTTTTGAAACAATGAAAAAAAATTTCATAAAATCAGTGAAAAATCACTGATTCTCAGTGAAATTCATTTCACCAATTCAAAATAGCAGAATTTTACCAGATCTGACGATCTGACTGATTCAGACATAGAATCACATTGTAAACGTTTTCAACTATCCAACCATAGAATAAAATTCAACAAATTAAATCGCAAATTGGCATTGAGAAAATTATAAACAGGGAGACCTCTGAAAAAAAAACACATCTCGATCAAAAATTGAACCAGGATAAATTGAGAAAATCCTATAAATTTTCCAATCCTCATTTGGTAAAAAAAAAATTCAAACAGAATGACTTCAGAACCCTCTTAATCCATTCCAATCACTCCGAAGGCCCTTTATCTCTAAAAATTTGGGAAACCCCTTCGACAAATTTTTCTCACACCTCGATCAACCCGTTCCTGGTACAAATCGAGCCAAGAATTATATTGTATTGCGCCATCGTACAAACCACAACCGCTTAATCGATAAACATTATGTAGAAAGTACCCACGAACCGCTATTTCATGCATCTAATCTGACCACGAGAGGGCAAGCCAGAGCAGGAGGGAACTCAACGCGCATATAAATTCCATCGTTCTGCTAGAAACGCACTGGAGCATGAGTACAAATGTGCCAGAGAGAGAGAAACGAAAGAGAACACCTAACAGTACATGAAAAATTTAAACATTACGCATTTCCACCTTCACATGATAAATAGTATCCCCTCTCTGATAAACCTCGAACATTGACTCAGCCCATACGGTGCAAGGTTTCAAATTATATGTATTGACTACATGCTGAGTTTGCTTTCGCCGAACGTGATAGAAAATGGAACCAGTTTAAATGAATAGACTTACCTCGTAACCATCCTTAACTTCGAGAGGATCGCTCTGCAGCGTGTGATGGATTTCTTCTAATGAAAGTTGACTCGGCGACGAATCGCGTCCGTATTTTAAATCAAAATGAGATGGCGATCTTTGGTGGTTTTTTTTGAAAAAGCTACTTCCACAATCTGAAAGTTACAAAAATTGATATCAGATGAAATCAATATAATTTGAATAATTTTACTAGTGTTGGGCGATTATTAATCGATTATCAAAATAATCGCAGTGCGATTATTTTATTTTTGTCCAATTTTGACCCAAAAAACGGAAAAATTCCCAAAAAATTTCTAAAATTCAAGTTATGCTCCTCTTCAATCCCAAATGGCGCTCAAAATTTGAAAGGGTTTCTGAGAAACGCGTAATTTAAAATGAAAATAGTTCAATTTTTACGTTTTTATTTCATTTTTTTCAGAATTGTAAAAAAAGGTCAAGGATTTTTGACCAAGAGGATTTTAGCCATTTGAGGAATTTTTGAAATTTTTGTGGCAGCGCTGGCGCTAAAATAAAGGAAAAAATCGTTCGAATTTTCCACTGCGATTAAAATCGATTAATCGATTATTCTATCATCGATTAATCGAAGGGTCGATTATTTTTCCCATCGATTAATCGATTGTCGATTATTTTCAAATAATCGACTTTACCCAACACTAAATTTCACTGATTTTCTGTACTAACTCGAAGCTAGAGAATTATCTTCTTTGATTTTAGATGGCACCTGGCCATGCAAATGGAGATTCGGTTTACTCGGCGTGGAAGTCAAGACTAGAGTTTTCAGCGCAGCTACTTCGGCCGTCAGTACATCGACCTTCATTGTACTTTCTTTCAAAGCTTTCTCGGCTGCGGCTTGTTTAATATTCGCCTCCCGCACCATACGATGAGCTTCCTAAACAAACCATAAAAAAACATCTTTATTCTCTCATCGCGTTCTCACGATCTTATCTTTATCTGTTTCAAAAAAATAAAAAATCATTACGGAAATTCTCATCAGAACTCATCTAAACATTACGCAACAGCCCCCTCCCCCCTGCCCGACGAAAACCAGTTCACCAGCAACGCGTCAAGGTAGATGGGTCGGCGACACTTAATTATTTTCGCGTTTTTAATTAAACCGAGACTCGCGAATTATCGATGTTTACATCGCGAGCCATCCAAGTGGAGGAAATTTCTCGTTCGTTGGTACGATTAATAACTTCCTTTGTTCCGATAACGTACTCATATGAGCAAAGCAACCGAATACGAGGCACGATGGAAATTCGTTTTTTGGAGGAATTTTTTTTCTTAATTACTCGAACGCGAATTCTCGACGATCTGTTACGATTTCTTTTCAGCTACGTCGGCCTTAGTTATTTCATAAATCGTCCTTCTTTCGTACAAATTATCTTCTCTCATTCGGCGTTTAAATTCGTCGTATTGCGTTGTCTTCTCGTGGTTTTTGTTCACTTTGTTTATTCTCTCTCACGATACAACTTTTCCTTCGAAATATCGCGAGAGTTTCGATTGTTCGTGTCATCGCCCAGATCGACTGATCACCTTGCTCGATTCGCTAGCCAAGTTTTTAATGGCTATGTCTACCTAAATCGAATCGAAGTATTTGCAGAGTGCAAACTTTCGCGAGAAATTATCCTTTTAATGGACTAGGCCGAAGATAATGAAAGTGAGAACCCTGCTTCGATCAATATTCAGGAAAAAAAGACCTTTAATGGGGGAACCCAGATATACCGGGCGACTTGAAATTTCCAGGACGCGAAAATTGCCTCGTAAAAAAAAAAGGCCCAATGAATAATGAAAACCCATAAAAATATGAATATTTGAAAAATTTTGGACTTTTTTTCGAATTTTGTACGTTTCAAAAAAATCTCAAAACCCAAAATTTCGAAAATTTTAAAAATTGAAATATTTAAAAACTAACAGTAGCATATTGATGGAGTTTTGGATAAGGATAAAAAATCATCGCATGCAAATTTTTCCAAATCAAAAATTTGAAGGGACAAAAATTTACAAAAAAAATCAAGTTTTCGTGAAATTGGCAACACTGTCTCCCCATTCAACCCTTTTCAGATATTTTGAGTACAGCGTTGACATTGTTCCTTGCCGACCTGCACGTAGGCAACCCTTCGTTCAGATCAACGCAAGGGAATGTGGTGGAGCGATTTTTCTTTAAATTACAAAAAAAAAAACATTGCGTTCCGGGACTTTTGGGTCACCCTGTACCTCAGAAAAGGTACAGTTAAGCTCCATTATGGATATACGGTTTCGATAAAAGGTGTCAAATTAACATGATTTATTTCCACCATTTAACCATTATGCTTAGGGAGCTTAATATTAAATGCTTATATCGTTTCAAAATATTATGTGAACTTTTACTCCAGGTTTCCTCCGGTTCATTTTTCAAGCCTCGAAGTCTCGAATTTCGTTTTAATGTTCTATACTATCTCGTAAAATAGCAAAGTGAATCATTTACATTTATGTAGGTGCAACAAACGTAGGCAGTCATAGTCAATTAAAGAGGTTAGTACGTAATCCTCCCCTTCCACCATCTAAAACGAAATTCAAGGTAGTTTGGAAACGTTTTTCATTATTATTATACTCGTAAAACAAAAGTAAAAATTGTTAAATTATTATTTTATCCGTAATTTATGGAGTTTTAAGAAACATAGACTACTCAAATTGTTCGAAAAATCATCAATTCAAATATGGTAATAAAATTTGAAAACTTGGCAACCCTGCCTCGAATTAAGTACAACGATTAACATAAATTAGAAATAAATTACCTATCAGCGGAGTAGTCAGAAATGTGGTCAAGGAGTTTTTTTTAAGCAAAAATTACAGAATTTCTGATTTTGGATTTTTTTTTGAAAAATATCAATTTTATTTAGTAAAAATTGATAAATTAGCGGACTCGAGCGAAGCAACGACAAAAATTTTTGAAAAAAAATTTGTAAGGATAAAATTTTGCTGCCTTTTTATACATTTTTGCTGGAAATCTAACTTCTTTCATCTCCTTGAGTTCCTCTCTGTGATCAGTGATCATGAAAGAGTATTTTTCAGGGAAATCAGTACCTACGAACGAAAATTTTCATACCATATAAAAAATAAAGAAATCGCTCATATTTTAATGAAACGACATTTCGAAATTCGAAAGTAGCACACAGTCTCTTCTAGGAGATTTTCTATCGATCGCAGAGACTTTGGAAAGGAGAAAAGGTCTTACTTTAAAAATTGGAGTCTAAAGAAGAGATCGATGTATTCATGAACCATTTTGGCATATGTAGTTTTTTTTTTAGAAATTATGAACAAAAATCCCTTTGTCCCTCATTTCGGGTATTTTCACACACTGAAAAAAATGAGAAATGAAAAATAAATAAAAAAAGTTGAAAAAATGATAAATTTTATCCAAAAAATGATAAACTTCGAGTATTCAAAAAAAAATTATCCAAAAAAATAACGGAGCACCATTCACAAAATTGATAAAATTTATTCTAAAAAAATGATAATATTTATTGCAAAATTTAGTAAAATTTATTGCATCGAAATAAATTTTACCAAATTTCGTGATAAATATTATTTTTTCAGAATAAATTTTGCCAATTTTAAGAATTTTGGATAAAATTTATTTATTTGTTTTTTCAGTGCATGTTTTAAAAATTGAAAAATGAAATTGAAAAATGATTAATTTGGTACAGTTCGTATTTCCTCTCCATCACATATGATTCCTCTAGTGGCTGATTTTTTTTTGAAATTTCAAAGAGCTCATCCGAGAAACATTCCGCGCCTTCAATGGAGCGAGTATTGTGTTTAGACAATAGATAAAGCGATTAGAGTTTTACATTATGACGTACTAAATGTCAAATAATGCATATTAATACCTTAGTTGAGAATGTATCAAAACGAGTACATAGAGAGATACATTGGACATAGTTAATTACATTTTCAACGGAATTAATATTTTTTTCATAAACTCACTCCTACAACTATCTAAAAAAAATCCAAAATGAGGGACAAAAGTTGTTTTGTTTATGGAGTTGTAAAATCATGAAGACAGTGTCGAAATTGGGTCATGAATGCATCAATCTCTTCCATAGACTGCAACCTATAAAATTTCTTGAGCTTTCTGTGATCCCTAAGAAGTCTCCCAGAACAGAAGACTGTCCATTACTTTTGAAATGTCCCATAGTATATCTTATATTTTTGACCTCCCGAATCGATTGGAGGTGGTTTCAAAAAGTTCTGGAGTATCCGAAAATTTCCGAATTTTCCAGCACTGAAAAAAACCCCTTAAAAATAATCCTTACAACTTTTAGTATCTAAAAATGCGGATTACCCATATTGGTGACCTACCTGATCGATTAAAGCACAATTTTCAAAAATTTATCATTACTGCTTCAAATTTACATTTTTTGGCACAAATTTTTTTGGTCAAAATTGAATATTGCGTCTATAGGGACCGGAGGTGTTCTGGGGATTCTAAGGTGAGGTCGAAAATACGGTATCTGTCAATTTTCGGTTTCTTATCGCGATGCAGAAGCGCATTGCAGGCGTATTTTTCAAATTTTTCAAAAAAATTTCTGCCAAAAAATATGGATTTTAACTCGAAGTTACGAATTTTGAAAAATTGTGCTTTAATCGATCAAATAGGTCGCCAATATTGGTAATCTGTGATTACACTGCTAAAGATAGACCATTTTTATGTTTTTTTTTCAATATTGGAAAATTTTGAAATTTTCTGCTAGAGACTCCAAAACGTTTTGAAACCATTTTCAATCGATTCGAGAGCTCAAAAATATACCAAATTTCAGCTTTTTTCGTTGCTTAAATTAAATTTTAAATTATAAAAAATTCGCCTGAATTCGAAAAATGAACTTCAGCATCTGAAATTTTGAATATGAGGTATTTTTATGATGTACTTTCGATATATTTTTGTTTCAGTCCAAAATTTTACTGTTTGTTAGGATACCTCTCTTACTAGTAGTATACTTTTAAAAAAAAGAAGAGATTTAGCTTCATTTGAGACACGGGGGAGGGGAGGAGGGTCACCCTAGTGAGCAACCGAATCAAAAAGTGAACGGCATTGATTTATAATTTAATTTAATTGATTTAGAAAATTTTTGAGTCACACCAATGTGATTCGAATTGAAAATGACTCATTTGTTAGCAATCAACTCGTATAAAAATTTTAATTTTTAAAATTTCCATCAGTAGGTAGGTAGTTAAAAAAATTGAACAATTAATTAGAATCATTTCCTACATCAACGTAAAAATTTGTTCAAAATTCAACCAATTTTTGAAAAAAAAAAAATTAAACCATAAAGTAATCACATTTGATTGGTTGGAGAACAATTTTCACATTATTGTACATTAGTGTTCGATGAAAAATTAATGGAATCGTTCACGAAGAATCTATCACGTTCCTTTTTCGAATTGTTTGAATCAATTACATAGAAAATTCCAGTTTTTTCCCTCTTATCGATCTCCCGATAAATATTTTCAAAAAAATCCACCAAAAATGGTACCTATCTCATATCTCCATTTACTTATAAATTGCAAAATTACTAAAAGTGGGAGGGATTTCAAGGGTATAGCACGAGTGTACCAAACAGTTCAAACATTTTTCCTCAACTCCATGGTGTCTCCATCTCTCTCCTCGGTTTGGGTAATTAGCGAAAAATTCATTTTATCTCTATTTCATTGATAAAATTCACGGAAATTATTCATGAAAAAAAAAACACTTCACGCCAATGCGCTTTTATTTTGCAAAATTCCGCGTCATTTTATCACGCGATTCGAATTATGACGAACGACTCTGCTCAATAAATTTAATATTTTCACAAAAATGAAGGATAGGTACACAATTGCTCGGAAAATAGAAATCAAACAAAAATAGGAAATACCAAAATACCAGTACCAGTTCGGGAATTCCTCTCAATTGTAAGTACGTAATGCAAAGTCAATACGACGACGTTGCCAACAATGGTGAATTTTTTTCTAAATGACAATTTTTTATCAACACGACGATGTCAGCCGAATCGATTACCGATTAGACATACCTCGATCGTACCTCCATCCTTCGAAATGATATAAATTCGCAAACAATTCACAAATAGGTACGTTTCTCACAGCAACCTTGTTCCTGCTTTTACAAAAGCTGCCAGTAAAATTTACCAAGCTGGCGAGTCCCGTGACGATGCAAATATTTACTCGGCTAATACACGAGTTGGTATATTGTTTATTCAAGGTAGAAACACGATGGTAAATTCATCTCGAAGACAATTCTCGCTACGACATAAAATGTAAACACTTGGCGAATAAAAAACCCACCTCGCGAGTAACTCTTTTGCACACACGAAGACTCCGATGAAAAATTAAAACCGGTTCGCGGGACCTTAATCGATGAAGTAAAATTAACATAAGGCATGATGAGTCTTGATAATAAAATCGAATACAGTAATGAAGTATTCGCCATTAGACACTTACTTGAAATAAACTAGCGGTTAATTCTTGTAATTCGGTTTCCACATCTTGTCTTATTCTACTCAGTTTCATAACTTCTTCATCCCGTAACCTGAGGATCTCCCTGGCATGCTGCAGTTCTTCCTCCAGTTTCGTAAAAGCGTGCTCCTTCACTTCGGTCACTGATTTATCCCAACTGGAAGCTGCCGATTCCAGACCACTGTCGTCCGATGTGGTTCGATTGCAGGGATTTTTATTCTCGGCGAGTTGCTCTTGAGTCCATATGGCATTTTGAGTATCGGTTGCGGGTTCGTTGTCGGATGCTGTGCCGTTCAATTTGGCCGTGTCTTCTTTGCTCGGATTAAATTTCAAGTCTTCGTTAACCTGGAGTGTTTCATTTAGTTTATTCATGTACGTGACGTCGTAGCCGTTTATATTATTTACGTCGCATTTATCGATGATTGGTCCATTATAAACCATTTTTATACTCGTATCTGAAATCATAATATAGGCGAAGCGTTACAATGTGTATGTCTAATATATCTAAGATTTATGTAACAGGCTAGGTCAGCTTTCGCGGAAAAGGTATCTACACCTAGGTATACGACAAGCAATTACTTTAATCATGATCACGTGCTGCACATTGGTCAATACTTTCTCGAGTTTCGAGAAAATCGATTAATATTCGCATACCAGAAACACATAGGCGGAGATAGGGGAGGGGGCATGAGGGGCTTAGCCCCCCCCAAAAAAAATCATTTTTGTGTAAGTATATGTTTCACTCAAAAAAAATTCGCAAACACCTAATTTTCAAAGGATGAATTATCAATATGCGACGAATTTTTTGCTTTTTTCAAGTTATAAGGGTAAGGTTGCCATATTTCGACCACTTTTTTCAAACTTCCACCAATCGAAGACATTTTGAGGTAGAAACGTCGAAAATGGCGTAAAAAATACCTTGATCCTTCCTCTACCACTCCCTAAAATTTTGAGCCGATACAATTATTTTTTGTATTTTTTGCGATTTTTTTTCTGAGGGAACTCAAAAATCGATTTTGAAATTTTGGGTTCCTAATTTCGACCACCAGCTGATTTCGCTCGCATAGAGCGGAATCTACTCGAAAAGAGTTTTTTCATCTTCTTCTTTCACAGATAAACAAAATGAGACCAAAACGATAACCCTACAGCCAAAACTCGCTGAGAAAATCAGAAAAAACAAAATCTCATTCAAAAAACAGATGACATAAGATAGTATAGCTGGTCGAGATTAGGGCACCTCAAACAATTTGAACTTTGGTGAAAATTTTTGTTGCGTACCTCCAGTTGTTTTCAAAAACAATGATTTTATCGAAATCTGACACCATGTTCCATCACAATTCACAATATTATTTGGTAGAATTTATTAATAAAATTATTCATAATTTGAGATCAAAGAATACGTAAAAAAAATTTTCACCTAGGTATGTGATTTCGTTTTTTTCAATTTTCTCCGCTAATTTTACCTGTAGGGTTGTGATTTTGGTCTCAAATTGTTGTTCTATGAAAAAGGAACATGAATTTTTTTGTGTGTAGATGGAATTAGGAAGCGGTCGAAGTTAGGGCACTTTACCCTTTGTACCTACTAAAATGGTCTTTTTGATGAAGAAAATAATTAGGTGCTTACTAGTAATCGATCAAAAACGATGCACAATTATCAATTATTGAAAGAGAAATTTTTTCAAAAATTCTGTAAATTTTGTTTTACCATGAAGCAAAAAAATACGAAAGGGTATGGCCGGATAAGGGGTGAATTTGGCCCTAGGCGCGGTTGGACTCCTAAACACCTCAAGTGGTGTATATTGACTAGAAAAAAATGTTCACAAAATTTTGGACCCCTACTCCCCTCCCTATAGGAGTTATGGCCATTTTATTGCATTATTTTCAAGAATTTTCAATTTCAACGAAAGTGAAGAAAATTTTTTGTTCTTTGGCACAATGTTGCATCTCGTGAAGGTGTATTTATGATAATTTTTTCAACAATTTTGGTGCACTCCTTCACGTTTTTTCGGCTATTTGAAGTTTTCAATTGTAAAAAACACCGCATTAGCGAAGAGCTACCACCCTGAAAAAATTACTAAAATATGAGTTTTTTTATGTAGAATTTTGTTGCTTTTTTGGTTTTGGCAATTTCTTTGAATCGAGGGTCAAAAATTGCGAAAAACCGTGCAGAAATGTTGTCATTTTAGCAGATTTTTCAAATTTTGAGCGTTTTATGTAGAAAGAAATGACTAAATGAAAAAACCAATCTCATATTCGTGTTCAGCAGGTCAAAATACCCCGATTAACACCCTTCTCGTGATAGTTTTGCTTAAAGTTTCAAAATTCACTTTTTTCACTACCTAATTTTTCATGAAGAAAAAAGCGAATTTCGAGCCTTCAAGTAAAACGATCGCGAAAAGGGTGTTTATCGGGGTATTTTGACCTGCTGAATACCAATATGGCATTGGTTTTTTCAATTAGTGATTTTTCCCCGGAAAATTCGCATTTTCAAATTTGGATATGGTCTTGCGGGCAAGAAAATTACAATAGGCAATAAATAATGCCATATTCATGTTTTACGACCCAAAATTAGTCAGATATCGGCATTTCTTCCGATTTCAATCTTTTGAGTCACATTTCGTAGATATGCATGCATAAGACAGTACTCAAGTATTCCTCTTTATGAGCTGCTAAACAGGAGTGATGGTGAAATTTTTTCTCCGTGTATCCTCCACTTCTTCAACATTAATTGCACGATCAGTACCTACTCGAACAGGAATTTTAAAAAAATTCTCACAGAGACCTAATTCAAACTTGAAAATGGTCAATTTTTCCGGGAAAAAATCACCAAATGAAAAAACCAATGCCTATTCGTGTTCAGCAGGTCAAAATACCCAGATGAACACCCTTTTCGCGATCATTTTACTTGAAACCTCGAAATTCGTTTTTTTCGTCATAAAAAATTAGTGAAAAAAGTGGATTTTGAAACTTTAAGCAAAACAATCACGAGAAGGGTGTTTATCGGGGTATTTTGACCTGCTGAATACGAATATGGGGTTGAATTTTTCATTTAGTCATTTCTTTCTGCATAAAACGCTAAAAATTTGAAACATCTGCTAAAATGACATTTTTGTACGGTTTTTCGCAATTTTTGACCCTTAGTTCAAAGAAATCGCCAAAACGAAGTAAGCAACAAAATTCTACATAAAAAAACGTATATTTTAGTAATTTTTCCAGGGTGGTCGCTCTTCGCTTATGTGGTGTTTTTTACGATTGAAAACTTCAAATAGCAGAAAAAACGTGAAGGAGTGCACCAAAATTGTTGAAAAAATTATCATAAATACACCTCTACGAGATGTAAAATTGTGCCAAAGAACAAAAAATTTCCTTCACTTCCGTTGAAATTAAAAATTCATGAAAATAATGCAATAAAATGGCCATAACTCCGATAGGGAGGGGGTAGTGGTCCAAAATTTTGTGAACATTTTTTTCTAGCCAATATACACCACTTGAGGTGTTTAAGAGCCCAAACGTGCCTAGGGCCAAATTCATCCCTTATCCGGCCATACCCTTTCATAAAAAAAAACTTCAAAAATCACGAGATTTCTACACCAAAGAAATGGAATTTTTTCAAACAGCAAACTATTAAAAAATGAATTATTTTCTTTCTAAAAATCATAAATTTTTCAAATTTTAGTCCTCACTTCGCTCGGGCATATGAAAATTAAAATATATTTAAAAATAAAAGGTTTAAGATTTCGCCTCTATTTCAATATTAAAATTTGATCTTAGTAAAGAAATAAATAACTACAATTCGTCCTCAAAACGATGGTATGAACCCTCTTTCCTACCACTGATTCTTCATATTGAAAAAAGGTTGGGTAAAAATCTCGTAACGATAAGGGTAGACATTTTTTTTGAGAGGGTCGAAAATGGATTTTTTAACTTGGGCTCAAGCCCCCCCCCAAGGTACGGTCCATCTCCGCCTATGTAGGAACCAGAACCAATTCCTTCGCAAAGTACATAATTATGTTCAAGTTTTCCAAAAAAAAATCGACTAATTTTACCACGTCAACAAAATTACTCATGCCCTAAATGAATTTGAATTTCTTCAACGTACGTATAATTTTCGCCTTCGCAGATATTTATATCTGGACGCATTTTTTAAAGACTTTTTCTTCACACAGACTTGGTAAATATTTCACGTAGGATTTAATACCTATATCTACGTTTTAGAAAAACCGTGTAATTTTATCGTTGAAGTTGTGCCAAATCGTTAAATCTTACCACTGTTGAATTCGAGTAATGAAAATTGTGTACTTCCTGTGTTTTTATAGAGAAACGGAGAGAAACGGAGAAGTTTGATAAATATTTTCAAAACTCGTAATAATAATGTACCGAAGGAAAGATACAGGTTTGCAACAATCTTGCCTATTCACCTGTAAAAGGGAAATGAAATTTCTTGCTGAAAGTTTTCCTCGTTTCGAGGAACAGTGGATTTGTTCACGATCCGGAATAAATCGCGATGCTTGATATCACTTTATAGCTCGGAATGGGAAAATTACCTGCGTGGAAATTCCCTTCGAGTTGGCGTATTATTTAGCAATGTAAAATATCGGGTTTGATTGTTTTTTTTTATATTGAACTCGAAATTCAACATTTGAAATGAATTCGTGTTTTGGGAAATTGAAAATGGGATTTTTTTGAAAAGACTTTTTAATGTTTGAAATTTTAGGGAAAAAAGAGAAAAAAAAATTCAAACTGAAAATACATACCTATAAGAAACGTAGAAAAATACTATCGTAACACATACAAAAAAATGAGCATGATAAATAAAAAATCAAAAAAATCCAAGTGTACTTAATTACTAATAAAGTAACTTGAAAAAATTTAAAAATTGAACGAAAACGTAATCAAAAACATTAGCTAATGTTGAAAGTGAATTTCTTTCAAAAAAATTCCCAAATCCGAAAAAATAGGTAAGAAAAGGAAAAGAGAAATTATTATTTTTTGCACAAACAGTTCAAATTGAAGCGCGTAACAAAATTCATATTTCAAAATGCAAAACTTTTCAGAATTTTTACCTCTATACTACCTTTAGCAAGATATTTCCCCCCCCCCACATTATCCAAAAACACATACATAAAAAACTACGCCCTTTAAAAAAATAAAAATTCATTTTTTTTTGTACAAATGCTCAAATTCTAAAAAAATGTCAATAGGTTCCTATCTATTTACAGTAAAAAATTAACAAAATCGAAGGGGGAGAATGCAAATTTAATAAGTCCATGGTGCCTACTGGATCTGGAAAATGAGCCATTTTTATACAATTTTTCTTGCTTCAAATTTGCCCTATAAGACTCGCCCCCCCTTCCTCGTTTTATCGGAAATTTCAAACACTTTTCTAGCAGTTTTATTCCAATGAGATGCACTTATTAGATGAAAAATGTAGTACAGATTGACGAGCAAAATAAAAACGCTCAAGGTGTCTAACAAATTTTTGAAATTGGAAAAACATATCCTCCTCCCTACTCTCCAATATTTCTATAACTGATAAATTTTAATTGTTTTCTAATTGCCTCCTCTTCTTCCTTCTCTAAAAGTTGTATTCCAATCCGTATGTGAATTTAGCACCAGTAAAATCAGAACAAAAATCATAAAAAATAAAAATTTAAAATACCAAAAAATACTCTTGGAACGAATTTTATGGATTTTGTCATCAATATTAAATTTTATGGGCAAAAATTATTTAATGCGAATGACGAGAAGAAGAAATTTTCAAAAAAATAGAAATTTTAAACACAAAATAATTATAATGGACATTTAGGACGATTTTCATGACATCTTTATCCATATAAATTCATCAAAATTTCGAACGTCAGAAGGAAAAATAATACGACTCGAGCGAAGCTAGAGCAAAAATGTTTGAAAATCGAAACATCAAATACACACGAAAAAAAGGCTGAGCATGAATATTTTACCAGCCGAAAATAATCTGGAAAAGTTTTAGGTAAGCACAAAATTGATCAATTCTTGTGATTCGTGATTATTGGTGATAAGATGAAGTTCATATGAACCATTTTTATGGGGGTTTCTTCAGCGCTGGAAAATTCCAAAAATTTCTGGAGGCTCCGAAACGTCTCGAAATCACTTCCAATCAAATTTCTGCTTTTTTCGTTGATTAGATAAAATTTTCATCTTTGCAGGGAGATGAGGTAATTTTAAAATTTCAAACATTCCCCAAAATTTGGGAAATGAATTTCAGCACCTGAAATTTTGGGTTTGAGGTTCTTTTATGACGTACTCTCGATTTATTTTTGTTTCAGCTCAAAAATTTACTTCGAGTTGGGATACTTTCCTTCTTAGAAAAATGAATGTACACGGAAAAAAATTATTTGATTTCACGAACTCAAGTTTAAAACATGTACACGTTTTTCGATTTTCCAATGTATTTTTTCGAAGTTGATATAGAGGCACATTCCGTCCCAAGTACTCCGGAAACAGCCACAAACAAAAAATGAAACGTTTGAGAATTTTTTTTGAATATTTTCTCATAAAGGGTACCCCCGGTTAAGATAGGTGAATCGGCCTAAGAGCTACTTTTTGAAACTAACCATCAGCCGTTATTAAGGACTCCAAAAAATAATTTTAGGGCGAATTTTCCACCTCCTACCTCACTCCGTTTTACTCCCCCCCCCTCCATACCGATTTTTTTTCAAAAAATCACATTTTGGAACCTAATGAACCAAAAATTTTCAAAATTAATGTGGTATACTCGGGAAGAAATTGTACGAGACATATTTTACTACAAGTATTAATTTATCAATTTACAGGAAATTTTATTACTTGTATGGTGAACTTTACTACAAACGTATTAAAATTTACCCAGAGCATCTGTAAATATTGCATTTTTTTCGAATAAATTATAATTATAGTAACGTTTAATACATGCACTTTTATAGTGTAAATTACAGGCACCCCTTTCTCTTCCTCCTCAAAACCAATTAATTTCGCTAATAAAATTACAATAACTGAAAAAAACCTGCCAAATTCTCAGAAAAAATTGACTTAAAATTTCCACAATTCTTGGAAAAATCGTAAAAAATTAAAATTCTCGTCACATCGATGAGATTCAGCACGAAAAAAAATCCTAGAAAAATACGCAGCACCCGACTCAAAGCACCTCAACATTTGCAGTCTTCCAGTTCACACGAAAAGCCATACTTTTAATACCTCGTCACCGAGCCAACTCGTACAAACTGGACACAGGGTATGAATCTTAATTTACAAAATAAATCTTTATTTTATCTCCGCAGAATCCAGCAGGAGCAAACCACACTCAAATCAGGTTAAACCAGTCGGGATAAAGGTGAATCACGAACTACAAGTCAGAGATTAAATACTTCGGTACGACTACGACTTTTGACGCAGTTGAAAATTTTTCAACGTTGAAGGAAAAAACTAGTATAACGTAGAAATTGGCAAAATTAAGAAGTACGAGTACGAATAAATACCAAATAACGAATATGCAGCTATAGATTAAGTACACAGAATTCGATCATATTTCACTTTTGAAAGCTGCAAATTGTACTCACGTCAGATCGAATGAAACTATTCGCAATGAGAAAACACCAAATGAAGGACGAGATACCAATAATACAAATTTACATAACAAAAATTATACGTACATAGCTACATACGTTTCATGACTCACGACTGATCTCATGAAATCTTTCATTTCGAGCATTCGTGATTAATCCTGGTACATTTTGCATCATTTAGAATACCTAAATCATAATCGCGATCAAGTGAATTCAATTTCGCACACTCGGCATTTTATTCGAAAAAAGGCCATACGATTGTCACCCCACAAGCCCGAATACATTTTAAACGATTTTCGAATCAGTATCGCAGCTCGAGTTACGTTTTAAACGGCTTCGGGATTACTAAAAGTGATATTTTTAAGCATCTTCAAGATCACGGAGGCTATTTCGAGCGTGCAATTTAACACTTAATCACTTCTGTCGTCTATTCTACTCAACTGTACTTGATAATGGTGGTAAAACTACCATATCTATCGTTTCCTTTACCCCCTTTAATTAAACCGTGCACTTGGCAAAACCTCATTTCTCATTTATACGAATAAATTAAATAATCGGGGACAAAAAGAAGCCAACTTGATAATAGTACGTAGAGGATGTGCATTCAATTTAATACCATACCTTTTATTAAGCTCGAAACTGTGTTACCATCGCATGCAGACTGGTACCGAGTAACACCGCACAAACAGATCATACCAGTTCCAAAGCACACATTCTTTCTTTTCTCTCTATTATATTACGTCGAAATTACAATATAAATATCGTACATGGAAGTATTCTACAAAAGTAAGTCGACGACCACTAAGTCAGCGTCGTCGGCATATTATAAAACGCGCGTATCTAAATTATTCTCATTTAAATATTATTACGTCGAACTTGATGCACTCGCATGCTTCATTTTCGCGTAATATTTTTTTGCCTGTTCTGGAGCTGACTGGTGTAATAAATTAATGAGACCGTTTCGACCGAATTATATAGCGGTCATGCGATCTATAATGGCCATGACGATATGATCAACTTAATTAGGTTTTTTATTTCAAATAGTGCGAAGTCAGCAGATAGGTCGGTTGACTTTGACAAAATATACGAAGTACGACGATAATGTATTTTTATCGAGTTTTTTTTTTTTTTGACAAGAAGGTCGATAGAGTGTGACATTACCTATTTAGAGAGTATCGTGACATTTTCCCCGAAAGTCGTAAAAATTGATAGAAATATTCTTGAAATTACTTCAAGTGTTGATATAAGGTTCAAAATAAGAAAAGTAGTCAGGCCTCAATTTGAACAAAAAAAGGCTTCCGCGCGGGATTCTTATTAAAATTGATTTTATGATAGATTCTTGTTTTAGACACTAAAACAAATAAATAATTTACCTTAGATGCCTATTTTTTCCCCTTCTCTTTTTCCCAGGGTCCACCCCCTAACATTTCAAACACGCGTACCGCCCAATCTATGGGTCGTAGTGAAAAAATTTTCAAACAAAAGTTGTTCCTCAACACGTCCCGTACATTTTCATTTCTCATAAAAATCCATTTTGAAGCAACTCCTGCCCCCCAAATTTGAAAATAAAACAGTTTTCAGAAAACTTCAAAATCACGTTTTCTTTATTTTAAGCGAAAAGTTTCAGAGATACGGCAAAATTTGTAATCACAAAAAGTATTCAGAATTGAATTTCCTTTCCAGTGAGCTTTATCACGACCATTTTCAGCAACTTTTCCCGACAGGGTGGATCTCTCCCCCTCCCCCTTATCTCAAAAGTTGGACCCATGAAAAAAAAATTGAACGATTTTTGTTCTTCAATATCTAATGCATAATTTCATTTATTATTGGGATTCATTTTGGAGCAAATTTTGCTCGTGGGTTCAACTTTTGTGAAAACGAGTAGGAGAGGTCCACTCTGTCGGGAAAATTTAGTGAAAATGGTTGTGATAGAGCTCATTGGAAAGGAAATTCAATTCTGAATACTTTTTATGATTACAAATTTTGTCGTATCTCCGAAACTATTCGTTTAAAATGAAGAAAACGTGATTTTGAGGTTTTCTCAAAAACATGTTTTTTTTCCAAATTTGGGGGCAGGAGTTGCTTCAAAATGGATTTTTATGAGAAATGAAAATGTACGGAACGTGTTGAGGAACAACTTTTGTTTGAACATTTTTTCATTACGACCCATAGATTGGGCGATACACGCGTTTGAAATGTTGGGAGTGGACCCTGGAAAAAGGGGGAGGGGAAAAAATAGGCATCCAAGCTAAATTTATTTGTTTTAGTGTCTACAACAAGAATCAGTCATAAAATCAATTTTAACAAGAATCCTGCGCGGATGTTCAATTGAGACCTGACCAAAGTTGACTTAAATATCGCAAAAACTGTTTGAAATTTCTGAAAATTTGGTAAAATGGAGTTGAAATTGATAAATTTACATTAGAATTATTTAAAGTGTCGCAAAACTACTCTCTAAATTTGAATCAGTCAAAAATGCCAAAATTGATTGATGAAATAGACAAAATTAAGTCACTGATAATCAGTCAAATTCCACTGATTCTCCTGTTAATCAGTGACATTTTACTGCCTATCAGTGAACTCTCTAAATTTGAATCAGTCAAGATTGACTGATTTAAATAGACAGAATTGAGTCACTGTTGAAATCAGTGAAAAAATTTACTGATTCATTCAGTGAATTTTCATTATTAAATTCAGTAAAAATTAAAATTCACTGATTGAATTGAATCAGTCAATTAATTTTTACCGATTCAATGATGAAAATTCACTAATGGAATCGGTAATTTTCACTGATTGGCAGTAAAATGTCACTGATCAACAGGGGAATCAGTGGAATTTGACTGATTTATCAGTGACTTAATTTCGTTTATTTCATCAGTCAATTTTGGCATTTTTGACTGATTCAAATTTAGAAAGAAAAATTACCGATTCAATCAGTGAATTTTCATTGTTGAATCAGTAAAAATGTAATTGACTGATTTAATCAGCGAATTTTTATTTTCAAGTCAATTTTGACTGATTCAAATTTAGAGTAGGTACTTCGAATAACGAAAAAATTGACGAAACATCATTGAAATTTCTCAAAATTCTATAAAAATGGAATAAAATGATACAAAAAATAGCAAAGTTGGCCCAAAATTATTCAAAATGTGTAAAAATCGGTTAAATTGCATTAAGGCTAATCCATATAGCTAGGAACATTGCTCTAAATACCAGTAAAATTGATAAAACTCAGTAAAAAAAAAGGTACAATATGCTGAGAATTTGACTCTGAACTTCAATTGAGATGAAAATTGATTAAAAAATTGTTCAAGCATAAAAAGAATTTAAAATATCACGAAAATTACTTGAAATGTTAAAGTAGCCAAAAGAGTTTGAAAACTTTTTTTAAAAATGGCTCAAAATTTCAAACAATTTTGAACCGTAACTGTTCAAAAAAGTTGAAAATGACGTGAGAGCTAGATAGACTATTCAAAATATTTCGAAAATTGCTTGAATTTCTCAAAACTTGTTAAACTGCAGTCAAAAAAGTTCAAAATATTGAATAGGAATCTGGTGAATTCAAGTATGTTAAAATTGTTAAAAATACGTTCGAAAAAAATTGGATGAAAACTAATCGAAATATTACACAAAATATTCTAAATATTTCAAAATTTGTCAAAACGACAACGAACCCAGTCAAAAAAGTTCAAACTGCTTTTTCAAAACATATTTCAGTAGGTATTCGTTTAAAATTATTTTTTAAAATCAAGAAGGCAAAGAAGTTCAAAATGTGAGAAATAAATATGATCCAAATTTCAATACGTTTTGATGAAACAGCTCAAAAATTGTTTCAAGATCAACATTTTTAAATTATTTCACTCTCTTTCGGTAACTTTGAATACTTTTAATACAATTTTATTCACTTTGAAGCCATTTTAAATTATTTTTTAAATTCTTTGAACAATATTTTCAAAACATTGAAAATTTACCAATATTGTTCAAAGGGCTGAAAAAATCATTTTAAAAGGCTTCAAAGAGGATAAAATTACATTAAGATAGTAGAAAATGGTAGGTAAGAAATTCGTAAACAAATTGATTAAAATGTCATTTAGAAAATGGTTCAAAAATTAAATCAAATGGACGAAAAGCATAAAATTTGATAAAATCCAATAAAACCAAAAATTGTTCAAAATTTTGAGCAGATTCTTCAAAATGACATTAAAGTTACTGAACATTATAATTCTTTTTTTATAAAAATGATTAAATTGTACAGTTTGCAAAACATAATTGAACTATTCGAATTTTGAATTTTTTAAAAATATTTTATTGATTTAACGAATATATACTTCACTTGTTATTTTCATGAATTTTTACAAAAAAAATAATTCACTGGTACGCCCTGGGAAAAAAATATTTTCTCGTTTTTCGAACAATTTTCACAATAAATAATTTTTAAAAGTCAATGCAAAACTTTCTACAATTTTATGGATATTTCAACATTTTTTTAAAAACAATTTGTACTCCATTTAGACATTTTAGTAAATTTTAAAAACATCTAAAATAAGTACCACGGAATTTCTACAGTTTTCATAAAATTTTAAATCATTTTTTATCTTTAAACAATTTTTTTCGATGTTTCAACCAATTTTGTAAAAGCTGTATCTTTTCCATTTGCTTTGCTTGTTGATTGATTTTTGTATTTCTTGTTTCGAATTCTTTAAAAATTTTGATATCTTTAGTTCTCCAGTCAAAAATTTGAACATATTTGAATTTTGAACGAAAGCTATTTTCACATCTATTGATTTGATTTGACACCAAATCGATGCTACGTCATGAACTAAGCCTTATAATAAATTCAAATAATTATCCACTCAGTTCAAAAGTGAAAAAGATATCAGAATATTGAAATTCGAAAACTACTGAAAAATAACTGGATCTAATTTTTACTCAATTTTATTTTATTCGATGACCTATATTTCAGTTTACCGAATATTTGACACAATCATGCAAATTTGTTTAAAAAATCAAACTAAAATATCTACATAGATTTAAAAAAATACACCTAACTCGAGAAATAGATCCGAATCGAGCATACCTATTCCAAGATTATAGCTCCGGGCATACTCGAACGTATCCTAAATACCGTTTAATCTCCGGGGCTATGGACCCAGACAGGTATAAAAATTTACGACATTTTTACCAAAACTCAGAACCGGTTGAGATTTTTCTAATACCGCGTGAAATTTTTTCGATCTCGTATTAAAAAAAATATTTACAAGCGGCGACGTAACCAACGAACCAAGAATAATGTAATGTTGGTAATTCAGCGTAGAAGGCCAGTTCTTTTTATCAGCAACGCAGCATTACCACTTTGCCATCAATGTTGTTATTACCGCGTACAATACACCTTTACCAAAGCAGCTATTACCGTCCACCGTCGTATTAAACCAGTTTCTAATATTGCTCGCCACACCGCCCATGTACCCGTCCTCACGATCTAAGAAAACTTATACTAAGTAAAATTTCCTAGCTTTAAAGTTTCTACACTTACAGATACTGCAGTCTCGGTCTAATAACTTGATAAAAACATAGTGAAAATTTTGATAAAGAAAAATTCCTAAGGTATTCTTCAACTATCAGACCAGTACCAAACATGGGAACCTACCAGAGCGGTAAACGTTTGATAAAATGCACAATTTATATACTGGTTTTGTGATCAACTTTGGTAAGCGAAATTTAAAATTCAAGTTTCAAATGCGATAGAAACGCATCAACGACCAACGAGAGTCACACTACAGTACAATTAAACAAACGAGCTTTGAGTATATCGCGTAGGAAAATTGAGGGGGGCTGTTGGTAAATCGAGTCGAACCGCAATTATCGTAGCACGTATACTTAGTAATTTGTCAAAAAGTACGGAAAAAGTAACGTTAAAAAGAAGAACTTGAGCTGGTAACGCGATTAATTCGCGCATTTCACGAACAACCTTCAAAATAACAGACATGATCCAATTACTTGAAACTGACGGTTTCCTTTCTTATAAAAGTCACATCTGTCCCAGTAGAGTTGGATATACTTGAGCCTTTCAAGATTGCATCTGACGTTTTCAACCTTTATACAGCGAGCTGAATGGAAAGCCATTAATTTAAACGCGGTATTCTTCGTTTTTATCGACTGTGGAAATCAGAAAATATCGCGAAAAGTTGGAGAAAAACTTGACGAATCGAACTTTTTAAAGATTATTCGTTTTATTAAAATAAAAGGCGGGGGAATGGGGAAAGAAAGGGATGAGAAATTTTAAACGAAGGTAAATGTAGCGTCGACGTATTTCATCATCTAATTTTTTCAGATTTCATGGTCTCGATTAATTATTTCAATTTATTTTAAAAGCTTTCTGTTTCATATTTCTATGACAGGGTGTTGAGGCTAAAAAAGACTAAAATTAACGAATGGAATTTGAATCGGAGATAAAAACAAATACGAAATAAAATTTGAATGATTTTTAGTTATATTTAAAATTTAAATGTATATGATTTATGATTTTGTTGGGAAATTGAAGATAATTTTATTATCGTTCGTTAATTTGCAAATTTAACGAAATTGAATGCAACCACGCAGAAGTATAGGAAAAATTAATCAATTTTGGTTAAATATTTTTTGTCATATTTGACAACAATTTTTATGATCAATTTTCAAAATGGGAGGCTAAAAATTGACACAAATTGATTGATCCAACAACTGCATATGATTTCAATCGATTATAAAAAATTATAATATAATCGAATTCAGTCAGTTACAAAAAATTCAAGAGCCAAATCGATAATCGAATTCGCAATCAATTACAAGAAAAATCATAGAAATTAATTACACGACAGATCAAGATTTAAGAAAATTTATACTTAATTGAATTCATGATTTTGAAAAAATCGATGATCGAATTCACAATCGACAACAAAAAAAATCGATAATTGAATTCTCCATCAGCGAATACGAATTTGAATTCGATTTAAAAAAAATCGACGATTGATTCGACTGCAAGAAAAAGAAACATCGATGTTCGAATTCACATTTAACTATGAGAAAAATCGATAGTAAAATTTTCAATCGATTATGATATAATTGATAAGTGACTTTGAATTAGATTACAATAAATCGTTAATCGCACACACAATCGATTATTAGAAAAATCTGTAGTCGAATTTGTAATCGATTATTTAATTATTGATGATCAAAATTTACAATTGATCATGATTCATAAAGAATATCAATCGAATTTGAATTTACAATTGATGGTGAGGCAGATCAATTACCAAATTCACAATCAATTATGGTAATAATTCGATAATTAAATTCAAAATCAATCCTGATAAAAATCGATAATCGAATTCAAAATCGACCATAACAATTATCGATAATCGAATTAAAAATCGATCTTGGTTGAAAACAATAATCGAATTCAAAATTATTCATGGCAATTATCGATAATCGAAAATTTAATTTAAAATCGATAATGATAAAAGTGTATAATCGAATACAAAATTGATCATGACAATCATTGACAATCAAATTCAAAATTGATAATCGGATTCCAAATCGATAATCGAGTTTATCATCGATTACGATGGAATTCCAAATTCGATAATCGAATTCAAAATCGATCACTACAATTATCGATAATCGAATTAGAAGTCGGTTTTGATTGAAAACGGTAATCGAATTCAAAATTGTTCTTCGCAATTATCGATAATCAAAAATCGAATTTAAAATCGATCATGATAAAAATGTATAATCGAATTCAAAATCGATCACGACAATAATCGAACATCGAATTCAAAATCGATCACGACAATTATCGATAATCGAATTAAAAGTCTGTTTTGATTGAAACCGTAATCGAATTCAAAATTTTTCTCGGCAATTATCGATAATCAAAAATCGAATTTAAAATCGATTATGCCAATAATCGACAATCGAATTCAAAATTGTTCATGGCAATTATCGATAATCAAAAATCGAATAATTCGGTCATGATAAAAATGTATAATCGAATTCAAAATCGATCATGACAATACACGACAATTGAATTCAAAATCGATAATCGAGTTCATCATCGATCACGATGGAATTCGATAATCGAATTCAAAATCGATTATCGAATTTAAATAGGTACTATTATTAGAAAAATTGATATCGTGGCAGATTTTGATGTTTTTGATAATAATCGAAACATTTCATCATTGCCTTCAATCGATAATTTATGTCATCTCGAGAAATATCGATGATCAATTTTCCCCAAATTTGATGTCATTTGATAAAATTTTTTGACTAGCAATACGAATCGCAAATCGTTGAAATGTAAAAAACTTGCCATTCAAAATTCACCAAACTCGAGTGCCTACTCTTGAATAAACCCCAATCATTTGAAATCGTTTCTGATTTTCTAATGTTTTCCGTAGAATTCGATCATTTTTTTCAATTCACTTAAAAAAAATCAACGAAAAATCCAACTTTTCAATCTTTTTTCGTTTCCTTTAATAAAAATCAACTCAAAATTAATTTAAATGATTCTGTCAAGACACTACTCGCAAGACGAAACTCCCAAGTATCTTTTCGCAACCCCTACCGAAAAACACTTCCAAAATGTTAAAAAATTCGCACGAAGCAAAGCAAGCAACTGTTTAAGAAAATTACTCGACGTAGTTTCCCATCAAAATAAAAAACGAAACCGCGGCATTTCTTCGGGGTGTTTTAATTTTGCAACGCAATATTCTAATTAATTTCTGTAAATAATTCGGTCACTCGAACGTGTTTCGCAGTCGCATTAGAATATTAATCCTTTTAAATTAAACTGCGGCGTCAGAATTAACGTGAAATTTTATTATTAAACATTTTAAGCTCGAGATTTTCTGCGAATTTTCCAGCCTGTAAAAAAGAAATACTCTTTTCTAACGTGTTCATTTCTTTTCTTGTTACTTCATAGGGATACATTTTTATATTTGTATTATACGAATTCATAAGAAAAAAAAATGCACACATTTTTCCATTTCATAAGAATACAATTATTTTTAATTTTTTTATCTATAATATAACTTCTAACTTGCTATCTAATTCATTTGGTATCAATTGCCTTAGGTACTCGAATACCCGTATGTACTCAATTAGACTCATACAGCACAAAAAGGGTCAAAATTGAAAGGAAAAAGTTTTAAAATAAACGTACATATGTTACATTGTATCCAGCCTCACGTACAACAAATTTACTACACACGCCCATCACTGTATTTTGGCATCACGTAGACGAGTTATTAAAAAAAATATAGATGCGACCAGACATTCTCAAACGAGGCGAAAATAACATCGATTTTTTCTTCTTTTCAGACATTTCCAACATGTACAATAATCACGTTACGTATACGATTTCAAAATAACGAGATAATAATCTATAGAAATACTCTTTCGATGGATGAAGTACCATCATATTCGGACTACTGCACCTACATCGACGCTATTCTCCTACTCGCGTATTAAGAAATTAGTCAATAGAGTACAATTCAAGGCTAAAGTGCAAATTGAGTCATAAAAACGTACGGTAATCGAAACCCATTGGAATAGGCGAAGATGAAGATGACGCCTCCGCCACAATTCGTACGCGTATGAAAATTGGTAGCCAGAGAAAACCGCGACAAGGGACAAGATCGATCACCCTTCTAAAGCACGGTATGTGAAAAAGTAAGAGACCACCCTTTGAAACACTCGTACATGCAGCCTCCCTTCTATAACAAGCAGAAGCTTTATCGATTTATTGTCCTTCGTCCCTACGATGGAACACTTTATTCTCCATAGAAACCCTTATACATTTTGGGTACTTACCGCGACAACAAAATATTCTCAAAAAACCGCCCAAACACATTGATAACGTTTTATACTAGTCCACTTCTCGCAGTAAAAACTCGACTGATGCGATTTATCGAGAAAAAAATAGGTACGAGTGGTCCGAAGGGACGATAAGAGAGCTAATCTCGAAATGATAAGTATCTTTTCAATCAGCCAAGTAAAATTTTCGAGCCGGCGAATTAAAAAATACAACTTGATGATAATGAAGGGAAACCTATTACTATCTCGTAACAAGAAAGAGTAATTATTTCCTATTGTTAACATCAGGAAGTTGGTGAATTTTACGTTAGGCTAGTGAAAATATTCCAATGTGTAGATCACCATTCTGAAGTCAGCTACGAGTGTATTTATGAGCACGACGCCTGACATGAGGCGAGGAACCAGGATGAAATATATTTTTTAATAACGAAGCTAATTTCGTATTGTATTTTTACGTGAAAATTCCACACACCGCGCCAGTCCATTTGTTGTGTAAACATAATAATGTAACGGTTCGAATATCGTGTCGGTATATAGAAACACGATTCGGCTAAGATTTGAAGTAATTTTTCGATTCCATTGAAAATATCTACAGGTACACGAACGATGGAGATTTGTAAATACAAACACGATTGAAATAAAACGAGGGTTCGGAGCATTTGCAGTATTCGAAATTAAAGTAAAAGTACACCTAGAGGTCTTTGAACTACGAATGAACTCGTCGTTTGTACTTCGACCTGAGCTTGGGAGGCGAGGGAAAATGAAAAATTGTCTGTGGCTCCATTCAGCTGATTGTTTCTCTTTTCTATGGTCAATGGTTTAATTATATTAAGCGTCGTTTATCCGATTCCAGAGCTATTTTTTCATTATTAATCGAATCGGAGGAGTGAATTTTCACGCATCATTTGACTTTCAAAGAAGACGCGTTAATCTTTTTCTTCAATGGTCAATGTTGCCATGTTGCTTTTTTCTGCGTTAGCAATGACGGCTTATTTTACCGAGAAATACTTCCGAGTGAAGTCATGTGCACCGTGCACCCGGGGGGGAGGGGGGTCTCAGGGGGTTCGAGCTCCCCCAAGCTAGGGAAGGAGATTTTTTTATTACAAAAATGAGAAAAAGTGCATTTTTTTGATAATCAAACATGATTTTTCAAAAAACATTCGCGGTGCTCAATGGTTGTAATTAACAAAAGACGGTTATACAGAAAATGGTACCTATGGTGTATCTGTATGAAGAGACGTAGGCAGCCGACAACGAGAACGAGTAAATTATTACTGGAAATGGCACCGTGGCGGCTGGAAAGAGCTTCTTATTACGGCGAGATTTACAGGCTAGTATGAGAACGTCTTGTTATTGCAATATTACGTTCACTAGACAGAATCCTACTTATACTGAGAGGGTAATTATGTCAGAAAGTCCACCAAATCAAGAGAATGAAAATTCGGATTTTCCAGACTGAAAAGGCTGAAAATTTGAGAATTTCTTCAAAATTGAGTTCCCCCTCCCCGTCTTCCAACAAAAATTTAAAAAACACGTGCCTCAGATTTACAACTTTCACGCAAGCCCCTGCAATCTATTCGGCGTGCCCACAGAAAATGAAAAATCGATGAGACAAGGTAAGTATCTAATGAGTAATGATTTTTTTTTAAAAAAATCAATGCATTTTCACTATCTTTTTACCAAGTATTCTGAAAACTTCAATCTTGACCCCCCCCCCCACCCTAAAAAATCAACGAGATCAGATTTATTTTAGGAAAAAATTTAAAATTGGAAGAATGTAAAATCATAAAAATTACCAGTAGACAATTTTTTGTAATTTTTTCAAAAATATTTCCTGTCTTCGGGTTTTTTTATTTTTTTGGCTCCTTTTCTTGAAATTTTGACAGTTTTTTTCAAAATTCTTTTTCAGGGTATATAATCCCAGGTAATTTACTCATGACTATATCTCATAATAGATATCCCCTTTACAAAAGTTACGACTCAAGGATATTTCACTTCCAATTTTCAAAATCACTACTTTTTCACTACTTTCACTACCTGTTAGATACCTTGAGAGGGTAAAATTTCAATAATTTTGTTGAGGTATAAATGTGTTGAACTCGAACGAAGCGAGGATAAACATTTTTGCGAAAAAAATCTATCAAATCAAAAGTTGAAATTTCATCACTTTTCCTTCACTGAAGTTTTTCATGAAGAATAATCACTTTTCTCTCACTGAGGTTTTTCATGGAAATTCATTACTTTTCCCTCAATGAGGTTTTTCAAAACGTTACCAATAATCTACAGAGTGTCCGAATGTCACCCATGATGTCACCTTCAAAAAAAACACGTATTCTACTCGTCATAATAAATCAAAAAGCTTTGTACTGGACGTGCTGTTAACGTAGAATCATTTTATTTAGCAGCCAATTATTTCTACTAAGTACTTTGAGTAGGAATACTTACGATTGCCGCATGGATTAAAAAAAAGGAAAAAATTGTGAATTTTGATAAATAATCGCGATTTTTTTAAGTAAAAGTGTTCAAAAGTAACGACGAAATACCCGAAAAAATATCACCCAATATCATCCTTCATGAATTTACTCATCGTGATCAAAATTTCAAAAATTGATGACTCAGCATCAACGTACCAAAAAAAAAAAATAGGCTTGTTACATGCCAAGTGGGAGTACTATCCTAAATTAGTAAGTTAAAAGTCGATTTTTTTTTGTTAAACCAGTTTTTCTCGCCAAGAATCAAATTTTTCGTTTTAAACCCCTTATTCATGACCCCCTCCCCCGGCAAAACCGTCATACGTTTCCAAGGATCCCATAGCACATTTACCACCACTTACCCCTCATTAATTTTCGGTAAAATCACAAAAATTGCGAAATTCAAGCAAATATCATGCCCCCTAAAATGTCGAATAATTCATGAACTAAGGACTGAGAAATTTTTTGTATTTCTTCTTGTATTCATGTATAGAATGCGTGTTTTTTTTTTCAAGGTGACATACCGAGCACCCTACAGAATTCTTTTCCTTCCTCTCCACCGTTTTTTCAACATAGTGATCAAGGGCATCGTGACATTCCTTTCTCATCCCAAATTATTAAAAAGTATGTTTCCAAAAAAAAATTAGATTTTAAATAAATTCTGTAGAAAGAAATAGGGTAAATTATCCAGAGCGTAACGAGGGGATTTTTTTTTAGAAAAATTAAAATTCAACAGACAAAGATATGCATTCAAATATCAATTTTATCGAACATCACGGATAATAAAAAATTACGAATGAGAAAATCAGTTAAGAGATGTACCAATTTAGCCCAAGCGGAACAAGGGTGAAATTTTTTGGAAAAATTTGAAATAAAATAAGCAAAGAAACATTTCTGAAGATGATTTATCCTGCTGTTGGATTTTTAAACAATTCCAAAAAAAAATTTAAAATTCCCTGGGGTTTTCCTAACTTTTTCAAGTTTTCCAAAAAGTTGACATCCTGTATAAAAATTTGAAGGCTAACGAGAAAAAAAAACGAAAATAATTCGCTCACTTTACCAATTTGACAAAAAAATATTCAACTACTTTCATCACACAACATTTTTCAACGCCAGCAAAAGGTTAAATTCACTGATTACGTTAAAATACCCATAAATTTCTCTACTGGAAGTTGATAAGATAATCGACTGAATATACAGTCAGTAAACCGTGAAATTTCGAACAACTATAACATAAATACGTGAAACGAAAATGTATGAATGTTTACTCGTCTTATTATCAGCGACATTAGTCTCGACCGAGGTGATAGTTGAGACAAAATTCGGAAATGTTCGAGGAACAGTCATGCTAAGCAGAAATGGTAAAAAATTCAACGCTTTTTTAGCATTACCTTACGCCAAACCACCAATAGGGGAGCTCCGATTCAAGGTATTGATTAAAGGTTTTCTCTGCATAATATTTATTTTCAGCGCGATTTGATATGTGATTATTGATCTAAAACCTGATATACTTAGGATCCAGAACCATACACAGATCAGTTTAATGGGACATATGATGCCACGAAAAAAACGCCAGTCTGTCCACAATTAATTCCATCGGGAAAAGTAATCGGGAGCGAAGATTGCTTATACTTAAATCTCTACGTTCCTCAGGTAAACTCAGACACATTTTTCTTAAAGTATGTTGAAAAAAATAACTTTGTGTCTTCTGGATCTGAAAAATTAAAATTTGTTGATATTTTCTGAATTTTTCTGAAGTTTTATTGCCATTTTCATGCAATTTCTCTTGCTTTAAATTAGCCCAAAAAAAAAACCCTTTTAAAAACTTCCAAGGAAAGAGGAAAATGTTGAAAATTCTTGCTTTTTGTCGTAAAATCTTTAAAATTTTTGCTTTTTTATGTACTGAGGTAAAATTTTTGTTTTCTGGGGTTTTTACTTTTTCTTGCCAAAAGAACTCAATGACGAGCAAAATTACTTTCAGGTAACGTCCAGAGAAAAACTACCAGTATGGGTTTACATTTACGGAGGTCGCAGGGTATCTGGAGGTGCATCAGTGGATAAACTAGGACCACATTATATAATGGACAAACCTGTCATATTCATCACAATGACCTACAGGGTCAATCTTCTGGGTAGATATTTGAATTTAAATGAAATTCTCAACATTTTTAAACCGAATTCAAATCTATTTATCTTTAGGATATCTCAGCACTGAAGATGATATCATACCCGGAAACTTTGGTTTGAAAGACGAAGTAATGGTACTCCGATGGATACAAGAGCATGTCACATCATTCGGCGGTGACCCAACCAACGTGACATTATCGGGAGGCAGTAGCGGAGCAATCGACGTCAGTTTACACCTTTGTTCTCCGCTTTCCAAAGGTATGTGGAATCAAATTGAGTCACCTAATCGCGAAATTTCTCATTCTGAGCAAATTCGTAGGTTTATTTCATAGAGCCATCAGTCAAAGTGGACACCCTTTGAAAGAAGTAATGGCAAAAGGATCGGCTAGAAAATTATCTTGGATAACTGCGACCCTAATGGGATGTAAAAATATAAAAAAATCCGAAGAATTATTAAAATGTTTGCAACAGGTTCCAGTTGATATTCTCATTAAAAATCTGCAAAAAGACGAGGTGAGTAATACAATGAATTTCAAGGCAAAAAATTCTATGGAGTAATAAGTCTCAGCACAATTTTAATTTGTAGCGTACGGCGATTCCTCCACCAAAATATCATCCGGTTGTAGAGTCCAAAGATGCAAAAATGAAATTCCTAATCAACGAACCTCTGGAGGAATTACGTAAGCCTCACAACGTACCTTGGTTATCAGGCGTCAATCACAATGAAGGATCTATTGGGACCATAGGTACACTTTTCAGCACATCTGCAGTTGTGATAAATATATCCTCTTTTTGTATAAAATTAATTCGATGATTTTTCCAGCACTGTTTCCCAAACCACACAGAGACAGTTTGGAAAAAATACGAGAACGACTGCCTAAATTTCTCGGGTATTTACATTTTCGTAACAAAGATCACATAACGAATTTATTCGTTGAAAAGTATATTCAAAAAAAGTCAATCAATCAGTCGTTTGAAATATTATCCAGAGTAAGTTGATCACTGGATTTTTTTTAGCTTATAAACTACAAAAATTTCAATTTTTTTGAGATTTCAGTTATTTGGAACTGCTCACTTCGTAGTAGGAGCGATCGATTGTGCATTGGAGTACAACGGAGAACGATATTTTTATGTGTACGATCACGAAAATGCCATTAATTATGCCAGAAACTATTTCCTGAGGATGCCATTTACCAAAGAGAAAACTGGTATGGACTATGGAATCATTTTTGTACTTCACTCGCGGATTTATCTTAATATAATTTTTTTCATAAAAAAGGTGTTTGCCATGGCGAGGAGCTTAGAAGCTTACAACACTATCCTAATTTATTTCCTCCAATCATCGATGGCGACGATAGAATAGTTTCAGATCAAGTGATATCTTTATGGTATAATTTCGTGGCATATGGGTAAGAAAATCAAGTAAATCTGCCAAGTAACGAAACACATAATACTTGAAAATTTTCAAATTGAACGGGATGACCCCCCCCCCCCTCATCGAAAATTTATAAGCTACAGAAAATGAAAGAAAAAGGGGTTCAAAATTCTTTAAAATTTCATATTCTTCTTCAATGGATCTAAAGAAAATTTCAAAGTAAAAAAACGAAACTTCGGGGTCATTTTTCAAAAATTCCCCAATTTTTTAGATTTTTTTTGGAAAAAGGGAGGAAAATTTCCCATCCTACACAATTTTTCAAATCAGATGAAAATAGAATCAATCGAAAAGATTTAAAATAAAGTACATAATTCCAAAGTTATGAAAAAAGGCGGAGAATGAATTAAAATTTCCAAAATTTGACTGAAAAAAATGAGAAAAAAGTAGGATATTTTGACATTTTTGGCAAACAAACAGGATAAAGAGGACTTTCAAAAAGTTAAAAAAGGGATAAAACTTTGGAGGAATTCTAGACAACTTTTCTACATTTACTGAATTAAAAAAGAAAAAAATCACTTTGAAATTGTTATAAATTCGAATAAAAAATTAATTTCAGAGATCCAAATGGTAAAACGGAAAAACTCAGAATATGGAATCCAGTAGTAACGCCTCAACTAGAATACTTGCACATACATGACCTCAAACTCACCATGAAAACTGCACCTTATTGGGGTTATTATCAATTTTTTAAAAATATAACTCAATCGTGAAATTTGATTTAATTTAACTACCAACCTTCTTTTCTTTTCTTTCTCCAATTTTCAATAAAAAAAATCTCAAAAAGTTACAACTTTGCTGAGATGAAAAAAATTCGAGTTTTTTTTCAGAAGTGTCTTGACAAAATTTTATTATGAAAAAGTATCACGGTGAGAATGCCCAGGCCTCTCAGGTGGTAACACTGAGCTGGACGCTGAGAGCTAAATATGCCTAGTATAGTGACTAAAACCCACTAGGTAATCTTGTCCAGTTATCTACTTATTGTACTTCGTTCCTTTATGAATCTCTGTACATACAGTTGATGTGCTTCTAACGTAATGATGTAATGTGAACTTATCAGATCTAATACACCTTATGTTGAAGTGAGAGAGAGTGTATTTGTTTATTTGTTTCCAGCGCGATGTGCACTATGAACAAAGGCTTAAAATAATTTACAAACTTAAGAAATAGAAATTATAGTATGTTTAGGTCTTGAGCTAAACGTGGTCTTAATCGGCGGTTTGTAATGGGATAAGAAATTTCTGCAATGGAATTATTTCTTATTTTTATAAGAGAATTTTTGGTTAAATCGAGGATATGGTTATGTAATGTTTTAATGTCGAGTTCTCTACGGATTTGAGAATTCCTTACATACCATGGGCTGTTCGTAATAATTCTGAGACATTTGTTTTGAAAAATTTCGAGTTTGTGAAGGTTCTTTTTAGATGTTGAGATCCAAACTGGGCAACTATAAGTATGTGAGATTTTCGCTGTGCTCAACTGAACCAGCCAGGGACCAGGGTACCCATAAATCTGAGAATCAGTATAAGACGTTAACTTGTGAGTTTTAAAGCTTAAGATAAAAGGACTGCTTATAACCACTCCGTGATTACTAAGTATTATCCTACCCTTTCAATGGCGCCCACCTTAGAAGGAAAATAATTTTGGATTTGGCTCAAGGAACTAAAATCCAGGGAGTTAAGTGAGCTCAGCTCAAAACCCTTCACTGACTTGCTTTCAGTGAAAAAAATTTCACTGATTTATTACTGTGCTGCAATTCTGACTGTTTTTCAGTGATTTTTGATGAATTTCACTGGTTCAGAAATGAGAGAGTAGGCTGATAATAATAAACAGATCTGAGCAAGAATGAAGAATTGAAAAATTGCGGAATTTTAGTGATTATTCACTGATCTTTCAGTTAAAATTATTGATTTTTTCTGACAAATTTTGAATTGATTGAAAAATGAAAGATCAGTAAAAACCCATTCATTTTTAAAATAGAAGGATTAAAATACTGCTCGAGCGAAGCTAAGGCACGCAGCGAGATTAACTGGTAAAGGAAAACATGGCCGCCGTTGAATATACTTGTATTCGAAATGTACACACATTTATGCACGCCGACCGCCGCAAAAATGCTTAAAAAACGACCGCGCGTTGGTGCCCGACCTCACGTGCTAGTCAGAGAAGCAAAGAGTGGAAAGAGCGACTGCAGAAAATTATTGTAATAACACGTTTAAATTATCTCAAACTGTTACCAAAATTAACGATTTACCGCTGCTTAAAAACCACGAATACCGTAGTTTATTTACAGTGTGCCTTTGCCGAGCTGCAATCGTCTTTGTACGTAGCATTTTAACAGCTCAAGAGGTGGTGAGGAGGCGAAGAATTATTAAGAGTTTTGCTCTTTTTCGTCGCACAAGTTTTGTTTTACAATTTCTTACAAGAAAGGGATTCCAACCGATCAACGGTAAAATTTTAGATCACATCAGAAAAGGATACCATATTTAAAATTTCTGGTGCTAAAGTTCATTTCTCGAATTTTGGCGAATTTTTGAAATTTCAAGATTACCTCATTGCCCTGCAAAATATGAATTTGATCTAATCAACAAAAAATTCTGAAATTTGGTATATACCTTATTTTCGACCTCCCGAATCGATTGGAAGCGATTTCAAAATGTTTCGGAGCCTTCAGAAAATTCTGGAGTTAGCCAGTACTGGAGGAAAGCCTATAAAAATGATCCATGTGAACTTGATCTCCTATAATCGCGGATTATCGATTTAATCGATTAAAACCAAATTTTTCGAAATTCGTCCCTGCCGGTTCAAATCTGTGTTTAAGTGAAAATTCACTGAAAACTCAGTAATATTTTTGGAATTCACTGAAAAATCTGCGAAATTCTTTGAATAATCAGAGAAAAATCAGTGAAATTCTTTGAATATTCAGTGAATCTCACTGATTTTCACTGTGCTGCAATTCTGACTGTTTATCAGTGATTTTTCACTGATTCGAAATGAGAGAGTACTGAAAATATCCCGACAACGCCAGCGTCACTGAAATAACAAGTTACCCAATTTTTTCATTGAATTTTACCCCGCCCCCTATTTTTTCGAATTCTAAGCTTCTCTCTTAAATATTTTCTGGGTGCGCTTTCGAGGGCGAATATAGAGTTTCACCATAAGTTTCAAATTTTTATTCAAACCTTTGAATTTTTTTACTCGAATTTGTAAAAAAATTAGGTATATTAAAAATAAATTTTTGAAAATCTCTCTTCGCTTGGGCTTAATCACTTTTTCATTATAAGTAATAATATGCCTATTTATAAAAATTTAAGTTTCAATATTTCAATTTTTTAAGGTATTTTTAAAGATTTTTCAACCTTTGATTCAATAAATGGCAAAATAAATAATTTGTTGCTCTTGCAGTTTCAAGAATGTTTTTTTTTTTTTGAAAAAATCTCTTTCTGATTTTACTTATCTTGTTCATTTTCCGCAATATGAGTATTCCCTAAAATTGGAACCGATGAAGAATTCTTGAATGAGTTTTTTTCTTGTTTGTGATGAAATTCGTTTTTGACTTTTTGGACGGCTACGATAAAAAAGGTGGGCACTTGATCATTTAATATCAAAATACTAATCATCTACATTGCGATAATAGCGAAAAATCGTCGATGGTGATTGCTTTAAGTTAAAGTGCCCATATTCAGACAATTTCGAGAAAAAAAATTGAAAAATTTATTTTCAATTTTTTCCAAAAATAAAAAAAAAAGATTTCTTTTTAGAAAAAATTTTTATCAACCATCCAACTCCGATTTCAATGGAACTTAAATTTTTGAAAAAAAGTAAAAAAATTGCCACAGTTCAATTTTTAGTTGCCCAAGTTGATTTTTGTCAAATTTTTCAAGATATGATCTTTTTAGAAAAATTTTCTGAAAAGATGACTCCCATCTCATATCAACCCCTGACCCCTCCACCAATTCGAAGTTCATATTTTCCCATCAATGTGCATTTCGCAGCCTTAAGTAAGAAATTAATTTCCTTCAGTTATCTCAATTTTTTAAAATTCAATCAAATTCCTCCAGTCAGAGGCGGCGATTTGAAATTTTCCGAGGTAATGCTCATTTACAGGACGCACCCAACTGTAAGAAATTAGCTTAAAATTCTAGAAAAAGTGGAAGGGGTCCAAATTTAATAGCCGCTGCTGCAGTCAGTGTATTTTCAATAAGTGGATAATTAATTTTACAGATTTGAGAAAATAAAAATTGAAAAATTATGGGATTTTTGGAACAAACAATCAATAAACTCGCTAAATTTTGATCAGTTAGATTTTGTAAAATCTCAACCTTTTGAATCAATGAAATCAATTTGCTAAAAATCAGTAATCGACTGATCTTTTAGTTAAAATTACTGTTTTTTCTTTTATGATAAACTGGAAATTGACAGAGAAATCGGTGAGATTTTTGATTTTTGACATGGATATGTCTTTAGGCCTGGGGGGTAAAATTTTGAAATTGTTACGCTAGAAAATTGTTACGCTAGAAAATTCTTACGCCTGAAAATGGTTACGCTTGAAAATTCTTACGGTTACGGTGGATCAAGACATTATGACATTATGTTAGACTTAGAAAAACTTATAAATAAAATTAAATATTATATTTTTTAACATAATAATTTGCTGATATTATGTTAGACTTGGACGGGCTATGGGTTATGTGTAATGGTCACAGTGGATCAAGACATAATGACATTATGTTGTTATGGTGGATCAAGACATTATGACATTATGTTGGACTTAAAAAAACTTATAAATAAAATTAAATATTATATTTGAACATAATATTTTGCTGATATCATGTTAGACTTGGACGAGTTACGGGTTATGTGTAATGATCACAGTGGATCAAGACATAATGACATTATGTTAGGCTTGAAAAAACTTATAAATAAATAATTAAATATCATATTTGAACATGATAATTTGCTGATAACATGTTAGACTTGGAGAGATTAAAGTCGGTCAAAAAGTCGGTCAATAAAGTCGGTCAATAAAGTCTGTTGAAAAGATAGTTGGAAATCAGAAAGATGATTGGAAAGCTGTCGAAAAGTTGATTGAAAAGTTGAGTTGAAAAGATAGTTGGAAAGCTGTTGAAAGGTCAGTTGAAAAGTTGGTCGAAAGGTCAGTCGAAAAGTAAGTCAAAAAGTTGTCGAAAGGTCAGTTGAAAAGTTGATCGGAAATTCGATCGGAAAGTCGATCGGAAATAAACGGATTATTATATGGAAAGTTAGAAGGAGCGTTATATGGAGTTTTAAACAGTTACATTTTTAGATTATGACATAATGACATTATGTTAGACTGGAAGAAGTTAGATGGGAAGTTAGATGGAGCATTATATGGAGCGTTAGACAGTAACATTTTTAAATTAAGACATAATGACATTATGTTAGACTCAAAGAAGTTAGATGGAGCGTAAGATGGAATGTTGGATGGAAAGTTAGACAGAATCAGAGCTTAAAACCTTTTGAGATTCAATTGGTTGTTGTTGTTATGGTATGTAATATTTGGAAATCAAATGGTTTTGGTTTTGGTTTTTCAATAGGTTTTTATTAACCATTTTTTTAGGTTATGGTTTTGAAAAGGTTTTTAAAAATTTTTCTTTCGTGGGTATGGTGGTTTATGGTTTTTGATTAACCGATTCAAATTTCAAATGGTTGTAATGGTGGTTACGGTTTTTTAAAATTTTTTTTTCAAAAACTAGAAAAAACCCAACTTGACTATAACTATTTGTTTGGTAGTACCAAAAAAACCAATTCAAATCTGATTTGTGAATCATTTGTTAATAGTTGTGCTGGTTCCAATCAAATACATTGAAATGATTTTCTCAAAAAAATATTTGTGGTGGTTGTGGTTTCGGTTATTTTAAAAGTGAGTTTGTTTTAATTATTGTTTTGGTAATGGTTTTTTATTATTTTTTCTCAATCGGTTCTTTATGGTTCTTTTCGGTTATTTTACCCAAAATTTTTGAAACGGTTCTATTGGTTGTGATAACCGTTTGAAATTTTCAAAATTATCTGGTTGTGGTTGTTGTGGTTTTGGTGGTTTTAAGCTCTGGACAGAATGTTGGGAAAGATTGCCGGAAAATGATTGTCTGAGAGATAGTAGTTGGGAAGATATGCGCTAGTTTGGTAGAGGCACAGCACTAGAAGCTGAGTAAATGGTGCATCCCTCTCCTTGATGGTAATCAAAAGTGTCTTTAGACTAGTGTTGAAGAACTATCGATAGTATTTCGATAGTATCGATAGTAATGACTATCGATAGGCTATCGATAGTGAATTTCACTATCGATATGTCTTAACGATAGTGCATTTTTACACGTCTAGCGTGTTTTTTTGATGTTGTAATTCAACTTTGGGCCCAGAAAAAAGAAATGAAAAAAGAAATTTGGAATTTCGTCCATTTTCCATTAATAATTTCATCCATGAAAAGTTCGTTATGCTGTTACGTAATAGACTGTAATGACCTAGTGACTTCATTTTCCAAGTTTTTTCCTTTAGTTTTTATAGTTGAAGAAAAAAACATGTGATTGGCGATCAGGAACGACATATTTGCCGCAATAAAAGTCCTTTCATATATGTTTGAACCCCTCCCCCCTTGTTTGAAATTTTTTCAATAGTACCGATAGTTATCGATAGTTCCTTAACGATATATCGAAACTATCGATAGTCCAGACTATCGATAGTTCTTCAACACTACTTTAGACCTGTGTAATAGCAGTAACACAGTAACTAAATGAAGCTGCCATACATTAAGGGCATTGAAAGAAGTACATCCCATGTTGAATATAAGTTGATGAACATCCTGAAGAATTATATTAAATTTGAGAGTATGATATATCTTACTGACATATCCATGTTCTAAGATTTTTGCTTTAAAGCAAAAAACGCGTTCATTTTATATTAGTAAAAAATCATAAATCAATACTTTTCAATGAATATTTCGTCAATTCAAAAGGCAGAAATTTGTCTAATTTGACTGATCCAGATGTATTTGAGAGTTAAATAGGTACCTATTATGTTGATTCTATAGACTATCGAGTGATCGAAATATGTAGTTCCTGAGCGAAGCGAGAGCGATTTTTTTTTAATTTACAATTTTGAAAAGCAAAAAAATTCATTTTTTCACATTTCTATGATTTTTTAGTTTTTTACATCATTTTCTCAGGTGATGCGGAGTATTGCCCGGGAAATTTCGGGCAATGCTCGAGCATGCCCAGTTTCGCCAGTACGAGCAGAAATAATTTTAGAAAGCTAAAAATTAGCCACCAACGTCTATTTTTAAGTAATCTAATCGAATACGCAACAATTTCAAAAAATTCCATCTAATTATAGGACTCAATCACATGTGAATTACCTATTTGATTGGGCCACTCGAAAGTAAACGGATATTATCAGCTATCTAAGCTGATTTCTGTTCATTTTAAAAGATGTTTGATTAAATTTGAAAATTTTAGAAAACCGATTTTCCACTGGAGGCTTATGATCGATTCAAAATTGTAAAAAAATGACCTTTGAAGATCGATAAGAGGTACGAACCATGTTTTCAGCAATTTATTTCGAAAAGGAAATGCTAGGTAACAAAAATCGACGTGAGGTTAATTTTAAAACATTTTCCAAAAATCGAAAAATCAACTATTATTGCAATAAATGAAAGTGTGAGCATGAGCTCTGAAGTTTTACAGAAAACGGAGTAGAAGAGTCGACCAAGTTTTCTTGAAAAGATCTATGAAAAATGAGATACATATGTAATGATATGTTTGGGTAAAAATATAAATGTGACGCGTGCAGAGAAAATGTACCTTAAGTCAGAATTTTCGAAAATGAGTTTTTTTTAGCTAAAATAATAAAGGAGACCATAAGTAATATATTGAGACCTTGATAAACGTCTAAGATAGATTTTTCGCCGAGGTTGAGACATTTGAAGTTAAGAAATTCTTGAATTCAAAAAAAAATTCTGAGAAAAACGCGTTCAACGTTTTTACTCTTGTTTTTTATGGATCAATCATCAAAAAAGCTGCCAAAACTACTTATCTACACTAAAATTTCATGAAGAATTCATTTCTGAGGTCGAAAATTACCTTAAGAGAAGAGAAAAATGAAAAATTCACCATTACGATGCGTTTAATTTTTAGAAAAAAATACTTTACAAAAAGAAATCCTGTTTTTCATGCATTTATATCATTATCAATGATCAAAATGCGTTTAATTTTGAAAAAAAACTGCATTACAAAAATAAATCTTGATATTATTTATTATGAAGTACTATTACAAAAAGTATAGCTTATTTTCGATGAAGGGAAGCCGATTTTGAGATTTTTGAAGTTTTTTACGTTTAGACTGACATGACGTAAAAAATTAGCGAAAATCGAAAATTCAACTTACGCAACTGAAAGTTTGACCATGAGGGTATTTTTTCACATATTCGTTTCAAAATTCGAAATTTCACAAGTTTTCTTGAAAGGACCTATGAAAAATGGGATATAATGGATATTTTTGGAGTGAAATTTTTACCACGATTTCTTCAAATCTACACCAAAATTCCTGTCCCCAATTCACTTTTTTAAAAATGTAAAAAATATATCACCATAAAACTTTCGTACATTCAAGTATTTCTTATCAGAATTTACACCCAACCAACTTCAAATTATATCAGCGATGGCCAAAGGAAAACGTATCGCGATATTCCTACCAGAAAGCTAGATAGGTAATGAAAAACCATTTACGTAGGTACACAAGCGGAAAGATAAATACATTTACTTACACATCAGAATATTTTCACCTAAATATTACGACAGTTCGAAAAAATTGAAAATTTCGCGAAATGAACAAGTCTGAGAAAGTAATTGCTTCCGTGAGCGAAGGAAAAATTCAAGGATTTAAAAACAGATCGAATTTTTCGGGAGCTGAATTCTATTCATTTCTTGGAGTACCATATGGTCAATCAACAGCGGGAAATGCACGATTCAAGGTAACGTAAAATGAATATAATAGGTACAAATCAGGAAAAAAATTCAACCCGATAACCAATGCAGGATCCTGTAGAAGTCAAACCATGGAAAAATGTTTTGGACGCGACTAAAGAAAAAGGCGGCTGCTTTCAATTCTCATTGCGCCAAAAGATAATACTTGGGTCAGAAGATTGTTTGTATAATAATATTCATACTCCTCAAGTACGTGAATATGAAATACATATTTGAAAGCGAAATAATATAAGGATGCTTTTGAAGAGAAAGGCCAACTTGAGCACCAAAATTAATTTTAATTTAAGGGTGTATCATACCATCAAATGAAATTAGGTTTTTAAATCCAAGTTGACCCTTTCTTTGGGGAAAGTCACATAATTTATTTTCAAGCAACCAAATTTGATTTAGTTACCAGAAAAAAACAACGAACAATCGCTGAAATCAGTAATAGTGGTTCTTCATCCTGGTGCTTTTCAAATGGGCACACCAGATCCAGATCATTATGGATCACCTGAATATGTAATGCACAACGACGTAGTATACGTTTGTGTATCGTTTAGAATAAATATCTTGGGTAAAATACACATGACCATCTCAACTTCAACTTCCACTGGTATTTTTTTTTCAAGCGAATTATTTAAATTTTCAGGCTTTCTAAATTTGAATTTAAAGGAATGTTCTGGTAATCAAGGTATTAAAGATGTTTTACTAAGCTTGCAGTGGATTCAGAAAAACATCAGCAACTTCAATGGTGATCCCAACAATATAACATTGATGGGCAGCAGTAGTGGTGCCCAAATGGTCCATGAATTGATGATATCACCACGAGCAAAAGGTTCAATGCCAAAAAACAAAACGATTTATGACACATCTTATTTTTGCACCTTATGAAATGTTTCCTTTTTTTATTTATTTAAATGTGCCAACAGGTTTATTTCACAAGGCAGTGATCATGGGTTTATACAAATACTGTCCCATTTTGATAATCCGGGAACAACATTCCACAGTTGCATTTCAACTGGCACAAATCCTAGGTTACGCAGGTCCTTATGATAACAAAAAATTGTTAATGTTTTTTAAAAAATTAGACCTCAGAAGACTTATTTTTGCCAGAACAGAACGTTCTTTTCACGAGGTAGGTATTCAATTAAATTGCCCTACATGTACATATGATTAAATTATTTTTTGAAAGGGTGTAACTGGAAATGCCTACTCTCTCATTTCGAATCAGTGAAAATTCACTGAAACAGTCAAAATTGCAGCACATGAAAAATCAGTGAAATTCAATGATTTTCAGCGATTTTTCACTGATTATTCGAAGAATTTCGTATATTTTTCAATCACCGAGTTTTCAGTGAATTTTCACTGATTTTCAGTGATTTTTGATAAATTTCACTGATTCAGAAATGAGAGAGTACATGTACCTAACTACTTATCATAAAAATATTACAACTTCAATGGCATAGGGGTATGCTCCAATTGCTCCTAATTCTCCATTCCTTCCATCGCCTGAATTTGGAGAAAATCCAGTTATATTATCATCTGGGAGACAAAAAGAGCTCGAATCAACTGCACGAATCCCACTATTGATCGGATTTTGCGAACGAGAAGCTATTTTGGGATTTATGCGTAAGTATCAGACAAATTAAAAACTACTGTACCTAGTATTTGACCAAGACATTTGAATAAAATATTTCTATTTGATCAGCACCGCACGGAAAACTCTGCATTGAAAATTACTATCAATCTATTCGTCAGAATTGTTGGGGTTGGGGAAGCAAGCTAAATGACAGTCAACTTGAACTGTTTCGAAATCGCATAGAATCGCAGTATTTAAATGGAAAATCGATTAAGAATGTTCCGTTACGACTTAAATGTGACGTAAGATCAAATTAGATCAGATTTATTAAGATTTATTTTACGTATGAAATCTCAAATCAATCTCTAAATCTTAATAAGCCAAATTTGGTGAAATTTCGCCTTTTTGAATCATGAAATAGATTTATTACAAATCAACGATTTTTCACTGATTTTTCAGTCAAAAATTAATGATTTTTTTTCCACAAGATGAGAATTTGAGAAATCCGTGATTTTTGACTGAAAAATCACTGATTTTCAGTAAAACCCAATTTCAGGGATTTAAAAAGGCAGAATTTCATCAAATTAGACTGATTCATATTTTTCTGCCCATAGATTCAAACAGATATTGCTGGATCAGATGTGTATCCTTCACTCATCAATGTAATTGCAAAAGACCTTCCTTCATCTGTTTATGTTTATAAATTCTTATTTGAAGGAAACGCCATTACAATGAAAAATCTTTCCAAAATTGTCTTTGATGAACAAATAGATGGTATGATAAAGTTAGTTACGATAATATGTACCTATTTGTGACCCGTGCAGGGAAAAGGTACCTAAAGTCGGAATTTTCAAAAATGAGTTTTTGAGCTAAAATGATGAAGGAGACCAAGAGGAACATTTTGATACCTTGATGAGCATCCGAGGTCCATTTTTCGCCGAGATAGAGACATTTGAAGTTAAGAAAATAAGAATTCAATGAAAACAAAATTCTGAGAAAAACGCGTTTTAAGTTTTTACTCTTGTTTCTCATGTATCAATC